>JAMXBB010000001.1:123438426-123532171 GCA_024138015.1 Lumnitzera littorea | reverse complement strand
TGGTCATTCTAAAATTTTTAGTATACATATAATCTATCTCTAATAATTTATTAGTTATTATATTACACTTTTTGCCTTTTCGGTAATTAGCAGTTATTATGCTTAAAATTTGAAAATTTTATAGTCTCCTATTTTACTATTTATTTTCTTAAATTTAAGTTTACGAGGTCATTTTTACTAATATTTCTCTCAATAGTTTATAATTTGGGTGTGATCGGATCCTTTAGCCGATCGCCCTAAACCTTGGGTTCTAAGTTCAATCTTACGGTTATTTGGCTGAACTTTGGAGCTTACACTAGACACATAAGAACCAACATAACTTTTTTTAATAAAATTAACTTGCTAAGTAAGTTGATTGGAAAATATCACATTATGAGGTATAAGAAACATAATCATATGGCTTTTATGCATTAAATATCACATTTAACATGTTTTGGGCATACTTGAAGTTATTCATGCTTATCTAAGTTTATATATACATAAATTTATTATGCATTGGTTTCTGTGCTCAAAATTGAGGCTCACATGTCTATTTTCATTCATAAATCATGCTCGAGTGGTCAAACTAGCATAAGTTGAATTTCATGCATACTTGACCTCTCTCAGATACTAAAATGCTATAAGGAGCTTTTTTGGCATATTTTGGTTAATATGAGTGTTATTTAATTTGATCATGAGTTATTGTGCATCTTTATAACTTCTTTCATACTTGAAGAATGAACTTATCTTGAAATTGTGGAAGGATGTCTACTTTTTCACTATTTATTCATATGATTAGCCTTGATCCTAAGGAACTCATGCGGTGATTTTGTGATTTATAAAGCCTTAATACTACAATTTGCTCTCACAATTCTCAAATATGTATTTGAAAGTTGCTTGAAGTATTAGTGTGCCAAAACTCAGGCTATTCACATGCCTACTTATATATGCACTATTCTCTCATTAAACAAATCATTGGATTTTAGAGTTTAATTTAGCTAAATTTTTTAAATCTGGCTTAAATTTTGCTTTTCCAAGCCTTAACGGACTAAAATAAATTTGTTTGAAGTGTTAGAATGTTCGTTAAGTTACTACAAGTCCAACTTGAATTGGAAACTTTGCTCAATAAAGAGGACTCTCCTATCTTTTTTGCAAAATTGCAGAAAACTGACATGTCGGTAACCCAATTTACCGGCTTGCCGATTTACCCCCTTGGATAATACAAAAATTTTAGTTCTGATCATTTAATCGGCAAGCCAGTTCACCTAAACACCGCCATGTCGGTATAATCCTTTGGTTAATGAGCTATTTTACATTCTGTTCGCATAGCCAGCATTCCGACTCCCTAAACTACTAGCATGCCGATTCATCAGTTTCTAGGCGCGACTTATGCTGCGCCGAACCTTCTCTCCCTCCCTCTATCTTCTTCTAAAAAACCTCTTTTCTCCCCTTTAAACCCTAACCTCTTTCACTCTCTTTGATCTACCTCTTTTCTTCCATCAAAATTTATTTTTTCTTCCCTCAATCAACTCCCCACTCTCTCAACTCTCTCTCTCTTGTCATTACGTCCCACTTCTCCTTCTTCTTCTTCCTCTCCTCACTTTCTCTTTCTAACTATACCCATCAACCGTTATGCCGCCACACATCGTCCACCCACCTCCACCATCACGCTAGCTTCCATCACCCACACTCACCCCATTATCTTATCTACTTTTACTCATATCCACACCATCCACTCTCCTCCTCACAACACATGCCCATACACATCTGCACCTCTTTAACCCCTTATGGCACTGCGTGTTCCTCGTGGACATGCACCTTCGGCTTATGACCACCAAATTTTTCCATCATGCCAGCGTGCTTAATGATTTGAGAAGTTTGCCAACCTCGAAGTTGATACTAGTATCTTCTATCCCCAGAAGGTGCTCAAGGAGTTTCGCATTGTGGCTTTTCCCAGCGTCATCACCAATCATGTCCTTAATATTCTTCAGCTTCCTAACGAGGTACATGATAATGCACTTAAATATTTTTATTGTAATGTGTTGGGCTCTCTAGACGATCAGGTTGGCTAAAATTAAAAAATGAATCCAAGTGATGAAATTCGTCATAGTGTCCTTTACACTTATGTTTATGGTACCTTAATCACTATTACTCGTAATGATATCTATAGCCTTATTGGCGCTGCTATTGGAGGAACTGACATAAATGTTAATTATTATGGAGCTAAATTCTATGAAAGAATGTTCAGAAATAAGGGTATTGGTGAAAATTAAGGTAAGGCAAAAAATTTAGCAGCTATTCGATTGGATCTTAGGACCAAAATCCTCCATCATATTGTAATTCATAGCTATTGCCTTCGTTGGGGTCAGCAATCTAATGTCAAACTTCAATACTTATGGATCTTATATTATTTGATCATGAATAAGCAAATTGACTTCTTTAGTATCGTTGTTCAGTGCTTTAAACATGTTACCAATAACCCATCTCAAGCTTTCCTTCAATTTGGGCAATTAGTTATACAGTTGCTTATCAGAAAAGGTGTTCAGTTTCCTTCCCCTCCTTGAGTTGCTCAGGTTAAGCACCTTAAGTTGATTTATATTTGTAGAGGTATCTAGAAGAAATCGGGGAACAACTGGGTTAAGAGGAAAGACCTTTCTCCTCTTGATCTTGGCTCTGAGCGTTGTCTACAAGATCCTACTACTTCTTTTGATGAGCTAGGTAGTCCTAGTACTCATACCGGTGCTGCTCTAAGCCATGTTGCTACTCCTCCACCGAAGGGATCTTCTCACCAGCCTCCAACTAATTAAGGTTCCCCCCCTTTTGATTTGACTGCTCCTTTAGCCTCTTAGCATCATTTTTATCAATACTCAGAGATGCACTATAATCAGCTCCAGGAGGACATTCATGATTATTTACACAGCGGGTTTCAAGGGCTCTATCACCATTTCCAGCTAAACTACCATTGCCCATCTTGCCCTTTTCCTCCTCTAGCTCAGGATGATAATCCTCCTACCACTTAGTCATGCACTTCAGCTTTCTATCCTTTTTTCTATTTAGGGACTTGGTCTTTGGCTACTCTTTCATTTTGTTGTTGTCTTGTAAACTTTGGTCCTTAATGGGCCTACTCTTTACATTGAATGTTTGTGACTCTTTTTTTTTTGTAAGTTTTGTTTGCTGCACTCTTGCTCTCAATTGACCTTGTTTTGCTATGCTAGCTGTTTTGTTGCTCTTTTCAAGCTTTTTGTATCCTTGATCTTCTTCTTGTAGGGGGCATATTCTGTGATATAAGCTGGAACTCTGCCAAATTTTCAACTCGAATCTTCTTCTCTCTTCACCACTTGGATCCTCCTCTTTTTGATGAAGCCAAGGGAGGAGAAACAATTTAAGTCAGTAGTCTAAAAGTTAAAAATTGGCTAAATTGGATATTTTTATTAATTGGTTAATTATAAGTTAATTGGGTAATGGTTATCCCCTTTTAACTTTTAAACATATATATTATAGCATTTGTGAATTTATTATATCCATTATATTGAGTTATCATGAAAAAGATCAAATCGAGGGGGAGTATTGGATTGAGGGGGAGCACTTAGACATTTAATAGTTCTGTCATCATCAAAAAGGGGGAGATTGTTGAACCTAGGGTTTATTAATTGACTTTGATAAGAACAAAAGTATATATCTAAAAATTTTGTTTTTCAAGATAACCAAACAAGTGGATGACTAAACTAAGTATTATTTGTTTATATTAAGGTAATTGAATAAGATCGATTAATTTGCTTAAAGAATAAATATATCAATTATCTCTACAAGAAATTTAATCTTTTGAATAGTGATCAAATGATCTTGAAGTTAAATTACAAAGTGTATTTGTTTGTTGTGTATTAAAAGAATTTTCAGGTGATATTTAGCTTATTGAGTTAACGGCTCAAGGAAGAACCGGGTTAACGGTATAAAGCCTTAAAAAACATAAAGAAAAGACTCATTAGCCTGAAGGAGTCAACATGCCAGTTCACTAGCTGGTGTTTATGCCGATGGAGTATTTTGTTACTGGCTTGCCGGTAATATAAGGAGCTAGCATACCGATAAGTCTGATTCAAGTAACCTTTGGAGCATTTAATGCACGGTAACAAGAAGAATTCAATTAGTTGATATAAAAGCTCAACAACACGACCAAAGGCAAATAAGATCCAATATTCTACTACAATTAAAAGACACTCTCTTACATTTTTTAGCTTATTTACTTCTCTTTGGTCTCTTGTACACTTATTTGCTATCAAACAAAAAGAGATATAGTTGTAGAACTTGAAAGTTGTCACATTTGTAATCTTGAGTGAGGAAAGTGATATACTTGAGTTAGTTGTGTGTAAAAGAGATTGTGTAAGCTTGTGTAGCTCTTAGAGCATTGAGTTGTGAAATTAATAAAGCGAAGTGAAGTCCTCGGTTGGAGTCATTGTGAGTCTATGGAAACTAGGAGGCGGTCTGAACTCCACATTATATCCGAGCTTGAATTTCTCTATCCCAATCTCCTTTAATTTCTGTACTTATTATTGTTTTATTGTTGCTTTGATTACTCTTATTATTGCATTTATTTGGTTATATCGAAAAGGATTACATATTGTCCTAAAACTCAATTCACCCCCTCCCTCTTGAGTTTAGCCTAGTGTTTTTCACCGCTCCTTATTAGCCTTAGATGAACAAAGCTGCGAAAGCAACTAACAAGAATATCAAAAGAATTATTGAGAAGATAGTTATCACATATTAAGATTGGCATGAGATGTTACTGTTTGCACTCGTGGCCTATTGAACTTCTATCAGAACATCAATAGAAGCAATCCCTTACTCGTTGGTATATGGGATGGAGGTTATACTACCAGTAGAAGTCAAAATTCCATCTCTCGAGGTATTGTCAGAAACCTAGTTGGATGAGGATGATTGGATAAAGAAATGAATCAAGTAATTGAATCTGATTGACGAGAAGAGGTTGCTAGCTTTGTGCTACAACATTTGCTATCGGCAATGAATGGCTACAGCTTTTAACAAGAAAATATGGCCCCGAAGTTTTAAATAAGGAGACATGGTATTGTGGAAAATTTTGCCTAATGTACAAGACTTAAGAGGGAAGTTTGCTCCGAACTATAGATGACCTTACATTGTAAAGAAAGTATTGCCTAGAGGAGCCTTGATTTTATCTTAAATGGATGGTCCAAACTTGAGGGACCTAGTAAACACTGATGCATTGAAGATATACTACCTTTGAAAGATCAATAGAATTTTTGCTCAAATTATGAAATGTAAACAATCTTAATATTACTGTAGTCTCATTTTCATTTTTTACAAGCAAAGTTGATATTCTTAGTGGTCGTCGACATTGGGCAATACCCCTTGCTCCTTTCTCATTCCACTAAAAGTCTCCACTTCTCGCTCTATCCAAATAAACCCTATACACAAGAAATACGAGAAAAATGAACACTTAATTTATAACGATGACAAATTCTTTTAATACTTTATTATGGTTCACCCCCCAAAAAAGGGAGATTTGTTTTCTATTTTTAGGATAAGGCCATGTTCAGAAAGAGTGATGGGTGGTAGATAACTAGCAACTCGCTTAAAGGAGGAAGTTTGCACGGAAAACTGATTAAGTTGGACCAAAAATTTAAAACATGACATCTTTGCTCAAGAGATGAAGATGCTTCATATGTTAAAGTCACCTTCCTAAATAAGTCTTTAAGTATAATGTTACATGCATTCGTTTCAAGCTTAAATTGCTTTCCAAAAAGATTAAAAAAAAAAATGAAGATGAAAAGAAAAATAAAGGAAAAAAGAAAAAAGAAAAAAAGGGGGTAGAAGAAGAAGAGATAGACGAAGATAGAAGAAGAAGAGTAAGAAGAAAGGGTCAAAATCATTGGTTCTAATCAAATTGCTCAAGAAAAGAGTTGACTGTTTAGGAACTATCCTAGAGCCAGGTAAGTGGTTCTAAGCTTGTACAAAATATTACATTTGCATTTGTTCTCTCCTTAGGGATGGTAGTTCAATTTCTAAAAGCACTTAATCCTTAAAAACTCTTGGGTCAACCAACTCTTAGAGTGTAGTCTTAGTTCATAGTTTCTTAGGGTTCTAACTAGCTCATAGAGCATTGCCCCAATTCATGTCCTCTTTTAGGGATTTAGCTAGCTCATGCAGCATTATCCCAATTCATATTCTTATTTAGGGACCTAGCCAACTTTTAAAGTACAATCCCAGCCCATAGTTTTTTAGGGCCTTAGCCAACTTAAGGAGCACTTCGCCCGCCTTAGTTAGTCATCTTATTGAAGCATGACCAAGTTTTCTCATTCTTTTAAGGTCTTAGCCAACTTTAGGAGTGCTTACCTATCTTATCTTTTAGGGCCTTAGCCAGCTCAAGGAGTGCGAGTCATCTCATTTGGGCATGACCAAGTTTTCTCAATTCAGTTTAGGGCCTTAGCTAGCTTAAGAAGTGCTTCACCTACCTTGATTAATTAACTCATTGAGGCACGACCAAGTTTTCTCATTATCTTTTAGGGCCTTAGCCAACTCAAGAAGTGCTTCACCCACTTTGGTTAGTCAGTTTATTGGGGTATGACTAAGTTTTCTCATTATCTTTTAAGGCTTTAGCCAACTCAAGGAACCTTTCGCTCACCTTGGTTAGTCAACTTATTGGGGTACGACCAAGTTTTTTCAATTCATTTTAGGGTTTTAGTCAGCTCAAGAATCGTTTCACCTACCTTGGTTAGTAAGCTCATTTGGGCACAACTAAGTTTTCTTAATTCAATTTAGGGCCTTAACTAGCTTAAGAAGCGATTTGCCCACCTTGGTTAATTAGCTCATTAGGGCACGACCAAGTTTTCTCATTATCCTCTAGGGCTTTAGCCAGCTCAAGGAGTGCTTCACCCACCTTGGTTAGTCAGTTCATTGGAGCACGACTAAGTTTTCTCATTATCTTTAAGGGCTTTAATATCGTGCCACGAACAAGAAGAGTCGTAACAGTCCCATTGTGTAAACCAATCTAAGATAAAAGCTGACCTTACAGCTGCTATCGTAGATATAGTTCACACAAGACGCACAACTCAACCAACTTAAAACGTCTGTTTTGACACCTGTTAATAACCAAACCTATGGTAGAGCTTTTACAAAATACCTGTTCTATACAACCTGCTGTTAGGTACTACAACAATATTTATACAAACGTTTTACGTCCAAAGGTAAAGTTTACAATCAGAGTTCATTAAAAACCACAAGTTTTACAGTCTATATACAATAAGTTAGGAAACTAGTGGGCTCCTAGGGAATTCCCAATTAATTTCCTCAAAACTCAAAAACAATCAAAAGCTCAAGTTCAATTGATTCCTCGATCCTCACTTTTCCAAACAGCAGCACACTAACCTGGGAATGGTGGTACCTGAACATCCTGTCCTTACTCAACACCTGTAAAAGAGTCTGTAGGGATGTGAGCACAACTAGCTCAGTAAGTGGGTCGGAGTTAGAAGAGTACTGCACAATCACAAATAAGGTTAATAATTATGATAAAATGCAATGCAATCACTCAAATGAAACATCGCACAGTGTTATCCGATCTACTGTGAGGTTAGAGAAATTACATCCGCTCCAACCCAGATTAAGGAGTTTCATCATGACTCAAGTCAGACCAAACCTGGGCTTGTGTAATAGAGAATACCTTTCTCCCATGACTGCCTTTGAACCACAGCCCCCAACCTTGCCGCGACCTCCTCGCCTGTCACTTAGTTCAACAAAGGATGGGGAAAGGACCATTTCAGCTATCCTCATTGAAGGAAGTCGGTATTTGGTCTAACATTCTTAATCGTTTCCCCTAACGGGTGTTATGCATATCTAATTTCATTTTAGTTGAATAACTGTTAGTTTTAATCAAGGGTGACCAACAAGTTCATACAATACAGAATCCATATAAATATGCAAAACAGCACACCAAGGAGTTGAACTCCGGTCACAACAGAGTATTATCCATACACAAAGCATGTGCATAATCATCTAACTACAAATACAACCAGAAGTACTCTTGGGTCTCCAGATACTTTAAATAGTATCCAAACAAGCGATGAGGCTACAATCCCAACTTACTTGTTTAGACGTTTGCTATTGCTGACTTGAATTATCAACCGTCTTTGTATTGGAAGGTCCTAATTACACAAAAGACCCAAATTCAGTTTTGGTAATAATTACGAAAACATTAGGGTTTACTCTCTTATGGTTATATATATATATATATATATATTATTTCCATAATATACAATTATGTTATCACTATATATCGAATTAATTTATTAATTGTTGATACTGTAGATCATATATATTATTATGTATTATATATCGTTTCGATCGTATTGAAATGTATTTTTAATTTATTAATTCACGTTTTAATTTTGGTAAGGTTACCGAAATATGGACATTCTTGAATATGATAAAGTTATAGGTTAAATTACTTAAGGTTATCTAATTTTAATAAAATTAGTGTCATTGGGTTCGTATAGACTTAACGACACGTTTTACGAGTCCTATTTTTAGAGATGGCTTTTAACAGGTAGTTTGAGTTTTTAATACAGTTATACATAATTATATAAATATGATCGTATTATACGTAATTTATGTTATTAAATTGTATTTTATCTAATTTGTACATATATTATTACAATATAAGTATTATCCAATTCTAATATACCTAAAGTGTATCCCGATAAAAAAATATTAATAAATATAATAAAAATATCCATTCAATCCAATCTGATCAACAATCCTATATATAGTTTTTATTTAACTATTTAATTCATTTTAGCTTATTAATATTACAAATACACCCCGACTTGTAAATTAAGCTATTTTACTTAGTAAATTCATAATAAATAGTTTGAGTTACCAAATAATTCCCCAAAAAATTCTATAAACTCCTAAAAATGTAGAGGATTCAGTTATCATTTGGTTTCAAGTTTCCGAACTATTGCCTATATATTCGTATCGATAATTTTACCCCTAAATTATCATAAATTATTCAATTATGATTCTTTTAGCACCAAATTAATTTCAATTTGACTCGTTACTATTATTATTTATTATAGATCAGTACATGTCCATTTCATCCATTAATTTCATAATTTTCTATTAAATTCATAATTTCAGCCTATTTTCGAGCTATTTTCAAGCCTAGAAATGCAATAAATATTAAAAATATTCAAATCAAAATTTGGGCTACATAGCAATTATCTATATATCATACACATCCTACACAAAAATTTTTAGCTAGAAATAATATCATTTAGTACATTTATTTTATAAATATAAATTTGAGTGAACAGTAGATTTCTTAATAAAGTATATTAAATATTACGAATTTTTCAAAAATAAAAATATCACATGAAAGCATGTTTAAAATAACCTAAGTACAATTTTTTTTCATAATTTTCTGGTCAGATTTACTAATTTTTAAAAATTATTGAAAAACAGGGCAGGAAATTAACCTTGGTGTTCTTAGGTACTCCGGTGGTCGGCGACGACTGGGTGGTTATCGAACGGCCTAGACACGGTGGTGACTAGTGGTGTCTGGTCGAGCTCCACAGCAGAATCACTCTAGGTTATGGCTTTACATTATCACAAATTTTCCCCTGTTTTTTCTAAATTTCTTTTTATTTTCTACGATTTTTTTCTAATTTTTCTTTCTGTTGTTTCTGGTTTCAAAAGATGTAAAATGATGTTGTTCAATAGATTTATAGTGGTTTAGTCGGTTTTTTTCTTTATTTATTTTTATTTTTTCTTGCTTTTTCCTCCATTAATTGCAAGTAGGAGGTGTCATTTGCTTATAGATTTACCTTTTGATTCAGCAATTATCCAGCTTTGATGATTTCCAGCAGTTTCTAGAATTGAATCAACAATTGGAAGGCTTTTGAATAATATTTTGCAATTATTTAGGTATTTTGAGTATATTTTATTAATACTTAATTATTTACTTAATATACGAGTATATATCCCTTATAAATATCACGCGTAATATATAACTATACTTATATAATTAAGTTTTTAACATATCTTTTATTTTTAGGATATGTTCTAAAGTTAATTTTATGATTTCTACAAAATATATATAATTGCGTAATTTAGGATTAATTTACAAGTATAATTATTATTTATATCGAGTATACTCATAAAATTACGTGTATTTTTATATAGTAAATTAGACTATATTATCTCATTTTATAGTTCAAGTAACTTATCTCTAAGTTCTTGTTGCAATCTAAGTTCGATTTTAGGAGTTTCGAACATTTTAGTGCTATATTAAATATTCCTACTTCTAAGGGCAAAATTGGGATTTTGGGTCATTATTTCTAAAATCTAACTTTACTGTAATATCTCGACTAACTTTTTTATTTTAGTCGTAAAGTTTAAGCTCAATTGAATAAGTTTCCCTAAAAGCCTTAAATCTAAGCTTAGTTATCATAAACTCAATTTTGGGAGCTTATATTTAGCTAGCCTAAAGAGTGCTTTGCTTACCTTAGTTAGTCAGCTCATTAGGATACAACCAAGTTTTTTCAATTTAGTTTAGGGCCTTAACCAGCTTAAGGAGTGGTTCACCCGCTTTAGTTAGTCATCTCATTGGGGTACAACTAAGTGTTTTTATTCTTTTAGTGTCTTAGCCATCTCTAAGAGTGCTTACCCATCTTATCCAGTTTAGGGCCTTAATTAGCTCAAGGAGCACTTCGCCTACCTTAATTAGTCAACTCATTGAGACACAATTAAGTTTTCTCAATTCATTTTAGGGCCTTAGCCAACTCAATAAGCGCTTTGCCTACCTTGGTTAGTTAGCTCATTGGGGTATGACCAAGTTTTCTCAATTCATTTTAAGGTCTTAGTCAGCTTAAGAAGCGCTTCGCTTGCCTTGGTTAGTCAACTTATTAGAGTGCGACTAAATTTTATCAATTCATTTTAAGGTCTTAGCCAACTCAAAGAGCGCTTTACTTACCTTAGTTAGTCAGCCTATAAAGGGCATGACTAAGTTCTCAATTCTTTTTAGGGTCTTAGCCAGCTCAAAGAATGCTTCACCTATCTTGGTTAGTCAACCCATAGGAGGCATAACTAAGTTCTCATCATTCTCCTTAGGGTTCTTGCTAGTCTACAAGGGTGTTGCCCTTACCTCTATTCAAGCTTATCGTCCTCGAATCTTCAACGGACCAATCTTACTATAGATAACTAATCATAGCATTTCTTAAAATAACATTATCCCGAGGCAAAAATGGTGTCTCTTTTGTCTTTATGGTAAAGTTTAAGCGGGGCAACTGTAGATATCCAATTTTTGCCCCCTGTGGTCTTAATTTTTTTTTTTAATATGGTCCTAATTCCAAAATAATAATAATAATTTGAAAAATGATGAAAATACAAAAATATGAAAAAAGAAAAAATTATTAAGAATTTTTAGATTAATAGAAAGTGTTTTAAGGTCAATAGTTTTAGTTTTAATTTGGTTCAAATAATTATTTTAAAGAGTCACATGGTTTAAGTACAATTTAATTATACTAAATATTAAGGCATAGGCTAATAGCCTAACAGAAAAGTATTTAAGCATTAGCATTGGATTAGCTTGAGGTTACGAGTTTGAATCTCACTAGGTAATTATGTGCCTTTTATTTTTGCTTTGTTTCATTTTGCGAAAATCGGTTGAGTGTACAAGATTCAAATTTAACTTTAAATCTTATCAAATTTTTTAAATTTAATGCAATAAAGATTTGTGAGATTCAAGTCTAATTTGATTTTTATCAAATCGGATTTGAATCGTTATAAAAGATTTAAATCTAGTTTGATTTTTATTAAATCGGGTTTAAATCGATATAAATGATTTGATTTTTATCAGATCGAATTCTTATCAATACAAAAGATTCAATTGGATATGATTTGTTTTGAACTTTATAAATAGGGATTATGCGACATAAAAATTACACTATTATACACTTTTGAAAGAATTGAAAATCCTTCGCCTGTTCATGATTGGTCGTCCACATTGATCCACTAAACAAACTCCACGCAACAGCCAACTCCCATACTTGACTGAAATACGATATCGCATTGCCCTTCTTCAACAACTACTGTTGTCCTTATTCAACATTGTCATGGACTCAAGCTACAGCACAAGTCCATGCTACGACACATCCAGCTCATCCCCGATACGTCTTCATTCACTGCACAACAAGTCCACAACCCAGTGTACAACTCCATCATTGAACTACACCACACATGATTAGCCATTAACCAAACACGATTCCCTTTGCCTAACTCCACGTCGCGTAACATAACTCTACTGAATCCTCGCACATTACCACATTGAAGACCCCTCTCAATTAATACACACCGACTGCCTGACGATCGCCCCATAAGCAGCCCATCACGTCCACAACATGTAAACACAACAACAGCAACTAAGTATGCCGACTAACGAACAAAACATACCAGCCCCAACACTACCAATCGTTGCACCCTCTCTCATACATCCGTAATCCACATCTACGAACAGCAAGTCCCACATTTAACCAGCGACCAAATTTATACGGCAGCTCACAAGTTAACATATCTAAGCTCCAAACCCCCGCCAAATCCTTCAGTACAACACTCCAGTCAAGTTGTCGATCAACCCACGATACATCACCATCCTATCTTCGTACGACCACATTCAATAACACACACGACCGCACAACACAAGTCTATGGCCACTAATCAACTCTCTCCATGATCAAGCCCCACTTTCTCCGTCTACGAACGATTAACACTTCAGTAGGCCCAACAACATATACAATACAATAGTCTTCAATCAATCGCGTGATAGTCCACGCTTGCAGCAGCTACACGTTCGCGATACAGTAGGCAACATAGCACATACTATCCCCTGATCACAGCAGACACATCTGATACACACGCCTAGATGTACGAATCAACCATCTAACATCCGTGCTCAGTTACCATCTATGGCAACAGATTTTGATCACCTACGATCGTCATACTCTGCGTCGTCCGCAAAACTCTAAGCTTCACACCCACTATTGAACACGATTGACTAATTTGCATGATGCACTGCTGCCCCTAATTAGCTACAACCACCGCAGACTAAATATGTACGACGACAGCTCCATCCTTGTGTAAAGCAACCACTGTTCAGAACTCCATTGATTAGCTGAAGTCAGGTTTGGTTGATGATTTATTTATTATTTATTATTATATTATATTGTATTATTATTTTATTAGATCCCAAGTCATTTAGCATAGTTTTTGTATATAATAGTTTAGGATATTGCTATTAGCATTAGTTTTCTTTATTATATAGATTAAGTATTGATTTAAGTAAATGTTTATTTAATAGTAGTAATATGGATATAAATATATATATATATATATATGTATTAGTTTAGGGATTGTTAGGATTGGTTTTTTAGGATTAAGTCTTGTTTAAGGATTCATCGCATAGAAAGTCGTTTTTCTTTAAATAAAAATTAATGAAAGTCTCTTTTAAAAAATAGGATTTTTAGAGTATTTCTTTATAAAATAAAAACACTTAAGAATTAGGACCCCTTTAGATTTTTTTGAATAAATTAAATCAATTAAAATGTAAATTCGGTCAATTTTCAAAATTAAAATTAAAATTAACCAATATACTAAAGGTTTTTTGAAAGAATTATGGTCGTTTGATCTCGACTAGCGGGTACGTATGCACCATTGGAGCGACATTAAAATCCGTAGAAACTTAGTTTCTTTTTTATTTTGGTCTTTTTTTTCTTAAAATAATATTTAAAAAGGACAATTTTGATAAATAAACCTAATTTCAAAAAATAGNTATATATAATATTTTATTGTATTTCAGATTATTGATTATAGATATATATGTTGGGGCCAAATTTCCATTTTTTGTTATATCCCAAATGGGTCACTATTTTTTGTTTATTTATAGGGCATAGTAATGATAGTATTCTATGTAAGTCTTGAGTGTCGTTTGGGTGTACTATGATATTAGTTTATTATTAGTATACTTTATTATTGATATCATTGGTATTGTGATCTAAGTATTTTTTTTTTTATCGCATTAGTATTATGAATATATATAGCATATTATATTACGCTTAGTATGTCTATTTTATATGTCGACTATTATTATGATATTCCTTACGAATTCTATGAATCATACTATTTTCTGATTAAGTACGTATTGTTTTATTTTCACATCGATTCGATAATCTATATTATTCGATACTCTAATCGTGTGTCCATTTTATACTTTCTTTTATATATATATATAGATAAATATATATATATTATGTACATTACTATTTATTATATATAAGTGATCTCATATAGTTATATCAATTTTTCGACTTAATCATATTATGTTCTATTTCTATTTTGGAATTCTTATTTGAATTCGACGATTTCTTTCGAGACCTTGATTGGATAGACTATAAGTTCATAAATAATTCTTAGGTAGGACTTAATCTTAGAATGCTTAAAGGTTAATATGCTACTTTTTTTTCTTTTAGATTCATGGTGTTTAGTTTCCCTTGTCGAGGTCTAAGTTTTGTTCGGGTTTTGAGATCAGAGTCTTGTTTTCGATTTTGGAGCAATTCCAAGTACGTGGTGTTTATTGTTTGCTCGTGCTTGTTAGGTTAGAAATTATCTAACGAATTAACCTATATTCGGCCTAATTGATCTAAGTCGTTGACTATGCTTGACTTGCTCACTCTAGGGGCTCATAGTGGTAGATCCTTAGAAGGGCAACTGCTGATCATGTATAAGGTTTTCCTAGTGAACTTTCACATAGGACGATGCAGTTAGAATACTAAGTTCTTGACTTTGGTTTCTAAGCGTAAATAACTTAAAGGAAAATGTATATTTATATCTACCTATATATATAGATAAAGATCAAGTGTGATAGGGTTATGAATACCCCTTTGTTATTCTATTAGCCTAATGTAAGATAATTAAACTACTATTTGTATTATTCTATTATATTTGCATTTCTGCATGTGATCGATCTAGCTTAGCATGCGTATGTGTTGGTGCACTCGTACTGGGCTTCAACTTGTTCTTTTCTTTTTTAGTACTATATCTGAGAATTACCTTATTTATAAGGAGACATAGGTAGATGACATCCAGGAGGAGGATCGAGTCGAGTACCTCTACTACTATGATGACCAGGATAGGGTGATGTCTGTTTTACTGGTGATTTATGTTCTATTAGAATTTTGTCCTTTTGAGGAGATGAACTCTTTTCTGATGTTTAAGGATTTAGTTACTTAACTTGTTTATGATTCGTGGTTATAAGTCGATACGCTTTTGAACTTTGTTGGATTTTTTGGCTTTTATGAGGTTACGAGTAGATGCAGTTACCTACTTCTTTTGCGGTTTTTTTTTATATATTATTTGTGGTATAATTCTCTATTGCTTTTTGACTTGTGGACTTAGAAGTTTTAACATATCCTTAGTTAGTTAAGATATGTGGCGGGTTATAGCACCCATTCAGGTTCTCGAGGCATTATAGGGGGTAATGTAAATTTGATTTTAGTGGAACTAAAGAGGTTTAAGATAACATAAAAACTATGTATAAATGAATTAATAAAGTTAAAGACATTAGATTAACACATAAAATGGAGATAATACAAAACATAATTTGTATCTATTATGTGGCATTAGGATTTTTGTGCAATTCAATAAATATTAATTATTTTAGGTTTTTGATATATGATTTTTATGGTTTTCTTTTGTTTGGGGTTTTGCACCTAAAATAATAAAGAGATGTGAATAATTTAATCTTACATTTTACATGGGAAAGATATTGAACTAAAACTTTAGTTCTTACTTGATTTGATGTACAAATAGTTCCTAGAGGGTCGTTTGATTCCTAATCTATATTACATACAACCAATAATTAAATGAAAATGGGTTTAAGTTATTCAATTAATATGACTCCTAATTGAATAAAATAAGTTAGCAACAGGAATCGATTTTGAGGACCAATAACCCATTCCCAAGCTCGAGGATAGCCTCCCTGGTCTGCTAAGCTCTCTCCTAGCAATTCTCTAAGGATAAGGTAAGGCTCTTGAAGAAGACCAACCTATTAGAGTGCTCGAGCTCTTGTTAGTTCTATACCATATCTTCCTTAAAGAATATTAACCTCTTAATCGACCTAAACAGCTTAACTAAGGTTTTCCTGAACTACCCATCCACAAACTTAAGTTGTTTGAGCATGTTGGACTTGCAAGCTTGTCGTACTGATTCTATTAAGCTACATTAGAAAAACTTCCACCCTTCAAGCAATACATGTTCTAACAATCGTACTAATTGTAGGTATATAATCGTTTGTATTCATTTAAGTTCACCATTTTGTATACTTTAGGGATACTAAATATGGTAAGAACGTTTGCATTTTTCCTTTGTATTGTAACCTTAGAAGACCCATATATAAAGGGTACATGTATACTTAGCCAAAATCTGATTAATGAATGTTCATATCTATCCTATTTTTCTTATTCTTGCATAAGCTCCTACAGCTAACTAAGTCTAAGTTTTACTCTCATTTAACCCTTAAGTAAAGTTAGTGGCAAGTGACCCTTGTTATTAGCTTGTGCATCATATCAAGCTAGTTGTTGGGTTCGTGTATGGCTTATGGTGCATTATATTTATGGATTTGCTTGCTTCAGCTACTATTTACTTTTTGAACCATTTGGTGGTTTCGACCTATTCCCTCACCCTCTCTTCCTTGCTTCGCATGATTCTTGTTGGTTGTGTCCATCTAAGCCATAGTAATACATCATCTTGGTATTAGAGCCTTGTTGAGGACTATAAAGCATTAGCTTTTATTGCTCCAACAACCTATTTCTTAGTGAGTGATTAATTGAATTTGATATAGAGCAACAAATCTTTGCAAACGAATACATCTTTTGACATAAGCATAGATAATTTCATATATTTTTTCTGCATCATGCTACCATTCTCCTAGTTCATTTTGAATTCCCAAAATTTTGTTCTTTGCTCTTTTATTTCGAATAATAACATGATAGTAGGCAGTATTTCTTTCTCCATATTTGATCCATTTCACCCTAAATTTCATCTTCCATAACCATTCTTCTCTTTCAAGAAGTATATCTAAGTCTTTTTTCAATGTTTGTTTCAAATTTATTAGGTAATTTGATGGAGTCATGTTTAAAGTTTTTTCAATACCATCTAACCTCCTTAGAATTCTTTTTTTTTTTTTTTGGTAATATACATTTCCAAACGCTCTCCTATTCCAATCCTTGAGATAGCTTGGCAACACATTAATTGTATTTATGATATTATGATTTATGGTTGCCTAAACTTGCTTGATAACTTGCATATGAGTAGTATCCATAAACCACATTGGTTGAAAACAAAAAGGTTTTTTCAACCTTCTAACTCCTTACTCTAGATGTGTTTTAAGAAGCAAAGAGTTATGATTGCTTAATTACTTAGAATGATGAAAAAATTTTATTTAGGATATAGGTTTCACCAAGCTTAGTTGCACCACTCCTTATCTAATCTCCTCTGAATAAGTGTGCCTAGATTTTGCTCATTTAACCATGCATAAGGGGTTCCTACATATCCCACATCTATTGATCCACAATAATTCATACATGTCACATATCTATAGACTCTATTTCTCAAAAATTGACCTCTTCCCCAATATTTATTTCTTTTTATTATATCATTAAAGTCACCTAATACACACCAAGGCCTATTTATTTACTAGTTATGTATGACTTCTTAAGTTTTCCCATAATTTTAGTTTATCTTAACAATGTGTAGAGACATAAACTACTAAAAAAAAAGAGAGTATAGTTTAGATTCCTGACCTTAACTTCAATGTGGATCTCCTAGAATGTCTTCTTTAGGATATGAACTCTTCAAGATATGAAACTTCAAGTACTCTCTTATTTTACCTCAATAATGTTACTCCACTAAGTCCTCTTGCCTCAACACAAGCTTACCCATCTAGTTATGAAATATATTGTAACATAAAAGCAACTAACTTTGACATTTTAGTTTCTAATAGGGCTACCAAGTCAGGCATCTACTCAGTAAATGTATTCAAAACTGCAATGTTTGTTTCGTGTATTTAGCCTCCTAACATTCCACACTAAGATCTTTATTGGCCTAAGCAAAGAAGAGTTTGTAATGATACCATCTTTAATGTTATTGAAGTTGTAGCAAATGACTTCGTTTATGTCAGCCATTGTAGCATGTATTTGTAAGATAAAATTTCGTGGTGTTTCTTGAGTATTCACCATAGCTAAGGTTTCCTTAGTATTGGTTAGCAACACTGGAACTATTTAGTTCTTCTCAAGTAAGTATCTTGTTGGTAGAGTATATTTTGGAGTATGCAAGTTGATTGTCTAATAGGAATCAACCCCATCAATAGATCATATGCAGCCAACTTAGAGGACTCTAAGGACTTACTCGGAGAATACTAGCTTAAAGCCCTATTTAGGACAAGAATTCCTATCTCGACCTCTATGTTTCCCTCTATTGCCGACCTAACTATCAAGCTGTCACGTGCACAAACCTATCGAAAACTGTGCCATAACACAGACAATATCCAAGCAGACAACCTTAAGTGACTATTCGACTCGACCGCCAGTGTCTAACCTTAACTTAAGATGAGTACTCTTTAGTGGTTGAATGACTGAGCTCTAACTTGATCCTAACTACAAACTTTCTTTTCTTCATTTCACCTGATTTATACTGTATTTCAAAACGTCCAGCTACCATGCGACACATGTCTTATGGCACAACATTTCAGAAATTTCTTTATTTTTCTGTATTGAATATTCTTTGTCTCTCTTGCCCTTTTTAGTACGTTTTATGTATCATCTTTGTATATTACCCCTTTTCTCTTTTCATATATGTAAAGTAACCCTAATGGGATGGGTATATAAACACCCACTTAACGTACACAGATAATCAATCAATTATTAGAATTAATTTAAATTTCCTTTGTGAGCAACCTTAGTGTTCTCCTTAACCTTAACTCTTATCTATTCTTTTAGCAAGGAGAGTGGCAAACGACCTTATAATTCAGGCTAATGAGTCATATCCGACGGATTGTAGGTTAAGTAAGATCGATTAATACATCATATTCAGTTGGTAGTTGCTTAGACTTTGCTTACTTTTCTTTATTTCCTTTTGATTCTCTTTGTTGTAGTGCTTTTTCGTGTGTCCAACCCCGGAGACGTATTATGGTCCGAATGATTTTATTGATTGTTGTTCTCAATGTCATTTCCCATTTCTCAATGATTTTGAAGGGATGAATCTCCTCCATTAGGGTTGCTACTGATATAAACATTGTACATTCCCTCTTTATCATGATGGTTTAGCCTAATCTTGTCAATGTTATTACACCATCTATCTCCATGATCCCTGGATTGATTACTGGAACTTGGTGAGAGGGTTGCACTTCCTTTAAGAGAATTTTGATGTCCTCTAAGTGGATTAGCACTTTCTCCATCTTGTTGCTGAGGGTTAGACACATCGGTCGATAGCTTTTGTCCACCTAAGGTGTCTCAGAGCCTTAATGCAAGTGTTTGATACTGAATATTAGGAGCTTCTTGCGATCCATTAGGTACATGCTTTCTTGCTAAATTTTTTACTCTTGTTAGTCTCCTTCTCGTAGTATTTTGGTTTTTCTCTTGTGAAGCTACTGTTTGAAATGTAAAGTTTAATTCAAGTTTTTCAATAGCTTCTTTTGTAGTCTCTTAATTATGCTGAGAAAGTGACTTTGATTGATGTGAATTATTTTGATTAGCAAGAGCAACCTTAAAAATCCTTAATTGTGATAATTTGTTATTAGAATCCTTTGATTTCTTTTCCCATCTTTGCGTTGGTGTATGTTTCATTGCCGTTTAGCTTTCTTTCTTTGCTTGAATTGTCTTTTGCATAGTAATATGCTTTGACGACTTTTCTGCAATAATGACCTTGTGGAACTTGCTTACCATGCATTTGATTATTTCTGATTTTTAGTGGCTTTCTTCTCCGTAACACAATCCATTCACTAGAACAGCCATTTTCATCTAACTTGTCCTCATGATTACTTTGCTCTTCGTTTACTGTTTCCATCGTATATTCTTCTCTTACCACTTCTGCAGCATCTTTGCTTTGTGTCTTGCCATGTGTATTATTCTCGTTTGAGTTTTTATTTAGTATTATGGTCGTTGAAGCTTTTGGATTGTAGTTCTTGCCACTAGATGTTTCATTCTTGTTGAGGTTTGCTTTTGGATAGTGCATTGTAAGATGATCAATACAACCACATTTAATACATAAATTTTTAATTCCTTCGTAATGTACCCCATAAGTAAATCCATCTAAGACAATTGAATGAATAGGAGTTTCATTGAAGTTTACTTGAATACAGAATGGAGCAAACTTCCTTCTTTTCGCATTAATAGTGTAGGTATTTGATCTGAGTACAGGGCCAATTGTTTCCTTAATTAGTCTCAAAATTTTTAAATCACAATATTCAATAGGTAACTTAAGTATATGGACCCAAACAACCACTAAATTGTATCTTGCTGAGGAAGCTTTGAAGTTCGGCTCCTATCTCATAATAATTAAAAAACTACTATTTACAAACCCAAGACCATCAAAGTATCCCGAACCCAAAGCAATCATATTAAATCCAGCTAAAAATCTCCATAAGAACTGCAATTTATTGTATAAGATTTTATAACCTAAGGATTATTGGTCGTACGACTTGATAATGAGTGACTTTTTCCATGGTGTATATAGCTTCTTTTTAATGTCTTGGGCCATTGAAATAATGCTCGTACCTGGTTTATTTTGTACTTGGTTGTCTCCTTTTAATTTCTCTAGCATACGCTCAAAGGATAATTCCCATTCTATATTATTCATTTCATCTTCCTCTATTTGCTCATGTAAACAGAAGCTTGCGGCATATGCGTTTACGATGTTGTGGATCATTGTATCCCTATAAGATGGCCTTCGCAATATCCCGTTTTATGGGCTCTCTTCAGTGTCTTTTGTTTGCACTTTCGATTTTTCATTAGATGATTTTAGTTTGTTTCTTAGTGCAATGCAGGATCATTTGTTTCATTTGAAACTTCATATTCTAGATCTTCCATTGATTTCATATGCATTTTCCTAATACGGGGTAGAAGGAAAGAAGAAGGATTTCAGGTGTGATTGTGCTTGGAAGAAGAAGGTTGCTTTGGAGAGAGCATGTTAGGAGGAGTAGTGTTTTTTCTTACGTAACTTATATTTCACTATTTTGTCAGGTATGTCGCAATTTAGATAAAACTTCTCTAATAGGGAGAAATCTACACGATAAACATAAAAATTTCTCTAATGGGGAGATATGCATATCTACCATGGGAGAGATTCATGTCTATTATTGTTATTAAAAAAAATCACATTAGTATAAATTAGATAAAAAATAATTACCTAAACATTAGAGGTGAACAGGTATCCTTGTTGTATATGATACCTACTTGAATCCTGTTCGATCGAGTAGTAATTTTCTAGAACTTATACCTATAGGGTAGAATATAGATATAAGGTTAAGATACTCTATACCCTCTTTGGAACATATGTTGTGAAATATATAAGGAACATATTTTAGGTTACCTTATACTTATCTTATAATAATGATTAAATAAAATTAATAAATAAAAAAGAATATCATTTCATTTGTTTAGGCTTAAAAAAATAACAAAATGCAACCCATGGGAAACTTATACTAAACTTGATGTCCCCATGTCAATCTCTTCCTCGTTAATTTTTTTTTTTGTTGTAATTTTTGTCTGCTCTATCTTCCTCGTCTACTACATCTAACTCAACTAAAGTTAAAAGAAAATTACGTGAAGCCACCTAAACAAGGTATGCTATTAACTTATTTGTTTTTATGCAATAATTTCTTTGTATTATATTTGTAAAATATCTTATAATAAATTTATATAACGTTATTCAAGTCAAAATTTACTCAAATAAAAATATTTATAAGTTTTACAAGGTATTTTATACAATTTATAAAGTATATGGTATAGAATAGTTCTGGAGTGCTATAAGGTAAGATATGAATAATAAAGTTTGGGAACCTGTAGTTATAATGTAAGGTACAGGTGAACCTTATAAACTATCTACCCTATACTCGCTTACTCTTACTAAATTCCAATGTTGTATCTTATATTGGAAATGAGACACTAGCTTCACATAAATCTCTTACTTTAAACATTAGAAATTGAGACATTCGTATAAAATTAGTATCTTGTTTCCAACATAAGATATATTATTGGTTTTTAGGTAATTTTTTTTTTCAATAGCTGGTAATTGGCAAATGTGAAAAATTTTCCATTATGAACCATCCACCGTTAAGGTTACCTTCCGCTAGTGCTCACTAATGAAAAGCCACCTGTTGTTGAAAGTCAAAATCGTTTTCGTATTTATAAACACCGTGACATATCATGCGAACATAAAAGAGAAATCCTTCAACCTACACCGAAACACTTATTGGGAGGATAAAAGGATAATAAATGTTTGAGCAATTTTAACGAAAAATAATAAAAACAAGCTTACTTGGCACTTTTGCAAACAAGTAGACCATATTTTTGTTTTTAACAAATTTATGATCAACGTTTCATTATTATTTGTACAGAACATGCATCAGCTTTTAATTGATTTATAATAATTAATTTAATAAAATATTATTTAGTCAAATATATTACTTGAAAATATAATAAAAGGTTATGAAAGAAAAGGAAAAAATTAAATTAAATTTAAACAAAATCAAGTTTTCAACCTTAAACTAGTTGACTAGCCCCACTAAAGTTACCATGCAACCAACCACCACCGGAAAGTGGGTTGCTCAACCCCCCAAAGGTGGTAGCCAACAATCGATGTAAGCAAAGCAAAAAAGCTAGAGCCCAACTCAGAAATGAACGATGCTAAAAACAACCAACAAGTTAGAATTTCTTTTTTCTTTTTTCTAGTTTTAAGTATTTTAGGAAAAATAAAAGGGATATGGATGTAAATGAATTTTGAAATGTGGCAATGGATTCAAATGTGAATTAACTTTGATACTCAATCAAGTAAAAATAAGTACAAATATCCATATGATTCCATAAATAATGTTTAAGAATTCTAATCTGAAAAAAGAATTGATATAACCATACATGAGATTTTTACCTCATATTGACTCCTCGTTTAATTCTTTTGTAGTCATTGGGTCCTTTTCCTCATTTGAGAATTTCCTCGCTTCTTCCATTCCATCTCTGAGGATAACTAGGACTAATTGACAATTCACATAAACATTAAAAGAGATTTTGAGGTGTTAAAGAATTAAAATGATAGTAAAAAGAATATCTAATAATAGGTTGCTATAACCTAAATAGATTAAGAACTTGGGATTAAAAAGAATACTCAATAATGATAAAAGACACTGATAAGTTTTTCAATTTAAAGGAGTACTAATGGATATTGCAACCGTATTACGAGTGCTATAAAATATAAATAATTGAATTATTGCTTATAAAAATATTTCTTTTAATCAAAGAAAAATAGGCACATATAGTTATACGTGATCGGAAGTTGCCATTTTGAAGAAATATTTTTAAGTTTTCATTTAAAGTCAACAAATTGTCCTAAAATTATTAGTATTTATCAATTTTGGAGCTACAATTGGAAATTGCCATTTTGATTGAAGAGTTTTAGGTTAGATATCATTTTTTGTGGATAGAGTTTTTTACCATAATAACCTTAACATATCGATAATTTACTAAGAATAATTAAGTATGTAGTGGTTGTTTGGTAAAATCTAAATAAATAGAAATATTAAGAATAATTAAGTGGTGTTTTTAGCTTTTGTATTATAGATACAAGAGTTATAACAATCTCCAGAGGCTGTTATAAACCTTAAACAAATCTCCTTATACACCATATGGGCATTAGAGTAAATAAAATTATGTTTGATAACAAAATAGTGCAAAAGTTGGGTATGTTCGAAAAAGCACGTTGTTTAACTAGTAGTTAAAATATCATTTGGATGGTAGATGTGGTGCTTTTATGATAAGAAGCCTTAAGCTCCTGTTTAAATGGTACTAACCTACCATTTAGATGGTGTATGTACTTTAGCTCACCATTTGCTTAGTCTTCCCCTGTTATCTAAGTGGTGGTCAATACCTTCCCATGCCCAATGTGATATAAGATGTCATTTGAATGGCGCTTCCATACTATTCAAATGATAACCCTTATTTAGCTCTTCTTTAGTCCCATGCTTCCTTAGATGGCTTTATATGCTAAGTCTTGAATATGGTTCTTTCCTCAACCCTTCCTTATAGGGTAATAAATGAGCTGAGCTACTTGGAGTTACTTGAACTTGGCTCGATTCAAGCTAAATTAGTAAATGATCTGAGCTCAAGCTTAAGATCAAGCTTATTTATCTAAATGAGCCAAGGATAAGCTCACGAGTTTTATATGTATTACAAATATTATATATATTATTAACATTCAAAAGCTAATATTTATATAATATATATAAATATATAATATGTTATAAGATAATATAAAATATATAATCCAATCTTTATTGACTATTTATTAATATATTTATATAAAATATATTAATGTATTTATTAATGAGCCAACGATAGGCTTGTGAGCAAGCCCGAGCTCAACTTTACTTGAGTTTAATTAGTAAACAAGCCAAACTTAAACTTAAGACAAAGCTTGTTTATTTAAACAAGTTGAGCTGAAGCTTTAATTTGTACACTTAATAAGAGCTTGGTTTAAACTTAAGCTAAATAATTTTTAAACAATTCGAGCTTAAGCCTTCAAAAACTCAGCTTGTCATTTGTAGCCTTACTTCCTTGGATAGCTTAGATCCGCTATTCCATCTTTACCTTAGGGTAATTGAAGGTTAACCCAAATCTTGATGGTGTCATCTCCTTAAAATAAAATAGAGGGTAGGTGATAAACTAGATCCTTTCCCTTTTTCTTTCTTATTAAAGCTACTTGATCTTTCGAAAACTCCTTAACACTTGTAGGCCATGAAGTATAGCTATGATTATCTTTTTCAGAAAGTATGTGTTTTGGTATCCCTTCTACAAAGTGCATCAATTGAATTTTCATGGCTTACCACGAAATACACCAATCATATTCATTGGGAATACACAACACCTTATCTACATACTTCCAAATAAAATAATGAATGCCACCTTGGCTTACTTATATATAAGAGCAATCCCTTTATCATCAAACCAACGAATTCCATAAGGTTCTAGGTGCACATAGTCAAGAGCTTGAATTTTTCAACAAACTTTGCTGAAATGGCATTAATGCAACTCCCATTATCTAATGGAGGCACAATTCTTCTCATTTTTCAAATCGCTAATGCAAAACAAGCTTCCCGTTATCCATCTTCTATAGGTAACTTGTCATCTACGGCTTATCTTACCACTAAAGCCTCCAAGTGGTCTTCTTTTGTCTCGATAAGAAATTGTAATTCCTTATTCAATAATAATAGGAATTTTGTAAAATAATTATTTCTCTAGCCAAATATAATGATAGCACTTTATAGAAGGAATGACTGTTCTATTTTATCCTTATGAAGCTAAAAAAAATGCATTTTAAGAAATAACAACTTTCATAATTAATTAGACATTGCTCAATGAAATAGTTGTTTTATACATGAATGCTAACAATGTAAGGAAAGTTCTTTGTGGCTAGATTTATCTATAGAGATGCATGAGGAGAATTTGAATTAATTGATTATATTAAGCGAGCTAAGAACAAATCTAAACAAAATTAAATTTAAATTACTTTTTAATTTAGTTTACTTCAAATTTTGAAATATCAATTTAATTGAGATTTCCATCTTAAAATGGGCAAAAGGCCTAATGAATCGCAAACCAAATTGGTTTGTGATTTACAATTAGTTTTCTATTTAGATCAAACATAGTTATTCAAAAATAAAGAAAACATTGAGTATACCAAGTATAAACCCTAAAGCTAAGCCAATTGACCGTAGGATTGAACTTAGAACATAAAGTTTTTGGCGATCGGTTAAAGAATCCGATCAAACCCAAATTATAAACTATTAAGAGAAATATTAGTAAAAATGACTCCGTAAACTTGAATTTAAGAAAATAAATAATAAAATAGGAGATTATAAAATTTTCAAATTTTGAGCGTAATAATTGCTAATTATCGAAAAGGCGAAAAGTGTAATCTAATAACTAATAAATTACTAGAGATAGATTATATATATACTAAAAATTTTAGAATGACCAAGATAATAATTAGGAATGTTCACATGTATTTACGTGTAAATAAAAATACGCAAAATTACCTAAATTGACCAAAAACTTAGTAAATAATTAAAGAAAATTAGTAATTAATTGTGGAAAAATTAGAAGAGTGTGGAATGATGCAAATCTGGTCGTGGCAGGTTAGGATCTGCAAAATAAAAATCAACCAATTAGAATTAGGCAACATAAAAGCCAAAAATCAAGGAAATTAGGCAAAGTCATGTCTAATTAATGCATAATAATTACCAAAATCGTCTATAAATAGGAGAAAATTAGAGAGAGGCGAAAATTGAGAGAAAAATTCGAGTTAGGAAAAAAATAAGAAAAACTATGCAATTAGGGCCTTTAAAGGGAACCCCTACCAGACGAGTAGCTGGAAGTGGACGGCCATCACCACCACACGGTGGTGGCAACGTCCAGGCCGGCTGACAAGGCCACGGCAGCCAGCGGTGGCCGGAGCCACCCAGATCGGTGAGTCCGATTTCCAACCTGATTCTTGCGTAATTTTGTAAAAATAGTAAATATTATTAGAAAATTGTGAATTTTGTTATTCTAGAATATTTTTGTATGTAGTTTGTAGGAAAAATATTATTTTGATGAAAATATGTCTCGTAATATAGGGTCCTTAAGAAATCATGTAAAACCGAGCATGTTTCGGTTTAGAAATAAATGACCTTAGGAGTGTAGTTTCGAGCCCAAAATTTTTGTGTAGATTACTTAGATGATATAGAACAATGCTATGAAGCTCGTTTTCAAAAATTAATTTTTGAAATTTTTAGATAATTTTTAAGCCTTAAAATAAGGCATAAAATGGGTAATTTAGGGTTAATAAAGTAATTAGATGGTTAATTATTGATTTAGTAAATAAGTACATGTTTTAGGATGTTGAAATCTGATGGAGTATGATACTTGTAGCATTTAGGGTGTTAAATGTAATTATTAGGTTAATTATGAAGTAAATGAGTAATAGGGAAAAATAGTAAATTTTAACTTAATTTTATAAATTAGGGTAATTAGGAGTAAAATCTGATTTAGGATGAATTTAGACATTTTGAAATGATAGTTGATGTTTAGAGATGATAATTAGAGTGATAGAAATATTAGAAGTGTATTATATAAATAAAAGGTAATAATACATAATATGTAATTTTTAGAAATATAATAAATAGAAAATATTATAATAAAAATTGATATTTTGATAATAATAAAAATGTACAATAAATCTGATAGGAAACTTGAATTTATGTAATTATATGAAAAATGTAAAAATTTCTCACATTAGGAGTGAATTCGGTACACTAATACGGATTTAAGTGTACCAGGTAAAATAAATACTGATTAGGGGTAATGATGGTATTTAGGAGATCGAAAAGTAATGTGATTAATTTCACATTATGAGTTGAAACGAATTTCTAGGGTTGGAATATAAAACATTACTTAGAAATTGAACTAGAATTAGAACTAGAACCTAATTTAGAAATCGATGCGGAAACCGAACCCGAACCTAACCCCAAACCTAGAATAATTATAAAAGACTTAAGACCTAGATAATTAGGTATATTAAACCCTAAACAAAACCTAATAATAAGCGTTATAGGATAAAATGAACCTATAATAGTTATATGAAAAAAATTGAAACCACGTTTGTGTTATAGGAATGATTGGCGATGGCCTGAGCAAGTCGGACCTCGAATGAGTGAACGAGGAGTCGAGGTAAGTTGGGATTAATACGATGCTGTATTTTGGAGGCTTAAGATTATGCTTGTTTGTGCTTGCTAAATAGTTGAATGTATGCATGTGCTTGATTATGGGTGATGCTATAATTCTATTTGTTGCTCTAACATGTATTGTATGATTTGTATGAAATGATTGATCACCCTAAATTGGACTTAATCAAATATACGACCAGTAATCATAATCGGACATGCATGGCAACCCGTTAGGGGAACTTAGAACTCTCCGGCCAAATACCGACCCCTTCGAAAAGGATAGCGCAGGATTGCATAATGGTCCCTTCTTTATTCTTAGTCGAACTAAGTGACAGGAGAGAAGATCGCGGCGAGGGTGAAGTCAGTGGTTCGAAGGTAGTCGCGGGAGGAGTGAGGTCTCCATTGCACAAGCTTGGGTTTGTTCGTGAGCTGTTGCATTAACGGCAACTCCTCAACCCGGATTAGAGCGGGCGCAATTTCTCTAATCTCACGACGGGTCGGACAACGTCGTACGATGGCGTTTGCTTGCACATGCATTGCACCTAATAAGTGATTGAAAACCTTGTTATGTCTATGGTATAGTTTTAAGTCCTCCATCCTAACTTACTGAGCTATGGTTGCTCACATCCCTGTAGACTTTGTGCAGGTGCTGACTAAGAAGCGGCATATAACTACTCCAAAGCTAGCAACTGCTGGATCTTGGGGAGTGAGAAAAAATATTTGAAGAATGAATATATATTCTTAAGGTCTAAGTTTTGTTTTATTTAGAATTTTTTTCATTTTTAAATAATGTAATAACTGAATTATAGTATATATCTATAAATTTTCTCACTTTCTTAGGTAAATGCTTTATCTAAATTACAAACTGTTTACTTCAAAGAGAGCTAGTCGTGGACGCCTTGTGTAGATCAGGTCTAAGATAGCGGTTGTAAGGCTAACTTCTATCTTAGGATGGTTTACATAGCGAGACTATTACGACTCTACCGCTTCGGGGCGTGACACCAAGGTCCTTTATAAAGATTAGTTTAAAATAATGATAAAGTGATTTTATTAAAATATATATTTCTAGCATCTCTTAACCAAATTAAAACAAGATGATTTATGCCTTTTCTATGAAGAGGTTGGATTGAAATTTGAATAAATTTAACATGTAAATGTTAATGTTTTTCTTCGTGCTTTTGAATAGATGCTTTTGAAAGCAATTTGATTATTTCATGTTTTCTTGATAAAGAAATAGTTTTTGCTACTGTTTTGATCACATAATCATGATCTAAATTAAAACTTCCAATTTCATAAATCTCTTTAGGTTTTTCGTAGGAAATTGACCAATTATCTAAACTTTGTTCAATTTGAGAAATCTTAATTTTAGAAGAATTCTAGACATCTTGTTTTGAATCACTAGATCTTACATCTATAGAAGTAGAGCTTTGTCCAGATCTTTGGTTAGAAGAAGAGGAAACTGATGAACTATTAACCAACGGTCCCATTACTCACATATGGCTTCGAAAACTCCAATCCTTTACTTAGTGAATTATCTCTTGGCAACTTACTAACAACAAGAAAGTTTATGCCGAAAGAATGTGGCTGAGCTCCTTGAGCTCCCCTAATTGTCATACATTGATCTATATACTCGGTAATGATAATGCCGATCATTCCCTTGCTGAAGACCCAATGCGAGTAATCTAACGAACCATTGCCGAGAAGTTCTTTTCGAGTGACGAGAGACTCATTTAAACGGATTAATAGTTTTCTCTCGATATGCCATCATCCCTCTTATCTTAGCCCCTTATTGCCACAGCATTTTGACCCTTCTCGGCTATTGTGCTAAGAGAATATTTGTATAAGACCAACATTGTACTGCCACCTATCTACTTCATTTAACATTGTTCTACTTTTCCATTTTTGGTTTTTTGTCCTTTTTACCTTTTTTAGTATGCATTAAGAATCCTCTTTTTGTATATACTTTCTTGTAATTTTATTATTGGTAATACTGCTCTAGAGACTTACTATAAATAATCATTTTCTTTTATAAGTCGGAAGATAACTTACATTTTAATATCGAATATTTTGTTCTTGTGAAACAACCCTCTTTAAGTCCATATTTCAAAAACTCTTATCTAATCTTGCCGAGTAGCTCAAGATTAGTGGCGAGTGGACCTTGACATCAACTTGTGCATCATATTAAGTGTGGAGTCAAGTCGTATTGTGTTCGTTAGTGAGTCACATCCTTCGAGCAACTTCACATCAACTACTCTGGTTTGGTTGTGGATCATTTCCCTCTAATTTTCTTTGATATCTCGAAAGACCCATTTCAGTTCAAATCCACCTCAATAAGTTTTAGTGATAATTGAGCTCCTAGCACAACAGAAGATCTTCTTAATAGATTCATTTTCATTTAATAAAGACTTAATATTTTGCTAAGCAAATTTGTAGTAATTTATTCATTTGTGAGAACACCTTGTTGACTCGCGGTTGCACTGCCTCTTTTGGGACTTACTATCAAAGCTATGGTTATGGCTTACTAACATAAGAAATAGAATTACTACAAATTACTTAAATAAGATATTTAATCTTCACAAACTTAAATAAACATGCTTACCAACACAAGAAATAGAATTACTACAAATTACTTAAACAAGATATTTAATCTCCATAAACTCAAATAAAATCTATTAATCCCATCTCCTTCTCCCCTTGAAAAAATTTTGGAGTTCTAGCTCTAATACCAATTTCCATAGTAGGATTTTAGGTGATAGGATAAATTGAGAATTTGAATGATTATTTTGATTGTTTCTTTGAAGTTGATAATATTTTTTAATTTAAAAATTCCTTTGTCTTATTCTTCTTAGTCTACTTCCTAATGATGTAGGCTAAGCATCATCTAATTTTCATAAATATTGTTTAAAGGCAACGATTAATAATGAATAAAATCTATTTATGGCTATAAATCTTTCAACGAACACATTTTCTCTTCCTTCTTCTTGAATATTTCTTCTTAATCCTTGAATATTTCTATATTGCTCTATTTCTAAATATAAAATATATCTAATAACAAGTTTTATATCTTCTAAAGTTAAACTTTCCGCAAGATTGATAAATTCATTCATTTTGATTAATTTCTTCTAAAATATATATCATATATATAAAATCTTTCTCCTAAGATATTATATGCCCAAATTATATATTCTAAAAATTCTATAGCATTTTCTTTTGAACTTACAACTTACAATTTGATTTTGTAATAGTTGATATAATTTTTAAATTGTACATAATAAAAGTAAAAATAATAGTAATGAAATAACAAAGATAATTTTAATAAACAAGTTGTAAGAACTTACAATATTATTAAAAGAATCCTTTGATATAAGGTAGGAAGATGATGAGAAAGGAAATGTTATACTAGGATTTAAAGATACACATTAAGAAAATGCTTGGAATATTATAAGAGGGATTTTGTGATGGCTTTTTTCGGATGATTTCCCTCACCTACTTTTATCTCTATTTATACAAGTATATAAGTGCTTATTGAAGTAAGCATTTACGTTTTATTTTAAATTATTATACTATTTTTTTTTTATCTCAAACAGTTTTTTGTCGACCATTTTGATGAACAATTGACACAATGTATTATTTTCATTGAATAATAGATTCTTTTGAACCCTTTTATCAAAAAATAAACAGTGAATAATTGCTTCTTTTCCTTATTTTGTGTACTTTGTTTGCCATGATAAAGAATAGTGGATGGTAACCTTTTAATTTGAATATTTCTTTTATCGTGATTTTGGAAAGTCAACAATTGCATAGTATTTTGTCTTATCTTCTTTTGATTATGTTGTCTAAGCTTGAATACTTCTTTTATTGCCTTTAATCTTTGTACTTGTGTCCTTTTGAATAAGATATCCTAAAAATTTTTCTAATATTAAACAAATATCTTTTTGATTGAACAAGTCACAATACACTCTTCATATATTAAACATAATCTAATTAATGAATAATTCAATTATACTGAGAAAAATTGATTCCATCATAATCATCTTCATTTTAATTAGGATCATTGCTATCAAAACTATTTTTCTTTGATAATTTTGAAGTGATTTGAAATATTTTTCTTTTATATTTAGAGGGATCTGAAGTCTGCTAAATAAGTTTGAATTTGACTTCTTCTTTTTTTAAATTCGCTTGTATGTATAACACCTTTTTTGTGTTGATCAAAGTATGCTTAAACAATTTTTGCATCTACTATATTGGTATTGAACTTTTCCTACCACTTAACTCTACAAGCTCTTGAAACATAAGCTTAACTATAGTCTTTTTCACTAATAATGTATATCCATGTTGCTATCTAACCTATATTAAATTTTGTTGAGAACTTGAGAAACTTGAAAAAATTAGATTGATCAATATTCTTGCAATATATTTTTAATCCTTGAAATATTTCAATTGGGAGAATTTTCTTTGATGGACCAAAATACTTAAACCAATATGTAAACCATGCTAGAAAGTCTTCTTCAGTGGTATTAAATTAAATGAATTATGAATGTGAATAATTTTTTTACATATAATATATTTTCCCAAGCTTTGATATAATTATAGTAATTGTATACTAGAGAATCATGTGATTAAGAAAACATTTTGGTATTCCATAAAGCTAGGCCCAATTACTTTATATGAATAACCTTTTTGATTTTATATTTTGAATAAGTAATATCTTTGTCTTCGTCTTAATGGGCTAACTCGATACTATTAGTGTTGACTAAAATAAATTTATAGAATCTTCTATTTTTCTTTAAATGAGTTAGTTGAAAATGAAAATTTTTCGAAAAGTACTTTTGAATAATTTCAAAGGGAGATTTTTTATAAAAAGCTTTTTGATATTTTTAGTTCTATTGAGAACAGTATTTGAGTATTTTTCCTTTGAAAATATTCTTTAATCTGAACATAAACTATCTTAGCTTGATTGTTATGATTGAGAACTTGAAAACAATTTTGAATTAGAAAATTTACTAAAGAAGATGATGATGACACAACCACTTTTGCATAAGTGAATGAAACATATGGATTTTTACTGTGTTTTGATGAAGTTGGAGGAGATAATTTGGGCGTATAATTAGGTTTTGCTGGGGTTTTAACATTTTTACCTTAAAGAAAGTCTTTGAACAAGAAATCTAGAAGTGAATAAGATTCTCCTTTAATAAATTATATATTAAAATCTAAAGCAGATGAAATAGCTTTCCATCTTGCAAAATTTTGTTTTGAAACTAAATTTTTAACATTTTTGCATAAAATTTCTTTTACAGATTTACAATAGACTCTTATAAGAAATTTTTTGCCAAAAAGATCATCTTGAAATTTAAAAATACAAAGAACAATAGACAAATTTTCTTTTTTTAACTGTTGAATAATTAATTTGAGCATTTTGCCATATAGCTGAATAATATCTTATTATTTGTTTTTTATCATTAATCAATTGTTTTAATATTTCATTGTATCCTATAACTGAAGCATTAGTTTCTACTATTAACTTTGAATTTGGATCGACAATACCTAGACAAGATAAATGTTTTACTTTTTTCTTAATTTTTTGAATGATTTTAGTCATTTTATTATTCCATGGAGGAGGTTTCTTCTTTAGCCTTTGAAATAATTGCTTATATTTAATTCTTAAGTTTTAAATAAAGTTAGATACATAATTGAGATAACTTAAAAATCTTTGAAATTACTTTTTGTCTTTTATTTCATTAGAAAATTTTTGAGCGAATTCGATTTATCTATCTATTGGTTTTATGATATCTTGATTTATATTTTGTCCTAAAAATCTTATTTTCATTTGAAATAATTTTATCTTTTTAGCTGATACTACTAAACCATTTCTTTTTATAATATTAAAAAAGATATTTAGATGTTTAAAATGTTGATCTATATTTTTTGAGAATATTAGAACATCATCAATATATATTATTGAAAAATTTATATATAGAGTAAAAATTTCATTCATGATATTTTGAAATTTTGAAGGATTATTTTTTAAACCAAATAGCATTACATTCCATTTATAATATCCAAATGGAACTGTAAACATAGTTTTATATCTTTTAGATTCATCTATTTTAATTTGCCAAAACACTAATTTCATATCAAATTTTAAGAAATTTTTTGCTTTCGACAACTTATTGAGTAAATCCTTTTTATTAGGTATTGGATACCTAATTCATTTGAGTATTATGTTTAGAAGTTTATAATTGATGACTAATTTAGGAGCGCCTCTTTCTATTTTGGCTTGATTATGAACATAAAAGGTGAAATACGATCATGGAAACTTAGACTTTTTAATTAACCTTTTATCTAGAAGATCTTGAATTTCTTTCTTACAAAATTCTAATAATCCATGATTAATTTAAATTAGCCTAGACTTAGTAGGAATTCTATCTTTAATAAAGCCTTTAATATATGGTAGTTTGACTATGTGCTTTTTTCTTGACCAAAAAACATTTGGTATGTCTAAACAAATTTCTTTTTCAAAATTTTCTTGTAAAGTTTTTATTTTTTCTTTAGTTTGTGGTTTTTCTAATTAATTCAAAATTCTCTTTTCTTCTAACTCTTATTTGAGAAAGTTAACTTATTTTAACTTTTTCTTTATTTGACCAATCATATTATATTTTAATAAATTAACTTCTTTTTCTTTCATAAAACTAATAAATTTGAATATTACTTATTTATTCTTAACTTGAGTTTTTAAACTTTAAGCAGTTATTTGGAATGGATATAGCATAGTAAGAAATGGAGTACCTAAAATCATTACATTGTTTATATTTTTTATTAAAATAATGGAGTTTTAAAATTAATTTTATCTTAAATAATTTTGGCTATGGGATTTTTATAATTAACACTTAGTTTTGAGCCATTTGCTGAAACTAATCTTTCTGAAGTTTTTTCATAAAATTTTGTAGAAATTAATCATTCTTGAATACAATTTTAATTAGCGTCGGAATCTAAAAGAGTAATTACTTTTACTTTGAAATTATTTTGAGTAGATAATAATACTTTGACATAATATTTTTGAATATTTATCCTATTAATTAAATTAACATATTCTTTACTTTATTCTCTTGATTATAGAATTTCTTCTTCTTTTTTTTTATTTAGAACTCTTGTTTTCATATCTTTTAACCTTTTCTTCTGAATTATTATATTTTATTTTTAGTTCCGTGATTTCTTCTTTTATTTTATTGATTTCCTCTTGAAGAGTGTTTATAGTTATTTGATATTTTTCTTTTAAAAATCTATTATAATTTCTTTTAAAGAATAGATTTCTTTATTACTAAAATCTTCTTTTTTGTTCATTTATATTTCTCTAATTTTGAGTAAATCTAGATCTCTAATTTGATCAGCTACTTCTGAAAGAATTTTTTCTTCATTGGTAATAACATTTAATTGTTTACATGAATAAATATTTTTAGAGCAATATTCATAATCAAGTTCTTCCATAGTAGTATCTAAATTATTATTTTTTATTTCAAACACAATAAGAATTTTCATAGCTTAAATCACTATTTTCCGTACTTTTCTCATTGATAATTTTGCATAATTTTTTTTAACTTCATCTTTTAAATCTAATTTATTAATCTTTTTATTTTTTTTAGCATTTTGGTGCTATATGCCCTTTTATTTTATGTTTGTAGCATTTGACTTCTCTTTTGAACAATTTTCTTTTTAGGTATGTTTCTTATACCTCTTGTAATCTTTTTTTTTTTTTTATTGAATTTATATTTTTTATATTTCCTTTTTACTTATGAAGATGGAGCTTGAATATTTTCGAAACCATATTGATAACAAAAATTTTCTAATTCTCTTTTAAGACTTTTTTTTTTCTTTTTGAATATTTGACTTAATCTTTAAATCATTGCACAAACTTAATAATTCTAAAATGACCATATTAACTATTTCACCGAAAATAATACTTGAATAATTTGAAACAAGATTATAGTTTTGATAAATTCTTTCTTTTACTTTATCTGCAAATAGTTTCAAAAGACTAGATATAAACCATTCTTTCTAGAAATTGTTGTTACAATCCTCTCTTGAAAATACTTTAGCAAATAAAACATATTTATACCATCTAAAATCATTGAGAGTTGAATACTTACAATTTCGAAGAATTCCACTATTTCTTTCTTTAAATTGAATAGAATCTCTAATAAAGTGTTTATTAAAAGCATATATTAATTTAGAAATAACATCTTCTATTTGATATAAAACATTATCTCTCATTACTTCTTTTTTTGCACGTAAAATAAATTGATATTGGTGATCATTAGGATAATTTTCTCACCAAACTTTGAGTATACCAGTAAATCCTTTTACTAAAAATTCCATAATCTTTTGATCAGTGTTTCCATATTGTTTATAAGAATTTAGTGCTATTATCATTGAATTTAAAATATCTAAAATTTGATGTTGAGCTTAACCATCTATATTCCACTCATATACTCCTTTTATAAGAAAATTTACTTAGATCTATATAGGGCTTTTCTTTATATACAGTGTTTGAAGGTGAGGGTCTTGAATATCGTGATCTTTGATTTGATGTAACTCTCCTTTTTTATTATATTTTATCGATGTCTAACTTTTGAGAAAATTGACTTGTCAAATTTCCAATGTCTTCATTTATTGTATTGATAGTTTTCTTTCTTCCAATTTTAACTTACTTAATTTGTTTGAAATTTCTTCTAACAAATTGTCACTTTTGGTAACCTTTAAATTTTGAATATTTGGAATAAATCTTAGTAGATAAATACGTTTTGCAATCATAGATTTTGATATACTTGATTCTTCTTTTGAAATTCCTAATAGAGTTTTTTCCTTATTGGGTCTTTCTATCAACATGATTTCTATCCAATCAATTTGTTGACCAATTGCACATAGAATTTGATTTGTATAACTATTTTAAGCTTTTATACTATTAAAATCTTGGTTTTCTCTTGTGGTTTTCTTAAAATGTGAAGCTTTTATTGTTTCATTTTGAACTTTAATATCTATTTCTTGAAGAAGAAGATGAGTTCTTATAGTTGATCCTTGTTGAGTTTCCTGTTTCTGATTTAATGACTTAATTGTTTGAATATAACAACTTTTATTTAGACTAAAGTTTTTAGCAAATAATTTAAAAAAGGGTACACTTTTTCTAAGTCTATTCTACATATCATTATACCACATGATTCTTATTGAATAAGTTTCTTCTTCAATGTAAGTCTTCAAATATTTATTCCTTTTCAAAGTATTTCTTTTTGAGTAAAAATCTTTTCTTAAAAATTCTTTATCGATCTCAAAAGGTTCCTCTACACTTATTGCATTTAACTCATTGATTCAATAATAAGTAGGAGAATTTGGTTGAAATTGATAATTTGGTTTTAGAATAAGTGGTTGAAAATCTATACCTCTAAGTCTTACTGACTCAATTGGGGTTTCTAACTAAGTATTATCTCTTTCATTGTCTTTTTTGGGTGTTTAACCATCTTAACTAGTTCTTAGAAAAAAAATGTTCATTTTATTGAAATAATCTTCTATGTTTGGAGCAGTTGGCCTTCTATGATTATCTTAGGAAATTGAATTCTAGTGCTAACATTATCAAACCTTTGAGCAAGAGTAGGATCTGGTTTGAGAACCACCTAGTCTTGGTGGAAGGACTTCTTCTAAAGTCCATTTCTCTGAAAATTGAACTTCATTTCAACTTAATGACTTCAAAGTAAACATTAAGGATTTTATAGTATTTGTTTATAAAAGAATAGTTTTTTCTTTAGGAGATAACTTTTTAGCTTTTGGATTAATTTAAGAACTCATAACTTTATAATAAATCTTAGAGATAAGTGTCATAACTTTAATTCCTTCTACAAAATTATAATTTTGAGATTGAATATGTAATACTAAACTATTGAAAAATGAGGAAAACATCGAGTATACTAAAGTCGTTTATGAAGATTAGTTTGAAACAATGATAAAGTGGTTTCATTAAGATCTGTATTTTTAGCATCTTTTAACCAAACTAAAACATGATAATTTATACCTTTTCTATGAAGAGATTTAATTAGAATTTGAAAAAGTCCAACATGTAAATATTTATATTTTTCTTTGTACTTTTGAATGGAATAAATCTAGTACGAGTACTTGAACTTTTATATTTTTTCGTTTTAGTATTTAAATTTTAAACTTGTTCATTTTACTACTTAAACTTTTTAAATGAGATAAATTGGTATTTCTACTATGATAGCTGTTATTATAAAATGATTGAATAATAACATAACTATATCAACTTTCATTTTATTTCCATTTTAATAGTCAAACTTTATTTTTTTTAATTTCATTTTGGTATTTTAACTTTTTAAATTGAAACAAATAAGTATTTTTTTGTAACGGCCATTATAACAAAAGAACTAATCAATCTCATTTAAAAAGTTTGTGTACTAAAATAAACAAGTTTAAAGTTTAGATATTAAAATGAAAAAAAAAAGTTTAAGTATTTCTAATAGCTTTAACCTGTTTTTGAATGGATACTTCTAAAAGTAATTTGATTATTTTATGTTTTCCTGATAAAGACATAGTTTTTTCTACTATTGTGATTACATAATCATGATTTAAATTAAAACTTCAAATTGCGTAAATCTGTTTGGGTTTTTCATAGGGAATTGACTAATATCTAAACTTTATTCAATTTAAGAAATCTTCATTTCAAAAGAATTACAAACATCTTGATTTGAATCACTAAATTATGTGTCTATAGTAGAAGAGCTTTATCTAGATCTTTGACTAGAAGAAAATAGAGGTTTTCTTAATAGATTCATTTTTGTTTAATAAAAACTTAATATTTCACTAAGTAAATTTGTATTAATCTATTCACTTACGGGAATATCCTATTGATTAACGGTCTTACTGCCTCTTTTAGAACTTATTGTTGGGATCACAATTCTAACTTACCAAAAAAAAAAAAATAGAATTACTACAAATTACTAAAACAAGATATTTGATCTTCACAAATTCAAATAAAATTTATTAATCTTATCTCTTTCTTCTCCTGAAAAAAATTCAAGAGGTCCAGCTCTAATATCAATTCTTGTACTAAGATCTTAGGTGATAGAATAAATTAAAAATTTTAATAATTATTTTGATTGTTTCTTCTGAATTATATGTTATATAAATAAAATTTTTCTCCTAAGATATTATATGCTCAAATTATACATTATTCCCAACCCAAAATGAAAGTTGTTACAATCCGAACAATTAGAGCAAACACAAAAATAGCTATTTCAAATGAATCATGAAAATAAAGGGAAAGGAAAATCCATTTTCTCAAGTTATCAAAATCGTAAAATCTTTGTGAACATTAAAATAAAAAGGAATAATGTTAAAATCAATATCCAAAACTTTAAATATATTTTAATTTTTTTTCTTTCAATTGTATTCATGAAATTTGAAATTATTCAATCTCATATTTAATTGAATATTTACTTATCAAATTTATTACTTATTTTTAACTTTTACTCTCAAACCAAGGGTGTTTTACATGTAGAAGTTCAATTCAATATAATGTTTAGTAAATTTAAATAATTTAATAGATAAAAGTTGAATTGAATATGATTATTATTATTATTTTTAAATCAAATACCATATCCGATTAAATAGCTATAGGGAGCGGGATCCAAACTCGCAATGTAAAATGGGGAAATAAGGACATGCCTATACCATGATGCAGCTGTTCTTACTTCTTATGCTATTATGCATGTATTGAATGTACAACAACACTGAAGTAAAGAAGAGCCCTGGAAACATTTTCATTTTGACTCTATACCCTCCTCCTCTCTCTCTTCCTCTCCTCTCTCTCTGTCTGTCTCCCTCTCTCTCTTCCCCTCTCGCTCTCTCTCTCCCTCCTCTCCTCACTGTTAGTTCTTAATTAGGTTTTTTAATACTAAACACAAACACCCAAACACACAACACACACACACACTATCCTTCTCTCTCTCTCTCTCTCCCCTTCTCGCTATTTTGATACGAAGAGAAGAAGATGACCAGTAGTGGCGGCGGCGGAGGGGGAGGTGGGGGAGCTAGGGTTTCGATTCCGGAAAACCTAAGGAAGACGATTCAAAACATAAAAGAGATCACAGGGAAGCAACACAGTGATGAGGATGTGTATACAATGCTTAAAGATTGTTCCATGGATCCAAACGAAACTGCTCAAAAGCTCTTCTATTTAGGTTTAAAGAGCTAAACTTTGCTTGGTGACTTTTATTATGCTTCCGATTTGGTGACTTCTTGTTAATTTTGGGATCTCCCTGTGCTTTTAGGTTTAGGGTTTATGCTGTTGCTTTTGTTGTTGTCATATTAAAGCTGTGTTTTTATGCGTTTATTGGAAGGGAGGGTGATTCGGAACTGTGGTTCGGATTAGGGTTTATTTATTTTCCTTTTTCTGTATTGCGGGCGATATTCTCAGGGTTTAAAATATTGGATTTGTTTTGAAGAAACTGGAGGTTCTAATGGGAGTTTGAGTTTAAAGCTTGTGTTTTTTAGTGCGTAAGTTTTACTTGGATGGGCTTGGTTTTATAGTTTTTTTGCCCCTTTTCTTATTAGGTCTGGGTCTGTGCTTTGACTTAAGGAGTAGATAATGTATTTAGGTTGGGTTTGTTATGTTGTTTTGCCTGTTGACGGAGAGAATGATCTAGGACTCAAGATTATGGCTTGGGTATGAGGAGAGGTTTTTGATGATAAATCATTTGAAATGGTGTACTTGGATTAGCTTGAATTTGTTATGTTTGTTTTGCTTGTTGACGAAGAGGGTACTGTCTGGAAAAAGCATTGGTTCTAGTTTCAGATACTAAAGTCTATTTTCTTGGCATTTTGCTATGTGCTTCATGTCTCATGTTCTTCAGTTCTTTACCTTGAGACATGGCATATGTCTTCCACATAGATGTGAACATAAAATAGTGTCAAAAGAAGCTCGATTTTGTAGTATACATGCAAATTGAGAATGCTATTTGGTGGCAAAAGCATCATCATACAATTCCGTTTGGCAATGCATCTGATGGGGATAGTTGATTCACTTGTTATTGCTTCATTTCTTGTTTAATGAATCTAAAGACAAGTTTTTTTATGCCTATTCAAAACCAGCTTGGACTACCCTTGAAGATTGATTTGTTTCAGTTTCCTTCCGCCAGACACCATTGAAGACTTAAAATGAGGACTCTGTGTTCCAATGTTGTTATATTGGAATGATAAATATTAATATATTTTTTTTGTATAATTTATCAATGTAAACCTAAAGGTCAAAACATTAATAGCTACAATATTTCAAGTTGAGTTTATTATATGGTGATGCTTCATAATAGTGCCAAACCTTATATTTTACTGAACAGTTTAAGGGATTATTGGATCTATTTATTCTTGCATCTTAAATCTATCTTGTATATGTCTTTAATAACTGTAAATTAGATCCCGATTTAACAATCTTGCCCTTGTGTGCTTATGTGGCACGTGGCCTGAGTTTACCCTTTTGTAGTAAGAACCTGCATCCGTTCTATGTTTCTTTTGGCTTTTGTGTTTAGCCAAAAGCTTAGAATTTTCATTCTTGAAGAATTATTCTTCTGATTTCATGGGTTCATTTGGACTTCATTTATGAAAGTTTATACTTCTTTTTCTTAATTAATATGCTGACATTGCTTGGAACTTTTTGCTTTGTAGACACATTTCATGAGGTCAAAAGTAAACGTGACAGGAGAAAGGAGGTATGCTTGGTTTTTCCTTTCTTTCTTTCTTTCTTCTTCTCTCACTCTCTCTCTCTCTCTTAAATTTACATAGATAGATACATATACAGACATATACACAATGTTATATATGTGTATATATATTTTACTTTTTGTCTTGGGCTGCAAGGCTTTGGCCCTTTTGCTTATAGCAGCACTAGGTTTCAGCAGTCCCATTCATCTAAGAAATTCGATTGTATGGTAGCTTTTAGCTGGGGGATAACAGATCTCACTCTCTGCTGCATTGAACAAGTATTGTAGTTTGAGAGAAAAGAAAATTATCCAACATTCTCTGCAAAAGAAGTCACATTAGCTGTGCATCATATATGTAGTAGTGGCTATTGATATATGCTTTTGTGCTTCTTTCTTCCTTTCATTTTTTTCTTTTCATTTGTTGACTTGCTTAGAAGAGCCATTGTCATTGTAAATTTTTCAGTGGAGTTTCCCTCTCTTCCTTTATTTATATGAATTGCTGTGGTTGCGGAGGCTTGACCTGATTGTAATTAAGTAAACCGTTTTGACGGTTGATGATTCTTGTGCAGATTGCTTTTTACACCAAAAATTTTCACCATTTAATGACTTGTGCTTTTCTATTGAAGAGTTCAAACGTCAAAGTGCCTGAACCCAAGTCAGAGGCTCGTGGACGAGGGGCTAGGGGTGGCCGAGGTGCATCTTCAAACTATGTTTCTGGTATAGAATGACTTCCTTCTTTTTTTGTATTTTTTTTTTAACTTTATGTGAAGTTGTAGGGTTATTCGTTTTAATATTACACATTTGGTTCTATGTCTATTTTTTTTAGTAGGCCTTTTGTGTTCAATATAATTTAGCGTGAGGTCCCTTGGTCAAGTTGGCTATTTATCATGGTGCTAAATGCTTTCTGATGTGGCATTATTCTTTGTCTTTCCTTTTTTCTGATGGTAACTGTTCTCAAATGCAGGTGGTGGGAGGATTATGGCTGCTCAAAGGGATAATAGAGCTAATAACTTTTCAGAGAGGGGTTCGATGGCTGCTTTGTCCCAGTATAAAACAAAAAATAACTCTGCACCTCATTCTAAAACAAAGTAATTTAATTATGCAGTCTTTACGAGGATATGTCTTGTTGTATTTATCTGTTTTCAGTACTTTGCTTGCTTTTCACATCTTTGTAGTACTTGTGTTTAACATCAGTCTTAACTCCTTCTAGAGCTCTTAATACTGAACCAAATGGACCTTCCCATTTGTCTAATGGGGTCTCCACTAATGAAGAAGCCCCAAATGCTATAATGGATACCGCTACCAATGTATCTGGAGACAAGTTACCTGTTGAATTAGAGAAACCTGGGAGCAAACTGGCAGTTCCTGAAGATGATGCAGTTTGGCCAATCACAAGCTTGTCTGAGTCTCTGGTTAGGACCGAGCTTGCCAAGGTCTCACCTGAACCTCATCACCTGCTTTCTATTGTAGACTCTGCTTCTGCTTCCTCCTCATCGGACCTGGGACCAACCATGCTGCTTAATGGTCAGTCAGCCACTTCTGAAACACATGAAACTGCTGCCCAGGATGCAAATTCCATGCACAGCAAAGAAAGTCTTCAAAAGGAAGACCAAGCTGAAAACAGCCAGCTTCCTCAGTCTGCAAGCCCTTCCTCCTCATCAGTTGACAGTGGCTCTTTGACCATGAAGGCATCTTCAACCAGGAATGATGTGTCAGTGCAGGAAGCTTCTGACCTTTCTGGAGGTGAGTTCTGGAACCATGACCATGAAGAGACTTTTTCCGGGGTTCCTGATAACTTTCCCTGAGTTTTAATCCAAGAGCCCTAAGCAAAAGTGATGGTGATGGTCTTGGTGGAGCTCATCTGTGTTCTAGCAGTTCCTTATTGCTGAATTGTAATTTATTTTGTTACCGCAACTTCTTAAAAATTGTGATAATGAATGGGTATAGTGGAGGGCTTACTAGCATGAATGTGCTTTGAAATTTTTGTCCATCTTATCTGGTTTCTCTTCCTGTTAAGTGGTAATTCTAAACATTGTTAAATGAAATTTCAGTTCTGGTGGTTAAGTTTCCAAACTCGAAGAATTGAGTTTAGAAATTCTTTTAAGTTTTGCTTTGAGCTATTTTGTTTTCTTCTCTTGCTGGAGAATATTGATGGATTATTCTTTTTAGCTATTTTCATGATGGTCTAGCCTTTTAATGTCCAACCTTTTTTTACTCACTTTTACTTGCCAAAGAAGAAAGAAAATTCAGCTGGTTGTGAATCTTTTCACATATGGTTTATGAGACCCAAAGGTAGAGGCACATGGTTGTCTATGTTCCAGTATTTTCACCAACTCATGTTGTTTCATTTTCTTTGTTAAAACCTAATGTAATAGGGAAAGAATATGTAAATATATTTTCTTAGCTTGTGGGCATTTTCTTTTCATCACCTTTTCCATTCATCATATTTCAACTATTACTGACATCTTAGTTCAGGCAATATTGCTATCTAATTACTGATTCCTGCATGATCATTCTGTGCTGAATTTTTTTCCATAAATTCAAGCTATGTTGCCATGTATTAATTTTGTTAATTTTGCTCTTTCCAATTGTCAATGTCTGCAGCTGTTGTTCATGTTTCTGATACAGTGGTTGCATCTAAGGTTGCATCAATAACAATAGAAGAAAGCCATCAGCCAGTTTCATCATCAAGTGTTCCTGATGGTCAACATGTTACATTCCCAAACCATTTTCGTGTCCCAGAAGCTTTCAAGAATGGTTTAATATTTGGAAGCTTTAATGCTGATTTTGAAGAAAAAACAGAAAGTACTAATGGCTGCCTGGGCAAGGATAAGTCAAGTACTGTTTCTGATACTTCCCAGGGATGTGATGAAGTCACGAAGGAATCTTTGCCAAGGTATGTTAAGAGTTGCTGACCTTTTCTTTTAGTTTTGGGTATCTCTCTAGTGGCTTTATCTATTTATCGATGCATGTTTCACTTTAGAGAATGGTGTTAAGTTACATCTATGTTGGTTATGTCTCTGACTTAACTCAAACCAAAGTCACATTTTTTCTTAGATTTTATTTCCCACAATATCTTCTTGGTGATCCTTGTTTCTAATGCATCTCTTTTTTAGGATTAATTTAGGAAAGAACATCAGAATTAAAAGAATTGTGAGGATATGGTGAATCTTAAATGGATAAACAAAGTAGTATATATTTATGTCTTGTTTGGTATAAAAAAATGGGTTGGAATGGAATAGGTTAGAATGGAATGAGAAATAGAATGAGAACTGGAATAATAAATTCTTTATTGTGTTTGGAAATATTCATGAAATGGAATGGAATAGCATTAAATGCGCAAATAGTATTATTTGTCTAAGATATCTTTAATTATTGCACGATATACTTTATTTGAAGGTTAAATAAGTAATTTTAATTAATCTTAATTCATAAAGGGAGAATGGAATCATGATTTCATTTTCTCAGAAGTGGAATCGAATTTCCTCTTGAAGCCAAAATCACTGATTCTATGGGATTGTGATTCAGCCTTTTAAATGTACTTTCAAAATGAAGAAACGATTCTAGCTTGTAAATGTACTTTTAAATATAGGGAAAAGGAATGTAACCCGCAGTTTCATTCCTAGTTTTATTCCGGTTTATTCTCGCATACCAAACATGACATTGGGATTAATATAGGAGTAGTATTAGCTTTGACTATGAGGATAAGTTGGTTTGCTGTCATTTCCATCACTCTTGGCAATCTAGAGTAGGTGATAATGATTGCATAGAGTTCAGAGATGGCACTTCCTTTTCCTGTGATGTTCTCTTTTCATTTGTCTTATTGTACCTTGTATATTCTTGGGGGATCTGTTTTGTTTTTTTTAATTATTATCAGATATAGGGCCATTTTTGTGGTCAGCAGACGGTTTTCCTCTTGACCTTGGGCTTTTAGTGTGGCAAATAATTAGTGTTAAGAATTTAGAATCTGCCACTTTAAAATAAAAAAATTGGCTTAAGAAATAGGAAAGGCTGAAGGGCTGTTGCCAAAAACTAGGAAAACAAATTACCAAGAAGGGGTAAAGAACAGAAACTCTAATAAGTGAAATTACATAAAGCAGCAGTGCTAGGATGAAGCTTGTAAGATCTTTTTTAGCTGGGTTTTGCCTTTGTTACCTGCCAGATAACTGAATGAGCAAGTAGATGGATGTACTAATAGTTTCCTACCTTTTCTAAGTGTTAATGAGGTGCAAACTTTCGATTGATCCTGAAGTGTGAGAAATGGTCCGAGTTAAATGAGTAAATAGCGGATATACTTACTCATAGTTTCCCATCTTTTGTAAGTGCTTGTTATATACAACCCTTTGATCGATCATGGAGTGAGAATTTGTCTCACACTTGCCACATTGATGACAGAAGTACATTAAGGTAATCCAGGAGGTAAGGAAAAACTGTGAAAGTAATAGTAATTGTTCAGGATGCTGGTTCCAGTCCCATTCAGAATTTTGTGAACATGAGGACTGTTGAGCACAAGCCAGATTAAAAAGAAAATAGAAAGGTTGCAATTTCAAGACTCATTGATCGAGTACCTCTCTGGCACTGTTTCTTGGAACTGGAATTTTATGCCTGACTGCACTAGTCTATGCTTGGTTGGTGCTTCTGTTGTGGATTCCAAAACTTCCATTGGGTTCCGAGAGAAAAAAAAATATCAAAACCTTGAGGAGGTTATAATTTATAAGTAATCATAGGGAGATTGTCCTTTTCTTTTCCCATTTCATCTATCTTTTAAAATTTTTTTCCCTCAAATTGGGTTAAGAGTGTACCCTATTGGATTTCCTCATTTTAACCTATGCTTGACCTGTCAGTTGAGGGCACCCATTAGATCAATTTTTATGGCATTTGCATGGTATGCTGGGAGGTTTGACCAGGTTATTTTATGTTTTACCACTTTACCTGAGTTGATATGAGTGGCTAATATTTACACAGTATCTATACTTTAATATCTGGTCCTTTTTTTAACATCTGCTGTTTTGGCTCAGTGAGCACATTGGAGATATTTCGAATAATATCCAAGCTTCAAATTTGAGCAGTGTCAGCTCTCCCTTGGAAATGTCGAAGCAGGATGTTCCATTGCCTCCACCGGATCCTTCAAACCCTGTTGTTCAAGACATCCAAACTAATCATTTTGGCATCATATCACCTATAATGGGTAGCCAGCTTGTGCAGTTGGAGGTGCCCGAGCCTCAGGTTCCAGATGTTCCTCGCTCATCAAAAGTTGTAAGATATTTTGCTTCATTCCATTGCTTCATTCTTGTTCTACTAGATTTCAAAAATTGGTTTTACGAGTCGATGTGGTATTAAGAGAAAATGGCAATGCCTCATCACTTATATCAATAAGTTGCTGGCATAATTATTGAAGTTTGTTGAAAATTGTCTTGGTATAAAGTCAAGAAAAGGAAGTTGATCTTTTTTCTTCTTCTTCTTCTTCTCTCTCTCTGTGTGTTGTTGTTGGTTTTTTTCTTTTTTTTTTGGGATAAGTAGGAAAAAGGAAGTTCTTGTTATTTTCTCAAATAGTTTTCTGGCTCTAATTGGCAAATAGCAGTTTTGTTGATAGATATCACTAAGCATTGCATGCGGAGGCATTAGTTGAGTACCACATTTGTTGCTTCCTGCTTAGTCTGCATGTCTCTTGATTTATGGGAAAATACTTTTGAAGTCCATTTTGAGTACTAAGCTGCTAAAAGTTGCAATCCTCTTATGAAAGAAAACAAAGTTGCATGTCAAATTTATTATAAAAAAAGATAGAATAAGAACATTACTGAAATATAATTAGCTTGGTAGAAGCTGGCACACGGAGAAGCTGCTGGTATAACTTTAAATCTTGGCTGGGTATACATTGAGAATTCTTAAACATGTTTTTTATTTAGCAGTCCTTGAAAGATGTCAGCTGCAAATTTTGTTCTTAATTTCTTCAATTGTAATCGGTTTTATTCCAGTGAGAATGGACTTATAAAATAGACAAATTGTCATTTAGATGATGCTTTTCCATTCTTAAAAATCTTAATGTCATCAATTATAATCATTTCAAGGATGTTTTCTTCCTGTCTCATCATAGTATGGGATTCGTTGACCAGTGTTATTTTCCTTCTGCAACGTGTTTCTGAGCTTGCTTGTGCTTTTCCCTATATATGTCTATTTTTTTCTGATTATAATATGGTTATCTTTCCATTTTTGAATTTCTGTTGTAGAATGGCAATGTTCCCTCCCTTTCTAGTGCAAGCCCAAGCCCAAGCCCAAGCTCAACACCTACTCCGACTGTTCAGACTTCAGTAGCTGTGCCTCTGCAACCAGTTCCTGTTTTTAGGCAACCTTATCCTCTTAACTACTTTCCATATGGCCATTACCTCCCTCCATTTTACTTGCCAACTGTGCACCACCTTTTAAGCCATAATGCATTTGCTCAACAACCTACTAGTGGTAGTCTATATCTTTCTCCAGCAGTTGCTCCACCAGGTGTCAAAATTCCCTTCCCTGCATTCAAACCAGCAGCAAATACCACCCCTATTGGGATACCTTCGGCCTATGGATCATATGCATCTATTGGTTACACTGCAGCACCATCAGTGTCCTCTGGAACTTCCAGTGGAAATGAGGATCTGGCAGCATCTCAGCTGAAGGAAAATCAGATCTACTCAAATCCTCAACTGGTTAGTTTAGCTTGCTGATCTGCTCTCTCATTCAATGTTATGATTCTGCACACTTTTGAGATGCTTTTCAACAGTCCTTATGAACCCATTTGTTTGATGTACATGGTCATGTTTTTTAGCAGAGTGAAGGTTCAGCTTTGTGGATCCCTCCAATAGGTCAAGATTTAAGTAGTTTGCAAGTAAACTCTCTATACAATCTTCCTCAGGGACAGCATGTCCCTTTCTCCCCAGCTCCAGGTGCTCATGGTGCCTTCGGAATTAATCAACCATCTCAGTCCATGGGCACAGTACCAACTGTTCATTCCCTTCTGCAGCAGTCTCAGGCTGGAGCAGTTGAAACTGTGGGACTTCCATCCGGGGCTTATCAGAATCCTCAACATCCACAGATAAATTGGAATACTAATTTCTAAGCTTGTGGAACTTGTAATGAGTCACTGAAGCTATAAATGATCCTTATAAGTATTGAGGAAGGGCTGCAATGTCACAGAAACTGGGCAGTGTTTGAGTGTAAATATAAGAAGCAGCCTGGAGACATTCAGATTGATTTCAAGGTGCTACATGATGCTGACTTTTTTAATTGAAGAGGAAGAGGAAGAGGAATTTTTTAGGTGGTTTGGCTTGTCGGTAGTCTTGCCTTTTTCCTGTGTAGGGGACATCTATTCTTATAAACTACTTATTATATCCTTAAGATATTTTGGGGAATGGAGAGGTCGATGTGTTGGTGGGACTTCAATTTTCTCTCTGGTGTCCACCTGTATGATAACTCTTGGATGACAAGAAAGTGAGATATACAGTTGCAATTGGTATAGGAAATAGTCGCAAACTTGTAATTGTTTCAATTTTCATGTTGAGAGGTCTCTTCTTGGCCCTTTGGTGCAATGCATATGTTGCTTTTTCAGTGTTGTTGTCTCTATTATATATGCAGGTTTTGCAGGAAAGGTTACTCTCCTTGATAGATAGAAAGCTCTAGCGATTGCAACAGTTATCACTATTAGCAGGTATGTACCAAAGTTTTTGTGCCTGCAGTATGCTGCTGTCTTTCAATTGTCTTGCTGCAACAAAATCTCGCATCACAGCCCTTTACAGTTCAATCTGGTGATTGAGTGTGCATTCTATCTCTCAGTTACACTACAATGTCTTTTACCCCTAACTTAAGAGTTTCCTTATATTTGGTGCAAACATTGGTTGGATTTAGAGCCACTTGTTTAGATTTTGCTATGTGCTATGTAGACCTAATACAGGATGAAGAAATCCTGATTTACATTATTTTATGTGTGCTGGCTTGGTTGAAGGAAACATTGGCTTTCAGGTCTCGCCTTCCTTTCCATTGTGTTGCAAGAGTAGTTCTCCATTATTTTCTATCACTAGAATCAAATTGGCGATGGTAAACTGCAACAATGCTTAGCTGAGTAGCAAGCCTATGTGAAATCGATACAAGATATTAACTTAATTTTTCACGATGTTGCAAAATACTTGTGTATGGCAATGTATGGGTGCTGTATGAGGAAATTTTTCATGTGTTAAACAAATATTTGTGATGTATTACAGATTCAAGTGTAAAGATTTGTTTTTAGCATTTTGGAATTCATCATTGATGAACCAAGCCTTCATTCATTCATCCCTTCACCTGAAATTTGCACTCGCTCGGAGAGTTGGCAGGTCCGGGTAAGGCATGTCAGCACTAGCTAGTCAAAAAGGGGAATTAGTACCATTCCTTTGGTAGCTCTCATGGGGCAGCTTTTGGTACCATACTTGAAAAAACCTCTTTTTCACTACTCTGCTCCTGAAGAACAAGTTGTAGGTAGTATCAAAATGCATGGATAGTTTAATTATATATTTATTAACTTATCAATATTATCTCGGGAACTTGGATAGTTTATATTAACTGGTAGATAATTGTGGAAGGTGATGATAATAGATGATAGTGGTTATCCAAATCAACCCATAAGATGTACACTCGTTAAATCAACTTTTGGACGGTAAAACGATTGCATTTTCTATCAAAATATAGCCATCAGTGGCGTCGTATCGATAGCTTGATGGATTTCCTAGAAAATCAATTTCTTGCTATTGTTAAAAGGAGCTTGGTGAGGATGTGAAGGTGAAAGTAAGGGAAAGAAAACTTTATTTATTTTTTGGGGTGGGGGTGGGGACGGGGTGGTTGTTGTGGGGGTTAGGGTTGGTGGTAATCGAAGGCTATATAAACAGTAGTAAAACAAAAGCGGAACTTCTGTAAGATGCAAAATTGATAGGGCCACTACCTCCATCTTTAGTTCGGGAAGAGTAACGATTATATGACATTATGTCTCGATTTAACAAACATAAATACAGGCAGGTGGGATATTTAAAAAACACTAGTCAAAATTGTGATTTTATTATTACTTTTAATATATAGAATTTGTTAAATAGTATAGAATCGTAGAAAATAAATAAAATTGTAAACATATAAGATCGTATATCAAATTTCGTAATTCTACAAGAAAAAAATCCATGCCTAAATGATAAAATATATAAACTTGTGAAATAATATAATAATTATGCTACAATCTGCATCTCTCCTCCCAAACGCTCAATGGGCATAGCTTCAATCCTCATTCCTTGTAGTTGGAAAGCTTTTCCTTGCAAGCCGTCGAAGCCATATAATAACGTCATTTGTATTACTTGTTTGTGTTAACTAAGCAATAGCTGTGAAAGAATCAATGGTATTCTTCACTCCAAGCAATTGTAGACGTAAGTGAATTTCCAAATAAACTACCCATAGTTCGGTTGCTAGTATGTCAATTTCCCCTCTTTCCTCTCAAAACTCAAAGTCCATCTTCCTTGGTAGTCTCTAACCACTCCTTTGATGACAACTTTGGCTAGTTTTTGTAGTGACTGAATTATCTACATTCAATTTAACCCAGTCCTCTCCTGGTGGTTTCCAACATAGACATATGGTTCAATGCCATAAAAGATTTTATTTTTCCTATTTTGCTTTCAGTGTTCAAGAGCTAAGCTTTTTTATTAGATGCAATAAGTTATTTGGTTGGATATCTACCCTAAATATTTTGTCACTTCTTGATAACCATATTTTCAAAAGTATAAATCCAAAACTGTACTGTTCTAGAAGGTGCACACTTATTTGATATTTCTTCTTGACTTAGCAGTTTGCTTCAATCCAAGTATGGAAATCTGAAGTAGATGATATGTCCTCTAAAGTGACCAATTACCATAACTTAATATTACTCTCGTAAGTCCGCAAGTACAATATCTAAAAACATGTTGTAGGTCCTTATTGATCTCCCTAGATCTTGGATAAATAAAATTCTGCACAATGTTTCTTCTTCTCAAGTTGATTCCATTTGTAAACCATCATGCCGAATCCTCCATAGTAGTTTTTTGATCTTTTGAGAAAAAAACAGTGGCCTACATTCATTCCCAATTCCTTGAATCCTCCCTATTTTCATGTATTAATTGTATGTAAATATTAGTTATTGAAGGAGTGATTCTTACATTAATAGATCCTTTTTGAACTCAATGATACGTGTATACTATTCTGGAGCCAACATGATTTCTTAAGATGTGGGAGACTTAAAAGTAAACAATTTTCCATCATCCCACTTTTTTTCAGCTATCCACCAATTCTAAATCGATAAGTCTAGGGCAATTGCATGTAGGGGAACCTGTATTAATGGCTTGCCAAATATGCTAGACCATGATTTTGTGCTACTACCATTTTTTGAAATTGGAAAACCATCAGTAATCTAATGCTAGCTTTCACGAAGTTCTTTAGCAAAGAAAGAGTGAGGTTGTGAATAGCTTACTTGCTCCTTATTGCATAACTTCCTATATTTGGCTTTTATTAGGATAATTTACATTACTTTTCTTAAGTTCCCAAACTCTTTTGATAGCACATGCTTTATTTTTTATGTCTAGAATTTTCAAGCCAAAATCCTCCATTTCTTTAGGAATTGCAATATTCTCCCAACTTAATTGATGTACTCTATCTCCTTGTTCTAGTGGAAAATTATTGATTATTCGGGGTTATTTTTGCAATGATTTTTCTGATCGTTTCCCTTTTTGCTTGTTATAAGTAGGGAGGGCCTCTAAGACAAATTTCAGGATAAGTCGATCAGCCATATTATTATGTCTTGCTTTCTACCCATTTAGTTTCTTTTAAGCTTCTTAATGATGAAATTGAGTTGAGAATCTTTGGGTGTAAGGCCATGCTTAAGTAGATACCCCAAGTATTTTCTAAAAGAACAAGCTTCCTTATAGCCTTAGAGAATGAGTGAGCTCCTCTTCAGTTATTTATGATATATTCTTCACTCACCCTTAAACTTGAAATGGCTGAGAAATTTTTAAATAGCCTTTTGAATTGTTTGTATAATTTTGGAGAAGCCTTTGCAATCAAAATAATGTCATATTTTACTTACTCTTAATTTAAAGGGTTCTTAATCGTCCAATTAGATTCTCATTCCATAAACATACTAATTCCTAGATGAGGAGATATAGGATCCATACTTAATTCCCCTCCTATGATAAAAAGGTGATGAAGGAATATGATTTATTAGGAGTTCCATAGTGGTATATGAGATACATTCATCCTCTTATCCACCATTTAGGAAAATAGAAATTATGTAATGCCGCCTAGTGTATAAAGTTTTAATGAGTTCTATTATGGGCTTTTTTAAAATTCGATTTGATTATGATATATCCTTCTTTTCCTTCCTTTTTCTTACAATATGAAGGATTTTATTGATCAAAATTATGTTATAAGTTGTTTTTTAGGAATAAAACTAGCTCCAACAGGATGGATTAAGGAATTTGCATTTGGTTAATCTTGTATAGAGTTGTGCATAGACTTATTAGGTGGAACTATACGATATGGTTTGTCCACCTTACTTTGGAATCAAACAAATTTGCATTTAGTCAATCTCCAGAGGGATTTTCCTTTTCCCTAAGGATAAAATTTGCCGTATAAGTTGTTTTACCAAGGATCCAATTTTAAAGAAGAAAATATGGAGATCATCATTGCTTAATGATTTCCATAGCACTATGAACATTAAGGCATTGTATATCTCCTTTCTTCCAAATAGAGAGCCTTTAATGTATTATTAAAATTAAACCTGATCTTCGTTGAGTAAGGCTTGAGAATGATTGTTTATTTGACTATGTAAATTTCAGCCCTACATACCCCATATCTAAAAGACTAGTTTATTCATACATTGTAAATAACTAAAGGCTTTACTTTTGGAAAAGGGACCACCAACCCTCCCCCCCCCCCCAAATTCCCTTTAACTAATTTTTCATGTGAATAAACAATATCATCGAAATCCGTTATCAAGTATCATGTCTTATTGTTAATAAAATGTGCAAATTCTCTTGCGTTATTCAAAAGAAAAAGGGTCTAAAGTCTAAATTGTTGGGAAAAGCCAAGAAAGTTTTGGATTCGTAGCCTTGACCATCACATGGATCTTTTGATTTGTTTGTTTGACAACTTTTATGTTAAGCTAAGTTGTGTTCCATTACAATAAATTGCCTCCACTCTATCCTTAAACCTCTAAACATAAGTACCCATTTAGTTGTAAGAGAAAATAGAAAGAGCATGTTAATAAGTTGTCTAATTTAGTTTCCATAAGAGAAATTAGGTTTGGCATGTACTCCTCTATAACTTGTAATAGTTGCTTATAGTTACTGGGAATTTATGCCTTGCATGTTTCATGCTATGATCCTTATAGGTCATGTAGTAAAAAAGGGTTATCAATCATCCATTTGTAGCACCATATTTACGTGCTAGGTAACTTCCATTCCTTTAACTTCAAATGCAAAGTTACTTAAGATTGCTTTGGTGTTTATCATTGCTGTCATTTCTTGCTTGTTTTGGAATAATAAAAGTCTTCCTAAATTTTCCATCAGGCAAAAAGTAGCATGCAACATGAATCAATCGTACTTACAAATAGGAAGTTTGAAAGATTTGCATTGCCACTACCTTTATTGTCCTTTCCCATGTTTACATGAGATGATAAGGATGATAGTTGTTCTGTAGTCATGACGCTCATATGAAGGCAATGAATTCCTTCTTTATTGTTATTGTTAACCCTCTTCTTGTAAATGTTGATAGAACACTTAGATCATAAGTTCCTATTATAAATGTTTACAAAAGGAAAGGAGAGGGGCGATAAAGTTGGTAAAGGTGTTGGTACTTAAGGGAAGTGTAATATTCTATGTATTTAGTGTTTGTGTGTAGTAATGTGTATGTAGTGTATATGTGTATGCACTATGCAGGTTGTGTTGGGTTTATATTGGTGTGTGTTGAGGCTGTATTATATGTGGTGTGTTGTTGTAGTAGTGTTGTGTGTTGGTGCATTAGTGTAAGTTGCTATATATTATAGTTTTCGTAGCTCATCCATTTGATTTGGGATGTAGCCGAGCCCATAGGTACCACTTTGGCCTTCTTTGAATTTTGGCCTCCCATCTTTCTTTTGATCGGTAATCTTATAGACTTCTTTAAATATTTGGAGCCTAAAGTCCTCCTACTCCTTAATGCCATGTAAGGTATAGCTGTTTCCTTATATATTTTGTAATCCTGATCACCCAGAATCGTTATAACCTGGCCATTTATAATGAACTTAACCTTTTGATGCAAGCTTAAAGGTATAGCCCCTACTGAATGTATCTATGGTCTTCTTAATAACAGGTTGAAGGTCTTTAGGATGTCTAGGACATAGAATCAGATGTTGAAAGTCTGTGGGCCAATATCAATCAATAAGTCGATCTTCCCTATAATTTCCCTTCTAGATTTGTCAAAAGCCCTAACTATTGTTGAATTCGGCTTAATTGTAGTCGTATCGATGCCCAAAAGATCCAAGGTGGTAAGAGGATAGACATTCAATGATGATCTGTTGTCGATGAGGACTCTTGCTATGATAATGTTGCTCACCTTCACTATTATGAAGAGAGGCTTGGTGTATTGATCACCTTCTTCACCCAGTTCTTCGGTGGAGAAGGAAATTTGATCCATGGTGTGGATAGAGTTGATGACAGACCCCATATTTTTGGTTGGTATCTCGCGAAGGAATTTAACCTCCCTTAGGGTTCTGAATAAAGCTTCTCGATATGGTTTCAACACCATTAATAGACTCATAAGAGATATTTGTGTTGAAGTCTTAGCAAGTTGATTTGTTATCTTATACTCATTAGACTTGATTATTTTGGTGAAAGCAAACAATCCTTCCTCATATTTAGTCGGTTCGTTGTTTGGCCTTTCAAGCATAGTTTTCTTTTTCAAGTCTTCTTTTAGGTTATAAATTCTACCAGAGTGAGTGATTTCCCTCATAAGTGAACTTGATTGCCCTTGATTTATTGCCTAGTAGTTGAGAGGAGCAGTTTTATAACCTTTAAGGGCCTAGGGCACATGGAAGGTGTACCTTTTAGTCTTTAGAGTTTGCTTCTCTTCTTATTTGTAGAATTTATAGACCTTAGGTTCTCGGTTGGAATTGATCATGTTGATAGCGGGATCTGAGTCACCAAACATCATGCTAATGATGGGCCCATGGTTAGGTAAGGGATTATTATTGACATTTGAAGTTAGAGCCTCTATGAAGTCTAGCTGGATTGTGCCTTCGTCAATTAAGTCTTGAATTTTGTTCCTTAATCTCTAGCATGAGTCAGTTGAATGATCCACCAACCCTAAGTGATATTAACATTTAGCGTTGGGATAAAAAACCCTTAGCCTATATCTTTTATTAGGAGGCTCAAAATGGATTAGATTATCTTTTCTTAATTTTTCAAGGACCTGGTTGAGAGAAACAGGTATCTTGGTTAATTGTCTCAGAACCCTAATGACTTGTGGCTTACTTTGGAACTGTTGCTGCATTGGTGGAGGATTTGTTTTAAAAGAGACTCAAGTATTAGGCTCGGTGTTTAAATTCACCATGTTGACAGTTGCTTCTTTGGTCTTGCTGGTAGTAGGCTTTATAGGGGGTGGTCTTTTATCTGATGGCTTTTATAATTTACCGAAAGCGACAACATTTTCGATCCGACATCCTACGGCCACCACCTCTGCGAAACTTGAGGAAGCTTGCCCAATTAGATGAGAAAAAGTGGGGCCTTTTAAGAGTATTAATAAAAGCTTAAGTTAGCTCTTTCTCGATCATGGGGGTGGATACTCGTGTGGCTAAAGATCTTCACCTCTAGGCATACTTCTTGAATGACTCATTGTGCTTCTTTCGTAAGGTGACTAAGTCCATCATGGTTGGTGTCAGTTCAACATTGAATTTGTATTGTTCGTAGAAGGCTTGAGCCAGTTTCTCCCATGTGATCATTCGATTCGGGCCTAATTGGGTGTATCGAGTTAAAGCAGAGCCCATTAAGCTATCTTGAAAAGTCTACACCATGAGCTGGTCATATTGTACATATTTGCCCATCTTGCGTAAATACAACTTGGTATGCAGTTTAGGGCATCTAGTCCTATTGTATTTCTTAAAGTCAGGTATTTTAAATTTTTCTGGAAAGCTTCCATATTCATAAGCAGAGAAGTCTGAAATATGAGCTTGTTCGAAGCCATCGTACCCCTTGAGCATTTTGATTTTCTTAACGATTTGTTGGGTCAATTGGCTCTCAAGCTCTTTTAATCTATCCTTATCAGCTTTAGGCTTTGGGTTGATTGAGAATGAGTAAGTGTTGAGCTTGAAAGTCAAGTTGACCTTCAGATAGACCCCTTTTGTCTCAAAAGATTGAAAGGCTTGGTTGACTTTAGGATAGGCTTCTTCAACTTCGAGTGGTGGGACTTTGACATTCTTTCCATATTAGGCTTTGGAGCTTTCTTCATTTGATGGTACTGTAGACTTAAGTAAGGTGATGTTGTTTGTTATGCCCCAAAGTCGCAGAGTTGCAACAGTCTCGCCGTGTAAACCATTCTATGCTAGTAACTGGCCTTACACTACCTACCATAGACATGATCTACACAAGGCGTCGAGGATTCTTCGCTTTAAAGTAAACAATCCAATTAAATGTTTAACTGCAATTATGGTAAATATCACAAATTTCTAATAAACATATATAATTATATGTAAAGTCCACAGAATTTCTCAAGAAATTATACATAAACACAACGGTTCACTAATTTACATAATAACCGTCAATCTTTCCTCCTTAACTACAAAGGACACATTAGCTACACATCATTACTAAGTAAATTGATCTTCACACCCCTGGCTTCAAAAGAATTAACCTTTGGATAATTGTAAGGCGGCATAATACTTGAAGTATTCAGAAATCAGGATCTGCAAAAGGATCTATAAGGGTGTGAGCAACTACAGCTCAGTAAATTGAATTGGAGACTCATGAATGTATACAAACACAAACAAGATTATCAAACAATTATTTTCATGCAATGTAGCAATCAAGTGTCATCGCACAACGTAGTCCGGTCTGTTGTGAAATCAAAGAAATTTCACTCTCTTTAATCCGGGTTGAGGAGTTTCCATGTTATGCAGCAACTCACAACCAAACCCAGGCTTGTGTAATGGAGATCTTGCTCCTCCCGCGACTACCTTCGAACCATTGACTTTACCCTCGTCGCGACCTCCTCTCCTATCACTTAGTTCGACTAAGGATAAAGAATGGACCATTATGCAATCATGCGCTGTCCCTTTTTGAAGGAGTCGGTATTTGGTTGGAGAATCCTAATGATCCCCTAACAGGTTGCAATGCATGACATTTTAGATCATTAGAGTCGAATAAGATTAAGTTTCATTTAGGGTTTTCAAACAAGTCACCCAATTCAATTATAACACAAAATCAATCATACCACAAATTTCAATACGGATTCAAATACCTCAAACACATGCGTAAACTACTTACAATAACAACCATATACAATCTTAACTCTCCGAATATCATAAAAATAATACTCTAATATAGTAAGTAATAACCCAATTTACTTGGAATTTCTCAATCACTCGATCACTTAGTTGCAAGCTGATTCATCTTTGAGTATCCCATAATACAAATAGGTCTTTTTAATACTTATACTTTAAGGATTCATATTCTAAATTATAATTTAACTCATTTTTTCCATGTATACCTATTATGCACTGTTGAACTTAATTTTTTGATTTCTTTTATTTAAAATTGATTTCCCATTTCCGATTAATACTAAACCCTAACCCATTTAATATTAATCCTTGACTAAAGAAATTGAGAAATTTCGGTTTTTTATTGAAAATAATTTTTGGAGTCGCTTCCTAACCGAAGTCGGGAAAAGAAAAAAAAAACCGTAACCAATTGGGTGGATTAATTACGATTTAGCTACCGGTCTTTGATTTCAATTTTAAATGAAGAACCAGAAGGTTCCAAGTTCGGGGGCTAACCTATTAAACCCTTAATGGATACCACTATTTATTTATCGAAATTATGATTATTCTTCTAATTATAATATTTTAAAAAATAAATAAATAAAATCAAAAGAAAAAAGAACCTAAGTTTCTACATATTTTATTGTTGCTCCGAAGGTGCTTAGGTACCTGCTAACCAGGATCAGACGATCGTAGTTCTTTTGAAAAATCTTTAATGTGTTGATTTATTTTAATTTTTGAAATCGACCGAGTTTACGTTATTATCAATTTAGTTTTTCAAAACTCCAAAAGAGCCCTAATTCACTAAGTCTTTTATTCTTATTTTATAAAAACTCTTTAAAAGTTCTATTTTTTAAAACGGGATTTCTATTTTTTATTTTTATTTATTTACAAAATCAATTTTTCTAAGTGAGAAAATCCTAAAGTCATAATACTAAAAATATACCTAAGCATATAAATACATACACATATATCTATTTACCTATCATGTCATAAACTTAACTAAATAACTAATGGAATTATAATGGTAAATAAAGAGACAAATAAATAAATAAAATAAAATAATCAAAACTGAACTTGACTTGGGCTGATCGGTGAAGTGTTGGTGTTGCTTCGTCGAGCGTGAAGACGTGATAGTCAGTGCTAAATCGTGTGCTGTAATACTATTGTACAGAACGTACTGCTGTTCGCTTGGCGTTGCTGTCTGCCTGGTGTTATTGCTGCCCATCTGGTGTTGCTGCTGCCCGTCTGGTGTCGTTGTTCTGTTCGCTGATGTTCGTCTGGTGTTGCTGTTTTGTTTGCTGATGTCCATTGCGTTGCTGTTTTCGCTGCTGTCCGCTGTGCTGCTATCTTCGCTGATGTCTGCTGCGTTGCTGTTCTGTTCGCTGATGTCTGCTGTGCTGCTGTTCTGTCCGCTGATGTCCGTTGTGCTGTTGTTTTCGCTGTCGTCCGCTGCGCTGCTGTCTTCGCTGCCATCCGCTGTGCTGCTATTCCGTTCGTCTGCCGTCCGCTGCGCTGCTGTTGCTATCACTGGGATGATAAACAGTGTGCATGAAGTGTTTGTGATGTGTGCCTATTATTGTTCGTTGCAGGACATGGGACCGTAGAATTGCGACGATGGATGGGCGACAGCTATGCGAGGACGAGCGACATTCGACGGACTTATTGATCGGTCGAGGACTCGCCGGAGTTGTGCTGTTCGTGGAGCGCGGCAAGGGCCGTAGCGTGTTGCTAGTTTCTACAGGGGTTGATTTAACTAACATTCCTATGATTTGATTAGATATGAATCCGATTTTAAATCTTGTTTCTGCAAAAACAGAAAAATAACAACATAGGTGCTTGTTGAGACTCGAACCCATAACCTCCAACTAAATCACCGCAAATATTCTGTTACTTATTTGTTAGGCCGTTGGCCTGTATCTTGACATTCATTACCATTAAATTATATTTAAACTATTCGATTCCCTAAACTAAAAATTTTAACTAAACTAAAACAAAAACTAACACTAAAACTAATTATTCCTAATATAAATTACTTCCTAAAAATCTACGAAATCTTTATGATTTTTCCTTTTCTTATTTTTTTTTTTGGTATTTTCATTATTTTTTAATTATTATTATTATTTTTTATTATTTTGAATTAGGACCCTTTTTGTAAAAATAAAAATTAAGACCATGGAGAGGCAAAAATTAGGTATCTACATACACTAATAATTTTTTCTACTCTATTTCGGAGTTTGGATTCTAAATTAGATTCTAGTTTTGATTTCAAAGTCTTAAATATATTCGAATCCTAATGTGAAATTAATTACATTAAGCTCGAGTATTCTAATATCCTATTGGGTCTTAATTTAGTATTCTAAACTATTCAATACATGCTAATCCTAATTGGGGTATCGGATTTATTCCCGATGTGAGAAAATCTTATATTTTTATACAATTACCTAAAATTAAATTTGTTTCAGATTTAGTATATTCTGATTTTTATTATAATATTATCTAAATAACCCTAATTTTTCAAATTTATTAAATTTTCAATTCCTTATATTCCTAATTTTCTACAATTACTACCTAATTCCTAAATTAATTACATTTAATACTCCAAAGGTTAGGATTAGGTTTCCACATCAGAGATTAACATCCTTAAACATCTAATTACTATCTAAATAAGTAATTAGTGTCTTAATCACCTAATTAACCCAAAATTACCCAATTTTTCCATCATTTTACGGCTAAAAATTAACTTAAAAATTTCAAAAATTAATTTTAAAAAAATGGCTTCATAGCATTGTTCTATATCACTTAAGTATTCTACAGAAAAAAAATTGAGCTCCAAACTACACTCATAAGCCTATTTATTTCTAATTCTAATCATACTCAGTTTTGCTTGGTTTGTTAAGAACCCTATATTTTCAGACGTGATTAAACTAAATTGCTATTTTTCCTTAAATCTACATACAATAAAACCTTAAAATAACAAGTTTTATAATTTTATGGGCAAAATAACTAATTTTAAAAAATTATACAAAACCGGAGCAGATAAGGGACTCACCCGGTTTGATGCCTTTTGGCTGTCCAATTCCGGTCCAAGTGTATTGGCCGGCCTAGACGGTGGGTTTAGAGTGGGGTGGTGGTGGTGGTAGCTCAGTCCCAGGTGGTGGTGGTGTATGGGTTTGGCTTACTAGCCCTAATTGCACAGTTTTCTTTTTTTTTTTTAGTTTTTCTCTTGAATTTTCGAAGCTCTCTGTTTTTCTTTGATTCCTAACTGTCTAAAGGAGTTCTATGAATTTTTTCCCTATTTATAGAGCTTGGTGGTAATTAATATGTATTAAATTAGATAAGATATTGTCCAAATCCCTTAATTTTTTGCTTTTGTATTGCTTGATTCTAATTGGCTAATTTTTCTTCTTCAGCTCCTGACTTGCCACGACCAGATATTTATCATTCTCTATCCTTCTGATTTTTCCACAATTAATTAATAATTTTTTTAATTATTTACTAAGTTTTTAGCTAATTTAAGTAATTTTGCGTATTTTTATCTACACGTAAATACATGTGGGGTACATGTAAATATTCCTAATTATTATTTAGGTCATTCTATAATTTTTAGTATACATATAATCTATTTCTAATGATTTATTAGTTATTAGATTACATTTTTCGCCTTTTCGATAATTAATAATTATTATATTTAAAATTTGAAAATTTTATAATCTCCTATTTTATTACTTATTTTCTTAAATTTAAGTTTACGGGATCGTTTTTACTAATTTTTCTATCAATAGTTTATAATTTGGGTTTGATCGGATCCTTTAATCGATCGTCCTAAACTTTGTGTTTTAAGTTTAGTCCTATAGTCACTTAATTTAACTTTAGAGCTTACACTGTCAGCAAAGAAGCTCAATTGATCTGCGATTTTTCCCACTGTTCGTTCCGGGGAGCGGAACCTCAATTTGGTTAGATTAATCACTTCTGGGTTTACTTTGTTATTGTCATTTTTGTTGTTAACGTTGTCGTTTCCTTGGTTGGCCATCTTAGTTTGAGAGCAGGTTTGGATAAAACTTCTTTGGAAGGTTTAGCATTTGAGAACTATCTTTGTAACTTGGTTCAAGATTACTTCTTAACAAGTTAGCACATAAATATTTAAAAAATAAAAAAATGCACAGGAATGAGAAGATATATGGCATATGGATGCAAAGACATATAACCGACAAATAATCAGCAAGATTGTAATTTTTATTATTTTGCAGCTTTTAGAGTTCCCTTTTACATTATTTGAAAAAAAAAAGGAAAAATACATTGTTTTACAAGAAGAAAAGTGCTCCTATCTTTAGACGTTTTTCTGGTGCTTGGCTGGTGTTCCTTTTTTCTGCTTATTGGGTTTTATTGGTGCTTCCTTCCTCTTTTTTGGGCTAGGCTCTTCTATTTTTTTAAGTTCTTTGAGCCTTTTCTGGGTTATCCTCAATTGATGTTTTAAGGTATGGGAATGCTATCTTGATTCCTGAAAGAGATCCTCCCATATGTTCCGTTCTTCATAGATCACTTCTACATGGGCTTGTACTTGATCTATGTAGGTCTTGATTTCATGATCTGGTTCAGTTGGTGTAGGTTATATGATCTCTGGTGTTTGATACTGGATCTCCCCTACCCTATAGAGCTAATCATACAGATATTCTTTAGTAATCCTACACTTGTCCACTTCTTTTAGCCACTCTCTTAAGTCAATGTTAGGGTTGATAGTCCTAGTTTCCCATAATTGCTTGATTGCTCGGAGTTTGGACATCTTTTTTGGTAGTGGAATCTAAAGTTTCTCATAATCCATGGTTGTGATATCCAGTGGCGGCCTGTAGACTATTTCTTGGATTCCCCTGAATTACCTAATCATATTGTCAAGGTAATAGCCTGTACATAATTTCATCCCGATTAGGAGTATTGCTTGGTAATTTTTATAGACTAAGATTACCCTTTTGAAGTTACTCCGTTTTGCTGTCCATAAAATATCAGCGATGTAGAAATTTTGTAGCACTTCCACCAAGCAATAAGTAGATTTTTCCTTTGGGAAATGGACTTTGTCAATAAAAGAGTCGATCAAATCAATACTATCCGTAAATTCTCCTCGTATTAGGTCAAGCCCATAACGCTTCATGTGACTCATAAACTAGACTGTTAGTAGTGCTATGCAAGTTTGGGGGTTAAATTCTTTAAACTCTTACGAGTACCATCAAATTTTCAATTTTAGTCTTAATTGTAAGCCTCACAATCAACTATTCGAGTTTTGGTTCGTAAAATTTAGAGTGATTGAACAAATTATCCGATTCAGCCCAAATTTTACAATGAAGTTAAGATTATTAGTAAAAGTGATCTCATAAGTTTGAATTTTGGAAAATAAGTAATAAAATGATTAATTAATATAATATTGAATTTTATGAAAATTGTTTGTTATTTATTGGAAACGCTTAAAACGGGTTCTGATAACTAACAAATTGATAAAGATAAATTATATGCATACTAAAAATCATAAGATAACTTAAATAATATTTATAAATATTTATTTGTATTATATATGAATTTATATGTAGGTAGAAATATGCGTAATTACTTAAAATACGTGAAATATACTAAAATAATGTTAATTAATTAAAGAAAATGCATGAATAATTAAAGAAAAATCAAGAAAAATATGGAAATGACCAGAAAAGGGTCGTGGCAATATGAAATTGAAGAAACAAAATCAACCAATTAAAATTCAACCAATAGAAAGTGAAAAAAAGAAGAGATAAGGCAATCGTCTTATCTAATTAATGTAAAAATTACTTTAGAGCTCTATAAATAACCAAATTTTTACAAAGGCTCATTTGGTCAATTTGAAACCCTAAAAAATTATAGAACATAGAAATTGAGAGGGAATTAACGTTTTTACAAAAATTTACAAAAATTTGTGCAATTAAGGTCTTAGAGAAGATTTCCAAACTAACGACGACCTAGCAGTGGACGACCACCGCCACTGCACAGTAGTGGCAGTGCCCATGCCGGCTAATAAGGCTATGGTGGCTGGAGCAACTAGTTCTAGTGAGTTTGATTTTTCTTCTGATTTTCATATTTTGTTAAAAATACTAAATAGTTTTAGAAAATTATGAAATTTGGAATTTTGAGATTTTTAAGTATGTAAATTTAGAGAAAATTTTTATTTTTATGATTTTCTGTCTAGAAATATGTTATCCTTAAGAAATTTTACAAATCTCGAACTTTGTTCGATTTAGAAATAAATGACCTTAAGAGTGTAGTTTTGAGCTCAAAATTTTTGTGTAGACTACTTAAGAGTTATAGAATAGTGCTATGAAGCCCTTTTTCAAAAATTAATTTTTGAAAATTTTAGATAATTTTTAAACCTTAAAATGATGTATAAAATGGATAATTTGGGGTTAATTAAGTAATTAAATAAGTAATTACTGATTTAGTGAGTAATTATATGTTTAAGGATGTTCAAATCTGATAAGATGTGATATTTGTTGCATTTAGGGTGTTAGATGTAATTATTAAGACCTTATGTAGTATATATGTAATAGATAAAAATGGTATATTTTAAATTAATTGTGTAATTTAGGATAATTAGGTATAAATTTTGATTTAGGATGAATTTAGGTATTTTAAGATGTTGATTGAAGTTGAGAGATGATATTTGAAGTGACGAGGATATTAGATGTGTGTATTATATACATAATAGGTAATAATATATAATATGTGAAATAAGAAACATAACAAATAGAAAATATTAGAATAAAAATTGATAATATAATAATAATAAAACTATATAATAAATCTAGTCGCAAAGTCAAATTAGGGTAATTATATGAAAAATGTAAAAATTTCTCACATTGAGAGTAAATTCGGTACATAAATGAGTATTAGAATGTACTAAGTAGACCAAAGTACTAATTAAGGACTCAAAATTGATACTTTAAATACTCGAGCTTGATGTGATTAATTTTAAATTTGGGTTTGAAACGTATTTTTAGAATTACGTATACTACTCGTAGTTAAAATCGATTTAGAACCTAAATTAAAAATCGATGCGAAGATTGAATCAGAACCTAACCTAATTTAAGAAAAATTGTAAAAGATTTGAAAACCTAAATAATTGGGTATATTAAACCCTAAACCAAAGATAATAGTAAGTGTTATACAATAAAACTAATCTATGATAATTATGTGAGAACTAAAATAATGTTGGTATTATAGGGATTATTGGCAATAAACTGAGCGAGTCTTACCTCAACTAAGTAAGCGAGGAGTCTAGGTAAGTTAAGATTAATGCGTTACTGTATTTCAGAGTACTAATTTGTAGTACTTGGAGGTTTAAAATTATACATGATTATACTTGTTAGATAGTTAACTGTATGCATGTGCTTATTTTTGAGTTTGAAGATATGATTCTAATTGTTATCCTAGCTTGTATTTGTGGGATTGTTGAAATGATTGAACATCTTAAACTGAACTTAATTAAATATATGAATTAAAATTCTAAATTGAACATGTGTAGCAACCCATTAGGTGAACATTAGGATTATTCGGCTAAATACCAGCCCTTTCGAAAAGGATAGTGCTGGATAGCATAATTAGTCCTTTTTTTATCTTTAGTCGAACTAAGTGACAGGTGAAGAGGTTACAGCAAGGGTGAAGTCAATGGTTCGAAGGTAGTCGTGGGAGGAGCGGTATCTCCATTGCATAAGCCTGAGTTTGGTCGTGAGTTATTATATTAATAGAAACTCCTCAACATAGATTAGAGCGAGTGTAATTTTTCTAATCTTACGACGAGCTGGACGATGTCATGCGATGGCATATGCTTGAATATGCATTGCATTTAATAATTTGGTTGATAACCCTATTTGTGTTTGTTGTATGGTTTTGAGTCTTCGTCCTAACTTATTGAACTGTGGTTGCTTACATCCCTATAAACTTTATTATAGGTGCTAGCTAGGAAGCGGATTATATTTATCTTGAAGCTAACAACTGTGGGATCTTGGGGAGTGAGGATATAAATTGAAGACCAGATACACTCTTAAGTTTAGATTATTCTTTAAAGATTTTAGTATTAATTTACAAATTACTTAAGTAGATTTAGACTAAGTTACTAAATCTTGTAAAGATACTCAGGTTATTTCAATATAAGTATGCATCTTTTTTAAGTTTATAAGTAAATAACATACTTAATTTATGAACTGCTTACTTCAAAGCGAGTTCGTCGTAGACGCTTTATGTAAATTAGGTCTACGATAGTAACTGTATGGTTAGTTTCTAATGGTTTGCATAATGGGACTGTTATTACTTTGTTGCTTTGAGGCGTGACATTAATTTTAAAAATCACTTTAAAAAAAACTACACTATAAAGTGAAACTCAATCATTAGTTAATGAATTGAATAATTTAAGTAACTAAAAATGGAAAAATAGTTTTTTTTTTTTCGTTTTTTGTTGTCGCTCATTAGGTATCTACATACATACTATTCGAGATCAGACGTACATAGTTATTTTCGAAAATTTAAATGTGTTGGTTGATTTTAATTTTTGAAAAAGATTGGGTTTACATTCTTACTTGTTTTAATTTATTTAAAAAATTTTTCTAAAGATTTCTAGTTGGGGTTTTATTTCTTAGAAACTCTAAAGTATTTCTAATTTGGAAAACGAATTGATTTATTTTTTATTTATTTGAAAAATGGCTTTTCTAAGTTATAAAACACCCTTTTATTATTATTATTATTATTTCCTTATTTTATTTTATTTTTCATCTATATTTTTTTATTTATGCATTAATCGAAAATAAAAAATAACACTAGACTAATCCCTTTTTTTAGGCTTTTTCTTTTTTTTTTTCTTGTTCTTTTTTTTTTTTTAATTTTCATTACAATTACATTGTAATTCACCAAATAAATAAATAAAAAAATGCAAGCCTTAGAGTAGATTGGGTGGGTACACAGGCCAAATTGGATGGGTTAGGTAGATTCAGGTTGGGTTGGGTCTCAAGTCTTCTTAAACGGCAATGATAGCGAGGCATGCTCCTAGACGATTTGGATACCGAAACAAGTGGGAAAAAATGGTTTTGTGACTATCTTATTAGGTTGGGGGGGGGGGGCGGTGGGTGGGTGGGTGGTGGTTTTAGGGTTGACACCTTGGCGATTGGAGTACATTTGGCTGGTGGTTGGATTTGGTCACCAGTGGTGATGGTGGCTGACACGTGGAGGGTTGTCATGTACTGAAGCGACAAAATTATAATAGTCTTATCGTGCAAACCATTCTAGGATAGAAACTAATCATACAGCTGTTATCTTAGATTTGATTTACATAAGGTATTTATAACTAACCTGCTTTAAAGTAGATAGTTCATAAATTAAATAAGTTGATTACTTAAGAAAAAAAAAAATATAAACTAAGATTCAAATATTACAAATAATGTTTGCAAAATTTTTATGTATTATACTTCCTAAGTAATACATTATTTGAAAATGAAAAATTCTAAAATAAAAGCTAAGACCTTAAAACTATATTTGTTCTTTAGTTGTATTTCCTTACTTCCCAAGATTCAATAGTGGCTAGCTTTAAGGTAAATATAAATCACTTTCTAGCTAACACCAGCAACAATATCTATAGGGATGTAAGCAAATAATAGCTCAGTAAGTTGGGATAAAGACTTAAAACTATACAACAAACATAAGCACGCTTATCAACCAATTAGTTAGATGCTATGCATATATAAGCAAATACTATCGCACGACGTTATCTGGCCTGTTGTGAGATTAGAGAAACTATATCCGCTCTAATCTGGGTAGAGGAGTTTCCGTTAATACAATAGCTCATAATTAAATCCAAGCTTGTACAATGGAGACACTACTCCTCCTGCAATTACCTTTGAAATATTTCCCTAATGAGTTGCTATGCATGTTCAATTTAGAATTTCAAGTCATATATTTAATTAGGTCCAATTTACGGTGTTCAATTATTTCAAATAAATTACACAAATATAAGCTAAAGCAGCACATTAAAATCATATCATCAGCTTATAACAAGTATATGTGCATAGTTAACCCTCTAATAGGCACAATCAAGTACAATTTTAAGCCTGTGAGTACTACAAATCAGTATTTCGAAATATAGTAACGTATTAATTCCAATTTACTTAGACTCTTTACTTGCTTACACAAGGTACACCTTGCACAGGCCACCGCTAATCATCCTTATAATACAAACATCGTTTTAGTTTCTACATAATTACCATAGATTAGTTTTATCTTCTAACGTTTATTGTTATCTTGAGTTAGGGTTTTAGTATAGTTAATTATTTAAGTTTTTAAATCTCTTACAGTTATTTCAACTTTAGGTTGGGTTCTAATTTGGTTTTGGAGTTGGTTTCTAAATTAGGTTATAAGTCAGTTTCGGCTACGAATGTTATATGTAAATCCTAAGATCTCGTTTTGAACCATAATGTGAAATGAATCACACTATGCTTGGGTATCCTAAATATTGTATTCGATTTTTAACTAGCACTTTAGTCCATACGGTATACGATAATTTTAATTTAGCTACCAAATTTGCTTCCAATTTAAGAATAATTTATGTTTTTCATGTAATTTCATAAACTCCCATTCCAAATTAGATTTATATCATATTTCTATTATTATAATACTATAAATTTTTATCTAAGATTTTCCGCTCATTTATTTCCTATATACATATATTATGTGTTATTACACATTATATACTTATATCATCTATTTAACACTTTTAACACTACATATATTATCTTTCACTACCAATAATATGTTAAGATGTCTAATTATATTCTAAATCAGAATTTATACCTAATTAACCCTAAATCACAAATTTAACATAAATATACTTCTTTACCTATATATTTAGTACATATTATGCACAAATCTAGGTAAATATATAATTATTGGTATCTAAGCTCTATTAACGCTACCGAAAATATATTATACTCAACAAATTATGGTTATTATATTATGATCATGAAAAGTGTTAAGATAGTTTAATATATATTATTTTCCAATATACTGATTTTAGGTCTCATTTTGCTAAAAATTAGCTTAAATTAGGTAAATAACCAAATAAAATTATAAGATTCAAACTGAATATTTCCAAGATTATAACTAAGCTTTATAAGTCATTACAAATCAGGTTCATCGAAGAATTTAATTAAAAACCTATTATTTCTTCTATATGAAAAACATGATAGATTCAACAAAATAATTTTAATAAATACTAAACATATATTTTATCAAAAAATATTTTTTTTTAAATTAAATATATCATATAAGAAATATGTACACCAAAAAATTAGCTCGAAATAACATTATTTACTATTTTTCAAAATTCATACAAAATTCGTTGGAATCATGCCTGTTATTAAGGAACCTATGTAAGAACTTATAATTTTAAAAATATGGTTTCATATTTTAATTCTATATGCAAAAATACTTAGGGAAACAAAATTTTATAATTTTTTATACATATTTGATATTTTTACTAAATTAAAAAAATTCAGAAGGGAAATTAGAACTCACCAATTGACAAGCTTTTAGCCATCAACGGTGGCTCCATCGTTGTCTACAATTCTAGAAGTGGGGTTTAGTATCTGGTGGTGGTGGCTATTCCTCTCCAAGTGGTCGTCGGATATGATTTCCCTTTATAAGGCCTATTTGCATTATAGTTTTCTAATTTTTTGTAAATTTGGTTTTTCCTCTTTTCTCTCCTCTCCCTAAATTTTTCCTGATTCTAAATTGACCAAATGAGTTTTGATGGTAGTTTTCTGAATTTATAAGGCTGCTAGGTATTTTTTCTTTAATTTTCCACTTGACAAGTACCCCTTATTCTGTTCTAATTTACTTTTTATTTGGTCTAATTTAATTGGTTGATTTTCTTTCTTCATTCTTAGCATGCTACGCCCTCATTTTGGACATTTCCATACTTTTTCTAATTTGTCTTGATTTTTTCTTAATTAATATGAATTTTCTTTAATTATTTAGTATTAATTTAGTATATTTTGAGCATTTTAAGTAATTTAGAGTATTTTCACCTATACGTAAATACATATATGATACAAATAAATACTCCTAGATATTATTTATGTTATTTTATTATTTTTATTATATATATAATTTATCACTATTGGTTAGTTAATTATTAGAACTCGTTTTATGTGTTTCCGATAAATAATAAGTAATATACAAATAATTCAATAATTAATCATTTTATTTTTCTATTTTTCTAAATCTAAACTCATCAGATCACTTTTACTAATATTCCTAATTTTGTTGTAAAATTTGGACTGAATTAGACAATTTACTCAATTACCTTAAATTCTACAAACCAAATCTTGAGTAGTTAATTGTAGGTCTTATAGAGCTAATTGCAGGTCTTGTAGAGCTAATTGTTTGGACAAGCTAATGGTCTGGTTTGGGTTTCTTGACCATTATGTGCTTAGCCATAATGGTGTTTTTCCTCAAAAATGGTTATAAATGTTGGATTCCTAAATGGAGAAAGAAGGCAAGCTAAAGAGAGAGAACTCCAATTTTAGTTTATCACGAGTGTTTCGAAGTTTGGTTGTATTTGAAATGTGATCCTTAAGGCCTATTTATACTGTTCCTAGTTTGAAAAAGTTCGAGAAAGTCCAAAATCACCATCAAATTCAAAATAAAAAATTAATGGGTCTTGACTATTTGATTTGATTTTCTTTGATTTTAGCTTAAATTACTAGTTAAATGCAGTTCCTGAATAAACATTTTTGCTTAAAATTCCATTTATAAGCTTTAAATCACACCAATGAAGCTTGAATTAAGCTTGAGTTAAAGTTGTGCATTTAAAGTTTTTTCAATTTTTAATCTCAAATTTGACCCAATAAATGAATGTTTTTAGACAGCATTTTGGGTCAAATGCAAAATAGGCTAGGTATACTATATGATTCCATCATTAATTTGGATAGAATCATGTAGTAAATACTTGAAGAGGTGGCTAAAAAATGAGTCATTGAGTTGTTTTTAAAGAGAGAGTGCTAGGGAAAAAGGAACATTTAGGAGAAAAAGGCTAGAAAATAGAGGAAAATCTAACCTTGGCATGTGCGAATGCACTTGGGTGAAAAATAAAAGTAGGTGCTCACGCACTTGTTGCAATGGATAAGGGTATTCGGTCTTATTCTAATTCTATGGATCAAGTGTAAACCTGGCCTAATTAGTTTATTTTTTTTTATAGATACTTTTAAATAATACTAACTAAAAATAAAAACAAAAATGAAGATCACTAAAGCATAATTCCTAGTTTCTAAACTACTTTGTTTTTTTCAATTCAAATTTTATGATTTTTTTTAATTTTTTGCTTTTTGTATTTTCCTATTTTTTTCATTTTTTTTTGTATTTTCTAAATTTTCTTATTCTTTGTAAATTTTCTAATTTTTCTAGTTTTCTAAATTTTCTTATTTTTTTTGCTTTTTTGTTTTAATTTAAAACTTTTTATTTTATTATAAAAATAAAATATAATAAAAGCAGGACAAAATTAGATGGTCTACACCCACTTTCCATAACTTCCTTCCCTCGATTCATCAATATCAATGCATTAATGGTTTTGCTCCACCTGTCCCTTATCTGCGCAACTAAGCCCTGTTTCATCTGTTTAAAAGAAGCGGTAGAATGCTTTGAAATTGGGTCCATTTATAATTATGCCATCTCTAATGACCGTTCAAAGCAATCGTACAAAATCCCTCTCTTAAGCACTTTATAACCAAAGGCAATACCGTATAATTTGACAAGTATGGCCCCTTTCCATTGACTTCAAAGATGTTTTTTCTCAGTATGTGAAAACTTTATTATAACTGGAGTATCTGGGCGAACGGACTGATTGTGAGTTGAGACTACTTATTCCAGATGCTTGTTTGATTTCCTGCTTCCTCTACACCTTCCATGTCTTCGTGTACTTAAAAATAGGTATAATGTTTAATACCAATTCTTTATTTCATTTTCGCTTTGAGCAGTCTCCTCAGTGCCCATTGCTTTTGAAATGGAAAATACCCTGTCCTTCATTGGATTAGCTCTCTTGGACTAGGTCTAGGATTTTAAGTCTTTTCTTCGGGGCATTATTTGTTTACAGAAGATATTCACTTTTTCTTATTCTGAATTCTTTTTTTTCTTCCCCCTCAAATTTCTTATTCTGAATTTAAATAACGATTTTTCAAAAGAAAAAAAAAATCCAAAATAGATAAAATTTGACACGGTTGATTCGTATATCATCCAAAGGTGACAAGAAGCAGAATGATTGATAAAAAATATGGATACCTATAATATTTTGAATGATTCTATAAATTTATTAATATATAACCAAATATAAAGAAATAGGTAAATTACGATAGAGGGATTAACATTTGAAAATTAGCTCAAATAGAAGAGGGATGTTTTTAAAAGTTCAATTAAAAAATTAATATTTATTTATTTTTGGCCAAACTAAAATTCATTAAGGCAAAACAGAATTACACATTTGGGGACTTAGATGCTCAGTCGATGAAAAGCAAATTTACAAGATACGATGGTAATCAGGTGACCATGAAACAATAACTCATCCCACGTACTACTTGGGTAGCAACTCAATAAGCACAGATATTAATGTTTCGAAGTATTAAAGAAATCATATAAAAAAAGAAAAAAAAAGTAGATTTCGGTTTTAAAATATCACGAATAACATTAATAGTTTTCCAATAAGCCAACGGCAGAGTGGTGCAAGCTTTAACTACGAGTTGACAATCCGATTCAATCTCTACCTTAGTCCATCCATGATTCTAGGCAATAAGTAATCCTTGCTCGATAGCTTCAGCTTTAGCAATTTCAATTTTAGTCGAACAAATACTCAATGCTGCAGCATTTAATAATTGTCCAGATGAAGATCTACAAGCTATACCCAAGCCTCCTTTTCGTGTGTGTTGAAGAATTGAGGCATCGCGGTTGACTTTGATAACATCACGTGTAGGGGGAACCCATCTTGCAGCCAACCCAGCATGAACATCCGAATCCACTCCAGAATTCCAACAATGAGATAGCAATCTTGAACGATGGGGCTGTATCGAACCTACACAAGGAAATCTATTCGCCAAATGAATTTGGGACATGCCGCCTACAAATTGTCCATCACCAGCTTCTACCATAGGAGTTAATAGAAGGTGTTGAAAGTCTTCACAAAGGTCAGGATCAGAGGAGCTTCGTTGCCTTGATGAATCCTTTTGCGATCGTCCCTCACCCATGATTGCAGCCGACGGAGAAGGAGAACAATTTTGTAGGAAGGAGAATTCCTTGAAAATTGCAGTAACAACTGATGATTGGTTCGGCTTTATAATAATTTTTATTGGGGCAAGTAAGGATATCCATCACTGGGGCATTATAATAGTGTTTACTTGGGCCTACATGGCACGTTAATTGTACACGCGCACAATTACCTGGCATTTTTTCAATATGTAGACATGACGTGACATGTGCTTACACGGAAAAGGAGGGGCAAAAAATTTAAAAAAAAATTTTAATGGACACAACCGACCTAAAAGAAGCATTACCAATCAGAAAAAGAAAAAAAGAAAAAGAAAAAGAAAAGCAACATAGTAAAATAAAGTAAAACACGCTTTACCCAAACACTATGCTCCCCAGATAAAGAACCCTAAATCCCAAATGTTAGCACAAAGTCTAAGTCGAAGAACCCTAAATCGAAACCTTAAGTGAATTTGTAACAAAAGAGACAAGCACAGCATCTGGTAAGATTTTGCATATCTCGTGATTTTCACTTGATTTTCTTTTTAGATTTGAAGCACGTAGCAGAGTGATTTCGTACTGAAGAATGATTTCCACTTCCAAAGGTGTTTATGTCTTTTTTTTTTTTTTTTTAAGAAATCAAGTCAAGATCACGAGAATATATGAAATCTTACTGGAGATTGTATTTGTCTTTTTTATTGCAAATTCACTTAGGGTTTTGATTTGGGCTTCTTCGATTTAGGATTTGTGCTAAAGTTTGGGATTCAAGGTTTTTCATCTAGACAGTATAGTGTTTGGGTAAAGTGTGATTTACTTTATTTTACTGTGTTGCTTTACTATTTTTTTTTTTCTGACTGGATAATGCTTATTTCTGGTCGGTTTTGTCTTTTTCCCCCTCCTTTTCCACGTAATCACATGCCACATTATGTCCACGTTTTAAAAAATGCCAAGTAATTGTGCGTGTGTCCAATTAATGTGCCATGTAGGCTCGAGTGAATACTGTTATTTACTCGACTTCCTTAAATATACTTTAATCCCTTAAATAAATATTTATAAATCTCAATTCTGTATTAAGACTATCTTATTCTCTCTATTATAATTTATTCATAAATAAAAAAAAATTGTAAACGTGAACCCTTGTAGACTTTCTTTTACCTCCTATTTCTTCTCCATCTTATGCCCTTTCTCTTCCTTTTTTCTCTCTCGCATCTTGTAGACTTTCTTTTACCTCCTATTTCTTCTCCATCTTATGCCCTTTCTCTTCCTTTTTTCTCTCTCGCATCGTACATGATGAAAGCTACAACATGATTTCCTCGTCTCTGCCGATCAAGATCAACCAAGAGATTATTTTACCATTATGTGTTGATGTAAAATATAAGTTGAGAACTAGTCCTACAAAGGAGCTCAACTCATGAACTTGTACCTTATATCAGATGAATCGAGTTCCAGCTATTGGAGCTATTTACCAAGTAGATTTCAAACTCCATAAGATTCAATTCAATTAGTTTATGATTTTAACCAAACTTAAATGTAAGTCGCCTCGGGGTTCAATATCCTAAGTTAGAGTCGCGTTTCACGCAGTAACCACGTCTCTTGCATTTCGAGTTTGGACACAAAAAATCCGATAATGAAAACGATTGCCGCGAGGACATCTGCAAGCAAGTAGAGGTTAAGACTCCGAAGCAACCCTGTGCGTACCAGCTCATTTCATCTGTATTTCGCGGTCACTTATAGGAACTGTGATGTTTTTCTTCTACTATTAAACCATCCATTCCACCTTATTCTGGTGGAGTGCAATCAACCTGTAGATCTAGATTTCCACTTCATTTCGGTTTTTACAGCATCGTCATGTTGTGCGTCGCTTAGCTTTACTGTAGCACCACCAATCCCTTCGACCCAGAGATGAGCCTCATACCATTTAACGCCATACAATTCACAAGAGTTCTACCGCTTATTATCTTCCTAAATGCAGCAACGGGCACGCCCCGATAGAGGCACAGATACAAGGACCGTTTCTACTCAAATCTCAATCGGTTGGAAATGGTTGGGAACGGCAGGAAACACACACCATATGTTCCAAATATGACTAGAAAACATCTTGATTTGAGAGATATAATCAGCTTTGATTTATTAATTTAAAGGCGTAGACAGGTTTACCGCTGCAATGCATAGAAACCGATTATTATTCTTGCTTTTAAAACAACATGATATGAACCGATAAAATAGGAATAGGCATATGAATCTTGTTTGAGAGTATAGATTTTACAACTTTTTTCAAGGTCAGGAATCCCGAATTTGCTGCTTCAGAGACTCGTTCTCTTTGATTATGGCATTAAGATCAGCTTGTAGTTTGTCTACGTTTGAATTTCGGGAAGCCATAACTGCAAGCTTCCTCTCATGTTCGGCAATTTCTCTCCGTACTCTATCCGTTGACATAATTATCTCGAAAATCTTCTCAAACTTCTCATGGATGCTTGTGAGGAGTCTGTAAGCTTGACGCCCCACTTGGTCTTTCTTTGCTTCTCTGCAAACCAATGAACATTTCCAGGTTTACATCACAAATTCAAATGAACTTTCATTCAGCCAAACAGAATAAAGGTAACAAATTGTTTTCATGCGTGAAACAGAGTAGTTTACTCTTCTGACCATACCAGTTGGACATTTTCAACTCTGTCAACTTAAAAGGCAGAGCAATAGATACCTGAATACAGTTTCATCCGTTACAGCATACGTTCGATGAAGCCGCTCTTGGATAAAATTACTCTCTAAGTGCATTTCCCTAGTTTCTTTCAAAATCCGTTCTATGTCTGCATCTTGTTTACGACTGTTCTTTGTGATTTCTTGTATCCGCTGAATATGCGATCTTCTAGATTCTAGTTTTGGCTGAGTCTGAAGTTCAGATGAAAGGTTGGAAAATTCCTCCTCCCTAACATATGGAAAATCAAAGCAATGCTTTTTACAAAAATTTATGGTGAACTCACTGGAAACAAGAAAGGCCAGCTCTTTCTTGGAATAGTTTGAAGTTGTGGGCAAAGGGATAAAAATTTATCATAATAACAGGTCAAAGGAAAAAGATACACCTAATCCACATTATTCTTCCCAAATATTGTGAGCACTAGGACAATAACGTACTGTTTTTTAATTTCAAGTGAAACGGAATCCAGTTCTTGCTTGAGTTCTTTCAGCTTTTGGAACTTCTCCCAAAACTCTGGTTTTGTAGCAAACAATGATTCCTCCAGACTCTTTTTCTTCTCCTGCAGATGCTTTCGTTGGGTATTCCTGCAAAATGGATGATAAATCGGGTCACACTAAGGCAGAAATAAATCCTGCAATGTGTTGAACCCTCTCTACGAAAAGTTAAAAGTAAATCCACAAAGTTTAAATATGCCAGGTATATTAGATAATCAAAAAATACAAGCACAAAGAAGTACCATACCATTGTATTTCCTTCTTCCCAAGACAAGTCTTCTGTGACTCTATTTTTTCATTTAGTTCCAAAATGAAGAAATCAATGGGATGATTGTCATTGAAAACCATCTCCACTGCAGCCTTGAGAGATTCCAACTCACCCTCAAGATGCAGCAAATCCAAATTCTCAGTTTGCACTTCCTCATTTAGCTCCTTCTCAGTGTGTGTTAAACCTTCTATCTTGCTGCTTATCTAGCATAAGATGAAACATCAAGATGAAAAGAACCTATCAATTTCAACTCCACCAGGTTAAAGAATGTGTTTGTAGAATCTTTCTAACATGAACACTCTGGTATCTGCATAAACCACCAATTAACATTTAATTTCCCTACTCAAAAGATTAGCATACCTCAGAAACTTGCTCCTTTACACCTTGTTCTAGCATGTAGTCATTTACACCATCTACATTGTCTATATTTCCTGATACAACCTCCTTTCGTTCAATGAGTTGTTCATTTGAGCCACCGACCATCTTAGAGGCACTTGACTCATCTCTAACATGATCTCGTCCCTTGGATTTCAGCACATCAGCACCAATACAGTTATTCTTATTGTCTTCAACAATATCAATGGTAACCTCATCACCAGTACATGATGGATCAAATGCCTCCAGCCTATGATTCATGAATCTGGTTTCAGGTACATTCTCTATCAAGCTCTCGAATTTCCCTTCCATGCTATCATGTTCTATCAACTTTGTACCACTACTTTCTTTACCTTTGAGTGTAGATGACTCGGAAAGCCTCTCCACCAAGAAGCTTATCAACTTGCACTTGTCCTCTTCAGATGGATAAAGAAACTGCCGTAAGCAAAAGCAACATATACATTCTTTTCTTAAGCAAATAGCTTCACAAATACCATTGATGAAAATTGGAGCAAACAAGCAGACAGCAAACTTGAATGTCTTATATTGGATTTCCCTAGTTCCGTTCATAACAAGACTTGCCATTCATTCGTCGCAAATATATGAGAAATAATAATACTTTGCAACATGCTTTGTAATAGAGAATTGATCAGGTTATGGGCTAAAATGTAAAGGAATGCACTTGTCTGACAAGGCTTAGTTTCTTCCAATTGTTTTATAGTAGCCATCAGGAATTAAACAATGACTACACTATAGTCAATAGGTGTGAGATCTTAATGATTTTTGGGATCAAACCACTAAGTTGTTATATTGAATGATATCTGTCATGTTTCCCACCATGGCTTTTGTAACTGCTTTAACTTGCTCTTTAAAAGTACACAAGTAAACTTCTTAATAAAATGCAAAAAGACCAAGAAATAAAAAGTGAAGCCATGCTTACTTGATTCTGTAATTTAAATCCCCACTAAGACAATCCAACCAGCTGATGATTTATTAGATAAAGGCCTTAGTTTTTCAGTCTTGAAACCCCAAAAAAGAAAAAAATTAAAATTCAAACCAAGATTTCTCTATTTCTATCCATTAGAGTCCTCTATTCCACTAAAATGTTTTCAAATCAATAAAACAAATGAGAAAAGTAATGCTTATTAAAGAATTACATACCATTTCCTTATAGTAATTGTCATTATCAATAAGAGTCTTATTAAGGGGTGTCCTAGGCAAAAGTTAAGAAGACAAAAAATGAATATCAGGTGTCATGAGGCACTCATTAACATTTTCCTTCCCATAAGAATCAACTGGTACCAACGGCCACCAATGTCACCCGCACCGATCCCTGAACACCAGCCAACTTTCATGAATACCACAATTTCTATCCGGGGTTAGCACCATAATATCTCACAATTTCAAACATTATACTATACTAAATATTCAAAAGAAGTAAAGCATTTTCCGTGAAACAGCACCTCACATTAAACTATATTATTGCTTCCTTGCAAGGCAATAAGCTTTTTGTTAAAAAGTGCCACAATATAAATCATGCATTGGTTATGTCCCATTGCCATACCAGATATGTCAGTGCGGCAGCACTTGTTAAGAGCCAAGACATCAAATCTCTCGACTTTCCATATACTTAACTTTTCCTGAATGTAATCAATCCTGCGTTTTGGAAAATATTAACGGATGCTTTTCACTCTTCTGTTGGATTCTTTTTCGTAAAGCATGTAATCAATATCGAAAAGAGCAAAATTTTTTCATAATGCGAGTACTTCTTCATGAAGGATGTAATCAATATCGTACAATTTTCTTTCAAGTCACTGATACTAGTTGCAAGGACCGCTATTATTATTATTATTGTCAATCTAAACAAGCCCTAGGAAGTGAACAGCAAAAACATACAAAACCTAAGAAAGAATGCTACAAAGATTACTTCTTTTGGTGAATACCTGATGAAAGGTGAAATCTTTGAGGGAACCCAAGTCCTTAATTGCAACGGAAATGTCGGTACAGATCTTGAATTGCTCCAACATCGAATCAGGAAGACAGGTGGGAAACCAGGAAGAAGAACTGTTGTTATTGTTGTTGACGATGATGTTGAGACACTGAGAGGAAATGGAGACTAGACCTTGGGGATCCAGTTGTTTGATCGAATCGACGTTGTTTGGGATCGATATACCCAAGCTCACTAGTGAATTCAGCAGCTCTGAATCGTGCGACTCTTCTTCCATAGTCTCTGTTCTGTTCTCTAAGATCTTGGTTGGTCCGTTTCTAGGTGATGGGGGAGGAGATATTGTATATTTTATTAAAATGAATATTTTTTGTCAGTAAGAAGCAAACATGCCTTGTGCAGTGGATAATGTTGAGCGCTAACCCGATATCGGTAGAGGTCAGAATTTTCAGATTGAATCGATCGAGATTGAGCCTAATGGAAGTAAACATGCCATTGTTGTTAGGGTTTGCACGAACTTTTTCCAACTTCTTTTCTTACTTCTAACCTTTTGCATATTTTTTATTATGTAGTATAATCAAATATATTTAATATTGTTTTCATTATATTATGTAATTCAATATATTTAAGATTATTATTTTGTTAAATTAATTGTTATGAATCAATTTAAAATTGATACTGGATGAATGAATAATTTAAAGAATTTGATAAAGGTCTTACTTTTATAATGTTTTAAAAATGTTAAAAATTCAAAAGACGGGAAGAAAAATGTTGAGAAGTGAAATAAAAAAATAAGTTAATGTTAAGAGCTAAAACTATATTTTTTCCGTAAAATTATGAGGAAGCTATATCAAAAACCCTTATGAATTTTTAAAATCATAATATTACCCTTTTTTCAAGATAAAAGCACAAATATGATTCACAGTATTTACTTATTTTTCTATTTAAATTCTCAAAACTTTTTAATTTAAAGACTTCCATCAAGTCTATTCAAATCCTATCCATTATTGATATACCAACTTTTAATATGATCGTAATTACTAATTTAATAAAATCATATTATTCAATAAAGTAAAATTAAATAATATAATACAATAAGATTTACGATTTAGGAAATATAAAATACCTCTTTAAGGCATTGGTTGACTATCTCAAGGCCTAAAGATAACTACTTAGAGCACCAAATCAGAGGTATGATTAATTGTACGACCTATCCAAAGTGATAAATAGTTGATCATCTTAATCGATCTTGAACCACCTAGATATTCTTGAAAAATATAAAAAAAGAAAATAATATAAAATCCAATCGGATGTTTATCAGGTCCTACTACCTAACTATCACTCAATTGGAATAAAATGATTTTTTTTCTCTTTTTGTTCTAAAGGTGATCCACCGTCTTACATGGCTTGCACCATTCACTAACAAAGGCGAGTGGCAATTTAAGCTCATGGATGAATTACATAACCCACCTACATATAGCAGTGGATTGTGACTCACCATATCTTCAAGGTCTTGGTTAATTGCCGCTTGGTCTTGGAGCGATTGGTATTTCACAAGGCCTTATTTGATTTTCTTTTCAATTTTTTTTATGTATTTATTATTTTGTATTATTTATTAAGGTAAATTACATTAAAGCCTCCAAAAATTACTTAAGTTACAGAAAGAAACAAATTTTTTAGACGCAATACTTGGACGCTTTGATAGTTTTGTGATCGTAAATTTTTCATTCAATGTATAGTAAATTAATCATTGACCAAAATATATAAATTTAATTATTTTTTAGGTGGATTCCTCACTCAACTTAAGAATTCTATTAACATACCTAATATTTCATTCTTAACTTAGCTAGGGTCAATTCGGATAATAAATCGAATTTATAAAATTATTACAATTGTGTTTAATAATTGACTTTGTACTACAATGGCGGAAAAAGTTTTGATGATAGTATTTTTCAAGAGGTATGAGTTTGAATTTTAGAAATTTAGGGCTATTTTGTAATTTTAATAATTTTCAAATCGTATTATTATAATTTACCCTTTTGTTATCTACATTATGAGTTATCTTCCATCAATTTTGTTTAAAATCAAATTGCTTTCAAACCGTGCTGTTGCATCTTGTCAGAATAGTAAAGTATAATGTCAAAACAACTAAATAAAACTATGGATATTTTTTCAAAGATACATTTAAAGTTTGAAATTACTAAATATGACATGAAATCAAAATTTTAATTGCCCATTCTTTCACCCTTACATACTAAGCATCAACTCTGTCTTTCACTTGTTAAACTGATCAATGATAATCTTAAGTTACTAATCTTGCAAGAGCAAAGTTGCTTATAATGGCAATTTACCTTATCTGATATCAACTACAGTGTGTTGTTTTGTACATGAAAGAAAGCCAATGACAATCAACAGTCATGTTCTTGGCATGGCTATTCAAGGGTGGTTGCTGGAGGAAGTAAAAACTGGTGAAAAGCCCCTAATTCCTACAACTGACCATGGGAAGCTTGTGCTCCACCAAACTAATACTCTACCTTAATATATAGGCAATTCTTTGGTTTGTGATAGTTAAACTCATGACACTGCGAGTCCCATTCTGGTGATATAAGTTGAAACTCCCATTTCAGGTTTTCGACCAACATGGAACTGGGAAAACAGAGTGAAATTGAAGACATCTCAATATCCCCTCAAACATTTAGACCAATGCAGATTGCAGGAAGCAATGGCTTTGGTCACAACATTGAGTTCTTACCTCAAGCTTATCTAAGGAACAGTAGGTTTTCAGAGATTGATATAGAAGATGAAGCTTCAAATTCTAAAATAGATCGGCCTCTTCCAATTTACCTTAAGGTAATTTCCCGATTTTCGAGTTATTTCTCCATAAGTTTTACCCCGTTTGAGAGAAAGTTCTAAGAAGAGCTGACTTGTTTTAAATAGAGAAGGTTAAGTATCTTATCCTCTTCTCCATTATGCAGTTTGAAGACGTTAAGTATAAGGTGAAGAACGCCCGACCTTCTACAAAGAACCCAGTGCGGGCAATGGTATCGAGAGTAGCCTCACAAATAAATATGGAGCAAGATAATAATTATAAGCATATCTTAAAAGGAATTAGTGGCAGTGTTGGTCCAGGAGAGATCTTGGCTCTAATGGGTCCTTCTGGTAGCGGAAAAACAACCTTACTGAAAGTAATAGGTGGAAGATTGCTAGACAATACCACAGGAAGAGTTACTTACAATGATATTCCTTACAGTCCGGTTCTTAAGAGGAGGTTTACACATAGATGCGAGTTTCTCTCTTCTCCTGAGTTCAGACTATCTTACTGTTTACTGTATAATGTATTGAATTTGATCGACCTCTCTCTTTTTTCCCATCGTTCGACAGGATCGGTTTTGTGACACAAGATGATATCCTCCTCCCACAGCTAACAGTGGAGGAGACCTTGGTTTTTGCTGCCTTTCTAAGACTTCCAAGCTGCATGAACCGGCAAGAGAAGTATGAAAGAGTGGAGATAATCATCGGGGAGCTTGGTCTAGAAAGGTACATACTAGCTGGAAGCATTCTGATCCTTGACAAATTGGCCTGTTCGTTTCATCTGTTGTTTATGAGTATCTTATCTGCATATCATCAGTTTCCGATTAGGGTCCAACTTGAATTTGTTCTGCATCTGATACAAATGATTTTCTTCACTTATCTCCTTGGCATCCTGCTTGGCTAAACAACTTGGATAAGATTTTTATCTTTGTTTTTTTTTTTTTTCTATTTACCATCAAATTATGCAATGTTCCTATGTAAGAAAAGCAGATGTCGGCACACAAAAATAGGAGGGTTGTTTGTCAAAGGAATATCAGGGGGAGAGAGGAAAAGGACAAGCATAGGTTACGAAATTCTTGTGGATCCTTCGTTATTGTTGCTTGATGAACCGACTTCGGGTCTTGATTCAACATCTGCCAATAGACTCCTCCAAATACTTCAATACATTGCTCAGGTACCATAATTGATCAGATCGCTTCATGAAAATTTCCAATTTAGAATCCGAGGAACTACTCACTGTCTCTGCTTGTGCTTTACAGGCAGGTAGGACAGTAATAACAACGATCCACCAACCTTCCAGTAGAATGTTTCACATGTTCGACAAACTGCTGCTTATAGCAGAAGGATATCCCGTGTATTACGGAAGGGCTAGGGAGTCTGTAGACTACTTCGCATCCTTGAAGTTCACTCCTGAAATAGCCATGAATCCTGCAGAATTCTTACTTGATCTAGCTACCGGACAGCTAAATGACATCAGTGTTCCTGATGATCTCTTGACACCTCAAGCAAGTGCCGATCCTGGGAAGACCATTGTCAAAGTAAGAAACTTAACTAATCCTTTCACGTCACATCTATTTAAATTCATACTTATGCAAAGATCAATGTTCCTCACTTTCGTTAAATTAGTTGTGTTAAAACCTATTTATGTTGTTATGCTAAATCAAACCAGTATCTTCAACTGAGATATAAGGCTCTCTTGGAACCGAAAGAGCAACAAAATAACTGTGCGACAAAAACACCAGAGCAACTTCAAGTAGCCATCCAGATTAAGAAGGACTGGACATTGTCATGGTGGGAACAATTCCTAATACTGTCAAGGAGAACATTTAAAGAGAGATGCAGAGATTATTTTGACAAGCTAAGATTAACTCAGGCACTTGGACTTGCTGTATTGCTTGGCCTTCTCTGGTGGAAATCTAAGACTGGAACCGAAGCTCAACTTAGAGATCAGGTAATCTCACGAGGCATCGAACTCATTGTCCTTGTTATTGAATTTAGCTCTGCAACCAACGATTTAAAGCATAAACTTGTAGAATGGTGTGGGATTCTGTAATTTGTGTCTTGAGGACCAAGACTTTTGATCGATGTCCATCAAGTGGACCCCTCAACTAAATAGGGTTAAGTAACGACGTAGAGGATTGAATTTAGAACCTTATACCCAGATATTGTATTGAGTTTAGCTTCACAACCAACTGATCTAAAAGTTTTAACTTATTAGATCTGGTGAGGTTTTTCATTTATTGATTAACACTTGTTTTGTGTCCCGCTACCTTGGTTCTTACATTTGAATTGAAACTTCAGGTTGGTTTAATGTTCTACATTTGCATTTTTTGGACATCCACGTCTATCTTTGGAGCGGTTTATGTGTTCCCATTTGAAAAGATTTACCTGGTGAAGGAAAGAAAGGCAGATATGTACAGGCTGAGTGCATACTACATCTGCAGCACATTTTGCGACATGGTGGCACATATTTTATATCCGACTTCCTTCATGATCATAGTGTACTTCATGGCAGGCTTTAAGAGAACAATCGCTTGTTTCTTCCTGACCTTATTTGCTGTATGGTTGATTGCTATAACCAGTCAGGTTAATCCGCAAGTATCTTAGAACACAAATCTTGTCTACATTCAATTCCAAAGGTAATGGATTCATCTTCTTTTTTCATTAGGGGGCAGGAGAACTGTTTGGAGCTGCAGTTTTGAGTATCAAGGATGCTGGAATGGTTGCTTCTCTATTGCTAATGCTCTTTCTCCTTACAGGAGGTTATTATGTACAGGTATGTGAATCGGCCACCATTATTGCAATTGACTAAGCGATATCGATTAACAAATTAAGCCACACTGGATGCAGTCATCCATGTGTTTCTTGCTGGATCAGTTTACGTGTAGGCACTTGTAGCACTATGGTCTATTTCTTTTTATGCCAATATTTCAGCATTGTGTAGTGATCAATCCTCAAAATGTGTTCTGTGGTTGCAGCACATACCGTGGTTTATACGGTGGTTGAAGTACTTATCATTCATGTACTACGGGTTTCGTCTGCTCTTGAAAGTGCAATACTCTGGAGAACAGCTATATGAGTGCGAAAGCAAAGGCGGCTGCCGGCCACTGCAAAGCTCCCCATCTTTTGACACTGTAAATCTAAATGGTGGATTGCAAGAAGTATGGATTCTACTAGCCATGGCTTTAGGATACCGGATTTGTGCCTATCTTTGCCTCCGAAGAAGAATCACTGAGTGTGAATTGTGAGATAATAAGTTATATGTTAGGATAACTTGGGATCGTGGATTAAAAAGGCTGATAGAAATGCATTTGACAATGAGTTATGAACAGGTTTCTGTAGCAATCTTCTGCAAAATTGTATTTAATGGCTTCCATTTGCTTGTATGTGTTCCTGATGAATGAAATTACAACGTTGATCTAAACCTGTGACAAAAGCTCGCGTTATATTTATAAGTTTAAATTTATATATATATTATATTTTACTGATTTCAACGCTTACAACTCTGTTGATTTTATTTATTTCCGAATACCATCAAATAGTAGGCATAGAGCCAGCCGCTGATACTAATTCTGTATGTCAAAATCTTATTCCAATTCCGAAAGACGGCCAAAACACACGCCATACAACCAATAAAGAGAATTAAATTATACGACATGAACAAGAATAAAGAAAATCAAAATAACCTAAAAGAAGATGTCAAAATTAATAAGCAAATTTGAGACAGTTATTAAAATAGACATAATAACATTTAAAAGCTGCTAGAAAACGATATTCATACTGTAAATACGACCATAAGGCCTCCCTAACAAATTACTCTACTTAGAATGATATGAGAAAATGCTATGAGGTCACCTTGTCTAAATAAGTTTAGAAGCACTTTGATCTTTTAATTTTAATTTTAGTAGAATAATTAAAAGCTTAGGATCCTTTAATTAGAAACTCATTTACAATCAATACCTAGAAATTTGTTATAATTCCAAAACTTAAAATCAAAATCAAACTCTAGATCCAACTTCTTTCGGTCCCAATCTATAGACAAAATTAGCCAAAATTGTTTTTAATCTCATTTTCTTATTAAATTCTACCAAAATCACTAAACTTTATCTTTGTTTAAGACTAGGGTTATCAAAATTGAGAACTTAGCCTATTATTTCCTTAGACCTAAAATCTTAGTTAATAATTAGACTTAAATTTATACTAAAAATATATAATGATAAAATAATTAATCTTCTAGAAAACCTAAATTAATAGAAGAAACTTACAGCCTTAAAATATATTTCATGCAAAAGGGGACTTTAAAAGTACAGAAACAAGGTGTAGACACTTGATTTTTGATCCTTAATAGTTGTAGTTATAGTTTTTAAAATAGGGTTCTAACTCAAAAGTAATAAAAAATAAAAAAATAATAATAATAAAAATTGAAAAATGATCAAAATACAAAAAAAAATGAAAAAAGAAAAATATTATAAAGATTTTTAGATTTTTTAGGAAGTAAATTATTTTAGGATCAATAGTTTTAGTTTTAGTTTAGTTCAGATAATTATTTTAGAGATTCGTGTATTTTAAGTATAATTCAATTGTACTAAAAATCAAGGTATAAACCAACAATCTAACGAATAAGTATTAGAGTATTTAATATGAAGTTAGTTTAAATTTACAGGTTTGAATTAAACAATCGAGATCATATCTAATTAAATCTTTTTCATTCGGATTTGAATCGTTAGAGAATATCCAAATCTAATTTGATTTTATTAAATCGAATTTGAATTATTAGAGAATATCCAAACCTAGTTTGATTTTATTAAATCGAATTTAAATTTATATAAATAATTTGAATTTAGTTTAATTTTTATTAAATTAGATATAATAAATATAATTCGATACGATTTGGTTTGACACGCTTTAGAAAGTGCAAGAAGGAAACTTCATAGTTCATCGGCCTTGTTTTTGAATTTACACAAGTTTAGTCACCAGCTCGCCAACGGACTGCCACTGATCTTCCAACGTCCACGGCCGCAACTCTCCATCCTCTTCCCAAACTAGTCTCGCCCAGCAGTTCATATTCTCTAGGATCGACATTGCCACGCTTTGTACAGAATGGCAACTGCACTTCCACATACGAACTTCACATTCCAAGCACGGCAACTAGCTACTGATCAGCATAACGTCCTTTGATCCACACTAATCGCTCTATTCGCGAACAACACACCGCCCTCGATCCACATCCTCCTCGCCTGAAGCACAGCACTTCACTGAATCACGTCCAGAGCAACACGACACAGCCAACACGCCGCACTTGCACCCGCCACACTTGCACCCGCCACTCACTGCTGCAACGCACACTGCTGTCATCACCCCCACGGATAGCAGCAGAACCTCCAACACCGCAACACACCATCCTCAACCCCTAATCCACTCGACCACACCTACAACTTAGCACACGACAACTGCACATATGATCAATAGCAGCACTGCACTCTACATACACGCTTCGCCATTCATCCACTTCATGAACGTTTACTCATACATACGCTGATCAAGAAACTATACACGCCCACACTATCCTATAATATAGCTTTCCAACCTAAGATCCACCGCACATCAAATAGCAACGGAGCAACGCTGCCTACTGTTACAACACAATTAGCATATGGCAAGCACTATACTATCCAAAATCGACCGCTCCACTGTTAAACACACCACGCCACATATAATTAATCCAGCACTCACAATCATCCTCTGCTCCATCCACGTCCATCAGACTCAAACACACACTCTCGCCGAACAACTACGGTCTTCCATGCTGTTATCCACACGACCCATTCTCATCCCATCACGCAACGTCTTTGTTCAACTCCGACTCAATCCTTCTCTCGCAGCACTCACAACAGCCCCTGTCACGGACTTACAACCGACTACCATACGCGACAGTAGTAGCTACTGCTTCACTGATCGCTCACAAGCACCCGCGCACGGTTCATCGACAAACAACATCAGCGCACGCTGCCCGCCGATCAATAGTAATCAGCATGAGCACTGCCTTTGCCACAGCCGAACAGCTAAGTCCAAGTTTGGTTCTTCTTCATTTTACTATTATTATATTTTTTTACTAGTTATTTATGTTGATAACTTAGTATAAAAATAGATATAGATATATTAGCTTCAGAGATTTGTTTGTCATTAAGTTAGTTTATTAGGATTTCTCATTTGGAAATAATTTTTTAAAAATAAGAATTAATAAAAGACCTTTCTTTTTTATAAAAAAAAGGACTTTTAGAAAGGTTTTTATAAAATAAAAACATTCGAGAATTAGAACCCTTTAGATTCTATTTGAATAAATTAAATTGATAAAAACGTAAACTTGGTTAGTTTTTTAAAATTAAAATAGACCAAAACATTTAAGTTTTTGAAAAGAATTATGATTGTCTGATACCGGCTAACAGGTATGTAAACACCTTCAAGGTATAGAAACTTAGGTTCTTTTCCTTTTAGTAAAATTATAAAAATTATTATAATTTGAAAAATAATTCTAATTTCAGTAAATAAATAATTGTACTTATTAAGGTTTAATAAGTTAGCCCCTGAATTCAAAATCCTCTAGTTCTTTACTCAAATTGAAATAAAAAACCGGTAGCCAAATCGTAATCAATCCACCCAATTGATTATGTTTTTTTTTTTCCTTTTTTGCTGACTTTAGTTGAGTGGCGATTTCAAAAATTTTTTTAAATAAAAAACCGAAATTTCCTAATTTCTTTAGTCGAGAATTAATATTAAATGGGTTAGGGTTTAATATTAATTAAAAAAGGGGGAAATCAATTTTAAATAGAAAACCGAAAATCAAGCTCGACATAAGGTGGTGAAGTATTTTCATAGTATGATCAACTATAGGCAGTTAGCCATTTCGACTAAGGTTGCAAACGAATCAAGCCAAGCTTTTAAGGGCTCAAGTTTTACTCATTTAAAAATTATCGAACTTGAACTTAAGCCAAACATTTTTATTGAGCCTAAAATTAAGGTTTGAGCTCGAGTTATTTAGATAAATAAGCTTTATCTTGAGCTTAAGCTCAATTTATTTACTAATCAAGCTCAAGCGGAGTCTAAAGTCAGCTGATCTTGATTATACAATAATAAATTAATAAATAATGAACAAGAATTATATTATATATTATACAATATCCTATAATATATTATATATTTATATATATATTATATAGATATTAGTCTTTAGGTTTTACTAATATATAATATTTATAATATATATAAAATTCGTAAACTTACTCACAAGCCTAAGTAAACAAACTTGCAAGCCTATATTAAAGCTTAAACTCAGCTTGTTTAGATAAACGAACTTTATCTTGAGTTTAAGCTGGATTTATATACTAATTAAACTGGAATCGAATTGATTTTAGTATTACTCAAGTTCGAGTAGCTCAGCTTATTTACAGCTTTAATTTCAACCAAAGGTTGTTGACCATTTTCATAATATGGCCAACTATTTTAGGACTTAGATGATTGGATTCCTTAATCCAATCGGCCATTTTATTTTTCTGGTCGACCATGTTCTCTTATTTCGTTAAAATTTTATTTTAAGCACTCTTTAGCATATTTTTTAACCCCAAGGTTATTTTATAACCTCCTTATCAAATCAAATTGAATCTAAATAAAATTGACACAAATTAATTTACTTTGAAATAAAAGAATAGTGGAAAAGCAAAAGGTTGTGAATAGACAATTGTAAATAAATAACTAATTCTATATCAGTTGCTAGCTATTTAATCTATATATGACTTTTAATAATTAAGTTTTGTTTATTGTTTGCACTTGTGTTGAGAACAGTAATTTCGATAAGCGAGCCATGGACTAAGAGTTCGTCGCTTATTATTGTTTATACTTGCATTGAATCGATAATTTGGATAAGCTCTTTAATCTTCTAATTCTAATTTTAGTAGAACAACTCTAATATCTTATAATATATTATATATTTATATATATTATATAGATATTAATCTTTAGGTTTTACTAATATATAATATTTATAACATATATAAAATTTGTAAACTTTTTCATAAATCTAAACAAACTGGCTCACAAGTCTAAGTGAACAAGCTTGCGAGCCTATATTGAAGCTCAAACTCAGCTCGTTTAGATAAACGAACTTTATCTTGAGTTTAAGTTTGACTCGTTTACTAATCAAGCTAGAATCGAGTTGATTTTAGAGTGGCTCAGTTTATTTGTAACTGTAATTTCAACCGAAGGTTGTTGACCACTTTCATAATATGGCCAACTATTTTAGGACTTAGATGATTGGATTCCCTAATCCAATCGGCCATTTTATTTTTTTGGTTGATCATGTTCTCCTATTTCACTAAAATTTTATTTTAAGCACTCTTTAGCATATTTTTTTAACCCTAAGGTTATTTTATAACCTCCTTATCAAATCAAATTGACACAAATTAATTTACTTTGAAATAAAAGAATAGTGGAAAAGCAAAAGGTTGTGAATAGACAATTGTAGATAAATAACTAATTCTATATCAGTTGCTAGCTATTTAATCTATATATGACTTTTAATAATTGAGTTTTGTTTATTGTTTGCACTTGTGTTGAGAACAGTAATTTCGATAAGCAAGCCATGGACTAGGAGTTCGTCGCTTATTATTGTTTGTACTTGCATTGAATCGGTAATTTGGATAAGCTCTTTAATCTTCTAATTCTAATTTTAGTAGAACAATTCTAATATGGATGACTTTGACTCTTGAACCCTCTGAATTTTATGACTCAATACCGTTGGACAATTGTTATGGTGTAGAACATGGGTTTGCTTCTTAATTAGTATTATGATGTTAGGGGATGAGAATTTCAATTTGATTTATTCCATTAAAAAATCAGTTTTTATTCCATTAACTTATAAGGGACTGATATAAATATTGGTTTTTCATTTAGATAGATTAAATTTAAAGCCTCCTCTCTTTCTCATTATGATCACTAAAAAGAAAAAAAAAATAAAGAATATCAGAAACGAATCATGCATCCCTTATCCAACGATAAAGGCACATCGTCCACTATAATGCTCCTTGAATTCGAGTTGCGACGAGTAATGAAGTAGATTTTGGCACACAAGTTTGAACATCGAAACTTATAGATGTAACATATATATAATCGGTAAATAAGAAGGGAAAAAGACAACAAATCATTGAGGAATGCCTTTGCACACGAAAATTTAATTTCGATTTCGACAAACATACACGCAATAGTTTAGGGGACACTAGAATAGATAATCTTATTCACTAACATAATCGACATTATCATAAGAAAAATTGACCGGGAATTAGAGCAATTTACTTTGTAATGCCCATAAAATTTACGCATTTGTTCATCTACTTTGTCATTATTATCTTGAGACCCTAAACATAAGCAATACTTGTTAATTGGACACTAAGAATTTGAGTTAAAGCAAAATTTATTTAAGATAGCAATAAGCGTGTAACCCTACCATACAATATACTGATTTGAATTCTACCCCATTGAGTAGGTGCCAGTGGGTAATGTAAGTTATAGAGAGGTTTCAAATAACAATTTTTCGAAATTTATTTTTACAGAATAAGGTATAGGTATTAAATCAAGATATTCTATCTTACCTTGAAACTTATATTCTAATATATACGAGGTACAAGTTCTACGTTACCTTATATTTACTTTATAACAATAATTAAATAATATTAATAAATAAATAATTGATACTATTGTATTCTCTATTTCAATATTAAAGAAAATAATAATAAAAGTTTAACTCATAATAAAACTCTAGAACTTTACGTAGTTTGTGTGTACTATCTAGTCCCTCTCTTTTCCTCTTCTTCTTCGGTAAAAACCTCTCTCTGTTTTTACTATTTTTTTTTTCCATCCTCATTCCTCTTTTACTAACTTTAATCTAGTGAAGTCTTAAAAATATTTTAGTTTTTAACTTATCATTCAATATATTATATTAGAATTACTTGTACATAGTTTTTGTATTCTGTGTATAATAGTCTTATGATTTGATAAGAAGTTTATTTTGATGATTTAAAAAAAAAAAGAGAAAAAAATTTAAGCATGTCTCAACTACAGGTTTCAATATTTCCAGTTACAAAAATATTTTCTAGAGTTTTGTATTGTTTTAACTCAAAATGCATTGTAACCTATATAAATTATTTTGCGATGGGTCTACTAATAGTAAAGTTATAATTTTAATATTAATTATACATCCAATATATAGTTTTAAAAGAAGATAAAGAAAATAAATCACAAATTCTACATAGTATAAAGTAGTTCTAAAATACCGTATGATATATTTTGAATATAAAAACTTGATAAACTATATTTATAAAATATGATACAAATAAGTTTTTATATTTTACTTACCTTATACTCACTTACCTCTAATTTAACAAGCTCCATAGAAGCAGACACTAATAGTAGTCTATTAACGAAAAAGAGATAAAGGTGTAGCCAGTTATATCGATTTTTTTTATGCATCTTTATACTTCACTAGCATGTAAGATTTTGGGATTTGTATTAGGATGAACGAAACCACGTTATCATGTCTTTTCTGCGTAAAAACAACCAATTTACATAAGATAATTTAGGTTTTGCCGCGTGGCAAGGTTCACTCTGGAAGGACCAGAGGAGGAGTGCGATTTAATTCTATGGTCATTGTACAATGTGACATTAGGTCGTTACTGAACCCCCTTGGGCTTTAAATCCACGAGTGGTCTCCTGCGGCTGCAGCTTTAGAGCCACGGGTGGTCCTTGGTCCTGCTAGAATTTCATGAATTCTTTAGAAAAAATAAAAGCAAAAGAAAAAATATTATCAAATGATAATAGGTAAATGAATGAAATAGAAAAACGGAGGCTAGCCAATGGCCGCCCTCTCCGACTGTATCCGTGGTGGCAAACTAAGTTATTTGATGATAAGGAATAAATGAAGAAAAAAATTATTCAAAATTTTTTATTTTTTAAAATTCCAGTTATTTTAAATTTTTATGAGCTAACAATTATCTTTTATCTTTTTGATTTAGGAAATTAGAATTTTTTCATATGCAGTTTTTTGAAGCTTAACTTACTTTATTCCAAAAAAATCTCATAAGGAGTTTCTTTTAAAACTTTTCTCTAATTTTGTAACATTTGGAATGCTAGTCGTTTTGTTAATAAACTTGAGATTATATAACATTTCACATTTTTTTTATTTGTAACTTTTTTTTCCAACAATATTACATTATTGTAATTTAAGGAGGGGTGATTCGAATTTATTCCATTTTGTTGGGAGAGTACTATTTATATCATTAAATTATAACGACTTTAACCTTTAATTTGTAACTTTGCTTTTTCAAAAGATAAATCCTAATTGTCCCTAAAAGTTTTTAACTTTGTTGCGAGTTTGGTAACCTTGCTATTAAACTTATATCGGTGCTTAATTAAAATTGTTATAGTTTAGTAACATGAATATTGTTTCTCTAAATGGGATAAATTAGGTTTAATTCTCTCTTCTCTTAAAATTGTATGTATAATAGTTTGAGGGAAA
>JAMXBB010000001.1:123415948-123438255 GCA_024138015.1 Lumnitzera littorea | reverse complement strand
CAAGCCAAGCTTTTAAGGGCTCAAGTTTTACTCATTTAAAAATTATCGAACTTGAACTTAAGCCAAACATTTTTATTGAGCCTAAAATTAAGGTTTGAGCTCGAGTTATTTAGATAAATAAGCTTTATCTTGAGCTTAAGCTCAATTTATTTACTAATCAAGCTCAAGCGGAGTCTAAAGTCAGCTGATCTTGATTATACAATAATAAATTAATAAATAATGAACAAGAATTATATTATATATTATACAATATCCTATAATATATTATATATTTATATATATATTATATAGATATTAGTCTTTAGGTTTTACTAATATATAATATTTATAATATATATAAAATTCGTAAACTTACTCACAAGCCTAAGTAAACAAACTTGCAAGCCTATATTAAAGCTTAAACTCAGCTTGTTTAGATAAACGAACTTTATCTTGAGTTTAAGCTGGATTTATATACTAATTAAACTGGAATCGAATTGATTTTAGTATTACTCAAGTTCGAGTAGCTCAGCTTATTTACAGCTTTAATTTCAACCAAAGGTTGTTGACCATTTTCATAATATGGCCAACTATTTTAGGACTTAGATGATTGGATTCCTTAATCCAATCGGCCATTTTATTTTTCTGGTCGACCATGTTCTCTTATTTCGTTAAAATTTTATTTTAAGCACTCTTTAGCATATTTTTTAACCCCAAGGTTATTTTATAACCTCCTTATCAAATCAAATTGAATCTAAATAAAATTGACACAAATTAATTTACTTTGAAATAAAAGAATAGTGGAAAAGCAAAAGGTTGTGAATAGACAATTGTAAATAAATAACTAATTCTATATCAGTTGCTAGCTATTTAATCTATATATGACTTTTAATAATTAAGTTTTGTTTATTGTTTGCACTTGTGTTGAGAACAGTAATTTCGATAAGCGAGCCATGGACTAAGAGTTCGTCGCTTATTATTGTTTATACTTGCATTGAATCGATAATTTGGATAAGCTCTTTAATCTTCTAATTCTAATTTTAGTAGAACAATTCTAATATGGATGACTTTGACTCTTGAACCCTCTGAATTTTATGACTCAATACCGTTGGACAATTGTTATGGTGTAGAACATGGGTTTGCTTCTTAATTAGTATTATGATGTTAGGGGATGAGAATTTCAATTTGATTTATTCCATTAAAAAATCAGTTTTTATTCCATTAACTTATAAGGGACTGATATAAATATTGGTTTTTCATTTAGATAGATTAAATTTAAAGCCTCCTCTCTTTCTCATTATGATCACTAAAAAGAAAAAAAAAATAAAGAATATCAGAAACGAATCATGCATCCCTTATCCAACGATAAAGGCACATCGTCCACTATAATGCTCCTTGAATTCGAGTTGCGACGAGTAATGAAGTAGATTTTGGCACACAAGTTTGAACATCGAAACTTATAGATGTAACATATATATAATCGGTAAATAAGAAGGGAAAAAGACAACAAATCATTGAGGAATGCCTTTGCACACGAAAATTTAATTTCGATTTCGACAAACATACACGCAATAGTTTAGGGGACACTAGAATAGATAATCTTATTCACTAACATAATCGACATTATCATAAGAAAAATTGACCGGGAATTAGAGCAATTTACTTTGTAATGCCCATAAAATTTACGCATTTGTTCATCTACTTTGTCATTATTATCTTGAGACCCTAAACATAAGCAATACTTGTTAATTGGACACTAAGAATTTGAGTTAAAGCAAAATTTATTTAAGATAGCAATAAGCGTGTAACCCTACCATACAATATACTGATTTGAATTCTACCCCATTGAGTAGGTGCCAGTGGGTAATGTAAGTTATAGAGAGGTTTCAAATAACAATTTTTCGAAATTTATTTTTACAGAATAAGGTATAGGTATTAAATCAAGATATTCTATCTTACCTTGAAACTTATATTCTAATATATACGAGGTACAAGTTCTACGTTACCTTATATTTACTTTATAACAATAATTAAATAATATTAATAAATAAATAATTGATACTATTGTATTCTCTATTTCAATATTAAAGAAAATAATAATAAAAGTTTAACTCATAATAAAACTCTAGAACTTTACGTAGTTTGTGTGTACTATCTAGTCCCTCTCTTTTCCTCTTCTTCTTCGGTAAAAACCTCTCTCTGTTTTTACTATTTTTTTTTTCCATCCTCATTCCTCTTTTACTAACTTTAATCTAGTGAAGTCTTAAAAATATTTTAGTTTTTAACTTATCATTCAATATATTATATTAGAATTACTTGTACATAGTTTTTGTATTCTGTGTATAATAGTCTTATGATTTGATAAGAAGTTTATTTTGATGATTTAAAAAAAAAAAGAGAAAAAAATTTAAGCATGTCTCAACTACAGGTTTCAATATTTCCAGTTACAAAAATATTTTCTAGAGTTTTGTATTGTTTTAACTCAAAATGCATTGTAACCTATATAAATTATTTTGCGATGGGTCTACTAATAGTAAAGTTATAATTTTAATATTAATTATACATCCAATATATAGTTTTAAAAGAAGATAAAGAAAATAAATCACAAATTCTACATAGTATAAAGTAGTTCTAAAATACCGTATGATATATTTTGAATATAAAAACTTGATAAACTATATTTATAAAATATGATACAAATAAGTTTTTATATTTTACTTACCTTATACTCACTTACCTCTAATTTAACAAGCTCCATAGAAGCAGACACTAATAGTAGTCTATTAACGAAAAAGAGATAAAGGTGTAGCCAGTTATATCGATTTTTTTTATGCATCTTTATACTTCACTAGCATGTAAGATTTTGGGATTTGTATTAGGATGAACGAAACCACGTTATCATGTCTTTTCTGCGTAAAAACAACCAATTTACATAAGATAATTTAGGTTTTGCCGCGTGGCAAGGTTCACTCTGGAAGGACCAGAGGAGGAGTGCGATTTAATTCTATGGTCATTGTACAATGTGACATTAGGTCGTTACTGAACCCCCTTGGGCTTTAAATCCACGAGTGGTCTCCTGCGGCTGCAGCTTTAGAGCCACGGGTGGTCCTTGGTCCTGCTAGAATTTCATGAATTCTTTAGAAAAAATAAAAGCAAAAGAAAAAATATTATCAAATGATAATAGGTAAATGAATGAAATAGAAAAACGGAGGCTAGCCAATGGCCGCCCTCTCCGACTGTATCCGTGGTGGCAAACTAAGTTATTTGATGATAAGGAATAAATGAAGAAAAAAATTATTCAAAATTTTTTATTTTTTAAAATTCCAGTTATTTTAAATTTTTATGAGCTAACAATTATCTTTTATCTTTTTGATTTAGGAAATTAGAATTTTTTCATATGCAGTTTTTTGAAGCTTAACTTACTTTATTCCAAAAAAATCTCATAAGGAGTTTCTTTTAAAACTTTTCTCTAATTTTGTAACATTTGGAATGCTAGTCGTTTTGTTAATAAACTTGAGATTATATAACATTTCACATTTTTTTTATTTGTAACTTTTTTTTCCAACAATATTACATTATTGTAATTTAAGGAGGGGTGATTCGAATTTATTCCATTTTGTTGGGAGAGTACTATTTATATCATTAAATTATAACGACTTTAACCTTTAATTTGTAACTTTGCTTTTTCAAAAGATAAATCCTAATTGTCCCTAAAAGTTTTTAACTTTGTTGCGAGTTTGGTAACCTTGCTATTAAACTTATATCGGTGCTTAATTAAAATTGTTATAGTTTAGTAACATGAATATTGTTTCTCTAAATGGGATAAATTAGGTTTAATTCTCTCTTCTCTTAAAATTGTATGTATAATAGTTTGAGGGAAAAAAAAATGTATCGGTATTTCAAAAATATAATTCACAACTCTATTTAATTTCATAATTTCCCTTTATTTTTCTTCACCTCCTCTTCTAGGAAGATAACTTCAAACTTTTTTCCACATATCTTAATTCTATTATTCTTCCACAATTCCCCTTTTGAAGGGAAAAAAGAAAAAGTCGATAAATCTCATATTGATTGCAATGTTACTTCATGTTCATAATTCTCCTCATTGATATAATAAAATCTTAACTTTGAAATTTTAGTTGACCTTTTTCTTTCATAATTTTTTGGGTTAATGTTATAAACGTTACTTGAACTTTATCAAAATATTCAATTCAGTACTTGAACTTTTTAAAAGTCAATTTAATACTTCCTTATGCTTTTGGTGGTCATCTTCACTACCTTGCTTAACACTGTTAAGCTTTGTTAGCTAGGTAGAAAAAGGAACCAATTATAACTTGGCTTGTGACATGTAAATTTACTTAAACGATATAGAAGTTAGCTCGAACTCTAGGTAGCATAATTTTTTTTTTAAAAAAAAAACAAACTAGTACGTGAAATAGAGGAGAACGCACCAAATAACCCTAAGAAAAACCCAAAGTTCCTTTGAAATAATCCTAAACTAAAGTAACATTTGGTTGTAAGGGTTGGACTGGACAAAAATAATTGGACAGAACAAGTATAGGCTTATTGTATTACATTTAGTTTGTATAGTACTAAATACAAAATTTATATTAAAAAATTAATGATTTATATTATAAAATAAATTATTTTTATAATATTTAATAAAAATAATATTCATTAACTTAATATTATAACATAGAGGGATATTTTTGAAAATGCAATTTTTTTTTATTTTTGCCAGTTAATTTCATTTTTGTATCATGATACACTAGCTTATTAGCCTATTTTTTGTTTAGTCAATAAGTAAATTTATAAATCAAATATAGGATAAAATTTTTTGTCTAATCTAACATTACAAAAATTGTATAACTAAACACTACCTAAAGCTATAATGCCCAAATTAAAAGGAGGAAACTTTTTTGTATTGACTTAGTTTCAGCATGAAGCAATGAAAACATCCTAAAGCAGTAACTATAAAAGAGACAAGAGTTAATGAAAACCCTAGGTTAGTAGTGAACTCAAAACCCTAAGTCACTAGTTAAGAAAGCCTTAGTGGAACCCAATATCATACACTTCAGCATGCAATCATCTTCTCTTTAGTTTCATGCAGTAGAAAAATTACTACGAAACATATACAAATGAATTACACTTCCTTGCTAATTAGGTAAAATTTTCGATTTTCAACTAACCTTCAAGAATCTTGAGCATTTATAAAACTTTCGCTCATGATTTGCCTCCATCCTTGCCATTGATACGCTTGCCTTCAAACTGCAATTACAGAGCACAACCCTATTGCTATTAGAAGATGATCTTTGCGTCGAATCTGTTGACACATTTGACAACTCGCCCATTTTAACAATTTTCCTCCTACGTACGATTTGGGTTTCCTCTTGTTAGATAAGGCTTCGGGCATAAATCACTTAGGGTTTTCTAGTGTATATGGTGTTAAATATTACAAAGATTATATTAACAAAGAAGAGATTGTGTAAAAAGAATGAGGGCAAGTTCAATTAGGGTAACGTTATGGACCTTCTCCTGCCAAGGATTTCTAATACGATGGATTTTGGGAAAGTTAGGGTTAGGGTTAGGGTTATTTCTTATGAGGGTTACATTATTCATGCAGGAGGTTGTAACTTTTTTTTTTTTCCTTTTTCCCATCTAGGTGGCATCATATGGGGCAATTTTATCATATGGGATTGTCTAGTTATACGTGTCGAATTATGAAGGGATAACTTATCCAACTCAACGAATGACAGTTAATAGAGTTGATGTAAGCCCCAAAGTTCAGCCAAGTAACTGTAGGATTGAACTTAGCACCCAATGTTTAGGGCGATCGGCTAAAGGATCCGATTACACCCAAATTATAAATTATTGAGAGAAATATTAGTAAAAATGACCTCGTAAACTTAAATTTAGGAAAATAAGTAATAAAATAGGAGACTATAAAATTTTTAAATTTTAAGCATAATAATTGCTAATTACCGAAAAGGCAAAAAGTGTAATTTAATAACTAATAAATTACTAGAGATAGATTATATGTATACTAAAAATAATAGAATGATCTAAATAATATTAAAGAATATTTATTTGTACTATATATGAATATACATGTAAGTATAAATACGCATAATTACTTAAAATACGCGAAATGTGCTAAAATAATACTAAATGCTTAAAGAAAATTCATAATTAATTAAGGAAAAATCAAGAAAAATCAGAAAAAATCATGAATCATCTAGAATTTGGTCGTGGCAGCTGGGAAAAATAAGAAAAAATTCGGCCAATTAAATTAAGACAACATAAAAGCTAAAAATCAATGGATAAGGCAATTGTCTTATCCCATTTAATGCACCATAAATTCCACAAAGCTCTATAAATAGCAGGAAAAATTACAGAGCTCATTTGGACAGATACAAATCAGAGAAAATTAGAGAGAGTTGAAAATTCAAGAGAAAATCCAGAAAATAAAAAAAATAAGAAAAACTGTGCAGTTAAGAATTTTAAAGGGAACCCACACCAGACGAGGAGATGGGAGTGGACTGCCACCACCACCACACGGTGGTGGCAGCGCCCAGGCCGGTCGACAAGGCCACGGCGGCCCGCAATGGCCGGAGCCACCCAAATCGGTGAGTCCGATTTCCAGCCTGAATCTTGTGTAATTTTGTAAAAATAGTAAATATAATTATAAAATTATGAATTTTGTTATTCTAGGATATTTTTGTATGTAGTTTGTAGGAAAAATATTATTTTAATGAAATTATGTTCCATAATGTATGGTCCCTAAGAAATTGTGCAAAACCGAGCACATTTCGGTTTAGAAATAAATGACCTTAGGAGTGTAGTTTCAAGCCCAAAATTTTTGTGTAGATTACTCAAATGATATAGAACAGTGCTATGAAGCCCTTTTTCAAAAATTAATTTTCGAAATTTTTAGATAATTTTTAAGCCCTAAAATGGGTAATTTAAGATTAATTAAGTAATTAAATTATTAATTACTGACTTAGTGAATAAGTAGATGTTTTAGGATGTTGAAATCTGATGGTTTATGATACTTGTAGGATTTAGGGTGTTAGATGTAATTATTAGGTTAATTATGTAGTAAATGAGTAATAGGAAAAATAGTTAATTTTGTAAATTAGGGAAATTTGGAGTAAAATCTGATTTAGGATGGATTTAGACATTTTGGAATAATAATTGCTGTTTGGAGATGGTAATTAGGGTAATAGAAATATTAGAAATGCATTATGTGCATAATATGCAATAATGCATAATGTGTAATTTCTGAAAATATAATAAATAGAAAATATTAGGATAAAAATTGATATTATATAAATAATAAGGATATATAATAAATCTGATATGAAAACTTGAATTTATGTAATTATATGAAAAATGTAAAAATTTCTCACATTAGGAGTAAATTCAGTACACAAATAGGGATTTAAGCGTACTGGATGGAATAAAATACTAATTAGAGTTAATAATGGTATTTAGGAGATCGGGAAGTAATGTGATTAATTTCACATTATAGGTTGAAACGGATTTTTAGGGTTGGAATCTAAAACATTACTTAAAAATCGAACTAAAAACCTGGTTTAGAAATCGATGCGAAAACCGAACCTGAACCTAACCCCAAACCTAGAATAATTATAAAAGACTTAATACCTAGATAATTAGGCATATTAAACCTTAAACAAAACCTAACAATAAGTGTTATAGGATAAAACGAACCTATAATATTTATATGAAAAGCTGAAACCACGTTCGTGTTATAGGGATAACCAGCGATGGCCTGAGCAAATCGGACCTCGAGTGAGCGAGCGAGGAGTCGAGGTAAGTTGGGATTAATACGATGTTGTATTTTTGGAGGCTTAAGATTATGCTTGGTTGTGCTTGTTAGATAGTTGAATGTGCGCATGTGTTTGATTATGGGTGATGCTATGATTCTGTTTGTTGCTTTGGCACGTATTGTATGAATTGTATGAAATGATTGATCACTCTAAATTGGACTTAATTAAATATCCGACCCGTAATCATAATCGGACATGCATGGCAACCCGTTAGGGGAACTTAGGACTCTCCGGCCAAATACCGACCCCTTCGGAAGGGATAGCGCAGGATTGCAAAATGGTCCCTTCTTCATCCTCAGTCGAACTAAGTGACAGGAGAGGAGGTCGCGGCGAGGGTGAAGGCAATGGTTCGAAGGTAGTCGCGGGAGGAGCAAGGTCTCCATTACACAAGCCTGGGTTTGATCGTGAGCTGTTACATTAACAATAACTCCTCAACCCGGATTAGAGCGGGCGCAATTTCTCTAATCTCACGACGGGCCGGACAACGTCGTGCGATGGCATTTGCTTGCACATGCATTGCGCCTAATAAGTGATTAAAAACCTTGTTGTATGTATGGTATAGTTTTAAGTCCTCCGTCCTAACCTACTAAACTGTGTTTGCTCACATCCCTATAGACGTCGTGCAGGTGCTGGCTAAGAAGCGGCTACCAATTACTCCGAAGCTACCAACTGCTGGATCCTGGGGAATGAGGAAAAACATTGAAGAATAAACACATATTTTAAGGTCTAAGTTTTTATTTTAGAATTATTTTTCATTTCTGAATGATGTAATAACTAGGGAATATACTATAGAGAAATATTGTAAACTTTAACTGCAATAATTGAATGATAATATATATATAATTCCTCACTTTTTATAGGTAAATGATTTATTTAAATTACAAACTGTCTACTTCAAAGCGGGTTAATTGTGGACGCCTTGTGTAGATCAGGTCTAAGATAGCGGTTGTAAGGCCAACTTTTATCTTAGGGTGGTTTATACGGCGAGGCTGTTACGATTCTGCCGCTTCGGGACATGACAATTGACACAGGTAGTATAAATACCAAAGAAAACTTCCATTGAATATCAAACTGATTTTTCAAAATTTTGAGTACTAAATTGAAAATTTAACCAAACTTCACGTAGTAAACTTAACATTTCCCTTAATTTTTCTTTCCTCTAATGTCCGCTTAAATTTGATGATTTGCCTTTACATTTTGGAATTCCTCCTTAAATTTTGCAAACTTCTTATACACGCTTACGATTTTTTTCTCCCCATAAGTACACACAAAGTTATTGAATTCGCTTACATTTGTAACTTTATTCAATTATTCGTTATACCATTAAATCGTGTAAGATTCTTTTGACTTTCTGTCACATAATATTTTCCTAATTTCTATTCGAAAAATGTATAACTTTATTGTTTTGTTCAATTTTGCTTTGAAAATGTTGCTTATCTTAAAATTCGCAAATCTACTTAAGATTTATGCAGCGTCACTTTAAAGTTTAAAGTCATTCTCCTTAATTTCCTTAAAATTTATGAATTTGCTCAAAGTTTGATAACTTTTCTTAATCAGCGGGATTTTTCTTGAAAATCCATAGATGGACGTGACTAATTCTAAGGAAAGTCAATTCCCTTCCCCCTGCCGCCAAAAATGAAACGAAAGAAAAGAAAAAGATCTGCATATGTTTTGTAATTTTTGTCTTCTCTTTGTGGATGTCGGGATTGAATTAACGTTGTCATATGTGTGTAATGTGAGCTTCCTACTTTATATGTCCTCTAAGTGATGTGGATATACTACGTGGAAGGATGACTTGAAAAGGAGTGATCAAGAAGAGAACAAATAATCTTATTGGGCTCGAATGTACGAGTGAGAGATAAAGAAACTTAGAACATGAACTTAAAACTTATTCCTCATTCCAACCTTATCAAATCTTTAAGAGTAAAGGTTCTATGTCATTATATTATTTCTCTAGATCTCTGCATTGTGTGAAATCAAGAAGATATTGCTGAGCCAAAACCAAATTATTGTTAGACTAACCCAATCATTGGGATACTAAACAAGAAGGAAAACTAGAGAGTACAGAATAGAAAGAATAGGATAGCATAACCCTTTTATAACACATTTGATGTGTCTACAGTACTTTTATGAATGAAAAAAATGAAAACATGAATTACTCATTTTATAAATTATAATAAAGTTTAAAACTATGATTTGAGAACATTGTATAGTGTTGTGTATGGTGGGGTTGCCATTTAAGATCGATCATGTCCAACTTGCATGTAAGTCATTCTTAGAAAAGTTTTATTCTCATGATATGTAGAGGGATGATCCTAAAGAGAAGGCTGGAGAAGGAACAAGCAAGCTCGAATTCTCAAAGCACACATGTGACAACAAAATGAATTTTGTGTTATTGATGTGCTCTTGATTTTTTCTTATTAAATCTTGATGTTTGATTTTTTGTATAGTGATTATGATAGAGTAATGACATTTCTCTAAAGCTTTCCAATACTTATAATGTTGCAAATGAGGAGGATGGAGTTCCTATTACAAAGATTTTGACCCTTGATCTGTACCATTGGATGAAGTTGAGATGGATAAATCAAATGAGTTGTTCATGATGATGGTTAGATCGTATTTGATGATGGATGGCTAGGATTGAAGTCTCCTCAACCTTATGGATCATGAGCTTTAGGGTTTAGACTTAGGCCAGAGTTAGTCTTCTTAAGGTTAAAAAATCTTAGCACATTTCTTATACAAAAAGGCTAATGTTTTAATATAAGCCTTCTAAAGGTCTATGAAAGCCAAAAGAGGCCCAAATGGAATTAAAAAGATATTTTCCAAGCCTATTTTCGTGCACGAGACAACAACGAAATAAGGCCGAGAGTGAAAAACTAGACAAATGATCCTTATTCCAATCTTACCAAGCTAAATCTCCCAATCCATAATATTAAGTTAGGCTAAAATTCCAATTACAAAAATAGCTCCCTACAAGTCATTTTTTGAAAATTTAAATATATGGTACAGATTTTTTTAATTTTGTGGTACCTTAAGGCCTTTTCATAAGGAACTTTGAATAATATGTAAATTGAACAATAAACCAAAGAATCTATCTAATATCATACTATAAATGACAATCAAACAATACTTTAATCATCTAACTTTTCATATCATTCTCATTCAGGCATTCTCCTTGAAAAAGTATTGTACACTTTGTAGAAAAAATAATACGAAATACATCATGTACTATGAATCATTGGATCATATCTCCTACCCTTAATTTTAAGTTAGATTTTCTTTGCATAGCAACACAAAATAGCGTAAAGGAGACTAAATAAGTTGAAATCATTATATATATGCACTTCATCCTTAAGGGTATGTATGACCGTTAAGATAGGCAAATAGTTGTTAATCTTGAGGGTTAGTGTGATATTCTTATATAAGTTTAGTTCTACATGGATTGTAGAAAGGAGTTGTACTTGTTTATAAACCAAGGATGGTAAATGCTACGTTAATAGTAATTAGAAATTTTCGAGTAAAGTGGTTGAAATGGGTCTTGAGGTAATTTTGGACTTAGGTCCCTTAAACCCAATTTGATGTCACTCCTACTTTTAGGCGAATTAAGAAGGCTCATATTGATTAGAGGTGTAACTGAAACAAGCTTACTTGCAAGCAACTGGATTTTGGCTCAATTTACTCGAATTTGATTCAATCATAGTCTAGTTTAGTCGAGTTAAGCTCGAGCTTTATAATTCTCGGATTGATAAGATGAGCTCGACTGGATAAGCTTGCAAGTTTAATTGAACTTGAGTCGAGTTCAAATATCAATCAAGTTTGAGCTAATTTTTAATATTATTATTATTTTCATTAAATATATAATATTTTTTAAGATTATCGAGTCTAAAAAAGCTTAATTGATTGGAGCTTAAGTTTATTAAGTTTCATTTCAAGCCAAGTTTAAGCTTTTAAAATTAAAGCTCGATTAAGTTTGAGCTTTAAGTTTTTCTATTCGAGTCGAATTTAAACTTAGCACTGTATCATCTTGACTCGTTTACAATCTTAATATTGACTAGAGTTTAACCTAATTGAATCGACTTGACTTGATACTAGGTCAAATCTAGGGTCTTGTTCGACCTACCCTCAAGTCAAACCCCTCATCCACTCCAACAGAATTCTACATTGCTCTTCTCGACGAGTTAACCTACTCGATTCAACCTTACTTAGCCTCAAGACGAGTTCCCAATAACATTGCCATGATATATATTAGGGAGCTTCACACCTCATGCAACTGTCTTTAGTTAAGGCTTATGATCTTTCTGATGATAGCTCCTTTAAGCTCATGTAGACCAAGCTTCCACAACTCGAGTTAGAGTAAATATGAGGGTACCTACATTTAGTGTAAATTATAAAGATACGCTTTGACTCCTAAAAGATGTGTTTCTACTTAACTGGATATATTTGACTATTTAAGAAGATTCAACTCCATATTGAACTGTAAAGATCGGTTTTAAGCTACTTCGATAGGCTTATCGGTTCTTGAGCCCATGAACTGGATATGTATTTTTTTTTTCACATTTGTTTTTCTTTTTTAATCTCTTTGCATATAATATATCATATACATTATAATTTATATATGCATATATATATATATATATATACTATATGTATTTATATTATATATATAGTGCAATATATACATTTCATGTGCAAATTACACATCTACATATTATATGCAATATATGCACGCGCGTGCACATACACACATATACACATATATATATTATATGTGTTGGTAAGCTATTTTTGGCTCGGCCTAAGGCCTAGCCAGAACAAGGGCAAACCGAGGCTCAATCTTAACAAGAACCGACCAAGGCTCATTAGGGAATGAGGAATTGAGTGCTTTACCTCCACTCGAGCACTTTGTTGTAACCTTAAGCACTTTGCCTATGCTAGAGCATCTTAGGGGCCTGCTTTCTACATGCTTGACCACTGGGTGCTTAATGGTTTACTCAAGCACCTCGCCCTTTGTTTAGCCATCCCTAAGCTCCATTGTCTCCCTTCGACCTTTGGGCATGCATTTTCCATGCTACATGCACTCTCCATCTTACATGTGCTCTACGGAAGGTCGGCTTTGACCCCTGGATCAATCAATGCCCCCTCTTTGGGATCTCTTTGTCTTTAATCCTCCTTTTCTTCTCATTAGTTACGCACTTGACATCCATAATATGACTAACACACTTGTGACCTAACATCCCTTAGGAACGTTAAAATCCCAAGTTTCAAACATAACTGTTGACATGTTCATGGCCAACTGACTGACAAGGCCACCTTGTCACCCCTGTAGCGTATGTTCTCTATAAGCAACAAGTATGGACGAACCCTGGGTCGACATGCATCCTTGGTAGGTGGGCTTCTTATGCTTAAAGACTAACCTTGAGTCAACACGCATTCCTAATAAGTGAGCTCCTTACGCTATAAATAGCATAAAGGAGCTAAAGGTACAAGACACCCTTAATACCCTGCCTTTCTAAGCCTATACACATCACTTTTGTACATTGCATACCAAGTACTCCTTCTCTTTCTTGAAGAAGAGTTCTTGAATCCTTACGAACTAGCATGTTTCACCCCTTTCATCCTTCCTTACTAGCCTAAGCTTTGGAGGGCACTTATGGGCCATTTCACTTGAGACCAATCCACCAAAAGCTTTTTGCAAGTACTAAGAAATAAGAAGCATGCCTAATATCCAGCCCAAAAATACCTTCCTTAGCAGTCAAGCCCATTCTCCTTACTATATCCAGTTGATCTCCAAATCAATGATATGTATTTATATATATAACAAAATAAAAAAGAAAAATACTATATATCATATGCACATATGTTATATATATTTATTTTTACTCCTTGTTCACATGGGTCAACGGGGTCGACCCGCCTTAGTCCTTATGGATTGGTGGCTCCTTTGCTGGTTTAGGCTTGAGACCCTTAGGCCAATTCTTGAACCATGAACCAGCGGACCAATTTACGATTCATTACTCGCCTTATTGACCCTTCCTTAAGTCTTGAAGTGCCATGTTAATGTCGTGTGGAATGGTACACAATTTATTTATTTATTATAAGATAGTCATTTCTTGACTTGACTATATATTTAATTGAAGGTTGTAAGATTTGATTGCGAAAATCTTATACTTGAGAACATCTAAAACACTTTTTACCTTAAAAAACATCCTTAGAAAAGTTTTTATTTCTCTCTTTTGTTTTTTGGCAAAACCTAGTGTATTACTTAGCAAAGCATACGCACATACATAAAGTTTGGTTTGTTGTTTTGGGCGTGGGGGAAGGTGGAGGTTCTGGGTCTGAAGCATGATCAATCCCTTGTACAACATATAGAAGTCTTATGCTTCTTTACATAATATTAACTTCACGATGGGCAAAAGAGTAGCCTTTAGCTCTCAAAGTGCTTACAAGTTACGTAAGTCCCTACGAGCAAGAACGGCATATGCAAAGGGATTACATGGAATTTTATCCGAAAAAATTAGTTGCACAGCCAATATTTGTTATAAATTATATTTCTTCTTATTTGTTTCCATATTATAGCAAATGCTTAAGTAGACATTGCGTGTGGATTTCGTGGCAGGTTTTTCTTTACAACTGTTGCATTGAGGATGCTAAATATTGGATTTACAAGGTTCAAACCATAAGTTGCATACAGATCAGAATTTCTAATAATGGCTGCGAGCCTGCAACCATATTTGATCAAATGTACGTGTCCTAGACGTGGACGTGGTTAGTGCTGAGCTTTTGCATTCCGGCTGGTATGAGTAGAATGGAGTGGAAATGCGTCAAGTTGATCTAATACATTCCACTTGAAATTTTAAAATTCCAATACGATTTAACCTTAATCGATTTAAAAATATTGAATTTAAACTTAATAAATATGAAGTTGGCTCAGTTAATCTCCTTATTTTTAAGTTTTGTTTTTATCTAAAAAATTTATATTTCTTTCTCAAATTAAGATACTATGAATATCTAAATTTTGCTCAAACTCATACTAATATTAATGCTCTACTCAACTTTGGTTTCATTCAAGAACTACTCAAGGTAAACGTAGAAAATTCAAACTCAATTTAATCAACTACACAAGTAGTTCTAATCTAAGAGCTGAAATCAAATAAAGATCAAGGCAGCTCAAGTGATTTATGAATAGATTTGACTAATTTATATTTATAAATTAAATAAAGGTAATCCACCATCCAATTTGTCATGTAATATATAGTTAGTAAAAAAAAAAACTACAACGTGGCCAGTGATAGTATCAATGGAAATAAGATTTAGTTTTATGCCATAAAACTCGCAACGGCAAACAAATAATGTTGATGTTGTTGAAAACACATATCCAAAATTAAGCAATTATTGACACCTAAGATATTTGGTTATTTTTTCCTATTTTATAGATTTTTTTATTCGAGTATTTCCATATAATATCTCTCCTTCTCGCTCTCTCTCTTTCTGTGAATCAACTCTTTCTGCAGATTAGAATCTTCAATTGAAAAGAAGAGGAATTCATCCTTCGCCTATCAACCATTTCGCCGATTTGCAAAGCCCAATTTCCAGGTGCAATTCCATTTCTGTACTGAAAAGATTTCACCATCTTTGATTAGTCGGTATATTTACAATTAGGGTTCTTCTACGGTTCTACTCATGGCCGGTAAAAGAATTCTTATAGTTATTTTTTTTATATATATTTTTAATAGTATATATATATATATAAAATATCTTTTAGAATCACGATTTCATTGAAAAGGCATTCCTGTACATCACCTCATGAATTTCTCTCATCTCTGCATGAAAACTATTCAGATAAAATCTCCTCAAGTTATTATTATGTTTATGATTAATTTCCTCAAACAATTATAACGTCATAATGCATGCGCTATAAAACTTCTTTTAGATATAAAAAATTAAAAAGAAAATTCGAGAAAGCAATCAATTGTAAATATGTGTGATCAATCATGTTCATGAACTTTTGGAATTTGGACCCCCTACTTTATCAGCTTTTCACCTTTGGCCCAGGACCTTTTAAGTATGAATTAGAAAAGGAAAAGCTCTTCTTTCAGTTTTTGGCATGCAATCATAATTTTTCTGAGCAAATTGGAAATAATGTTCTGAATTACTAATAAATAGAAATTATTGCCTTACTTTGTACTATCGGGGGTCCCATTTTCATTTTTGTTTTCATGTATTTGGTCCCCCTTTTTTTCATTACTTTTGTAACTCTGTTTGGCCCCTTAAATTTGAAGTTCCCACTATTTATTACAATCTTTTCATAATACGGTATTGAACAATAGGACTACCGAAGGAACTAACGCAATAATCCCGTCAATATCATCTTATACACAAAAGTTTTAAGTACCCGGAATGAAATTTAGAGAAATCATCAATAGATGAATGAGTAAGATTTAGGTAAACTACGTTTTCAAGCCTATTATTGAATGTTTTTCTGATACACAAACTTCATTTTGAAAAAATACAAATCATATGCAAAGAAATCAAAAGCAATCATACTATAGAATCTTCTTGTGTAATTTCAACTTTAGAGAGTGTGTTTGTTTTACGAGATATACTTTTTGGATCCTTTTCTTATATGGCTTCACAGTTATCAATAATTATTGTAATAATCTTAAGAGGTTAATTACTTTTAATAGTAAGTGATAGTAGAAGACAATAGTAAATATCGACTTTTAATAGTAGTGGCTCAACACGTTTCATATATGGAATTTGTTAATAAAAAATGAAAAAAATAAATACGTCTTTTCAAGAAAATGGAAATCCATCTTTCACATCACTTTTGACTCCCACAAATTACTTCCCTCTTAAAAGTCATTAGATTTCGTGATAACACACTCTTTGTGCATTTTATTACCATTTTTAGAGCCAAATATATGTTTATGTGTAATTTAATGCATGCAAGTACAAATAATGTGTATGTAATGCCAAATATGAATATTAGTGTCCTCAATTCTTATCCTCTCAATTTACATCAATTTATGAATTAATAATTGTGATCATATAGATTTTTGAACTATCTTGTAAGATTAATATAATATTAAATTTTTTCTTATAATCTTGATGGTTCATTATACCCAATAACATTTGAAAGGGATAAATTAATAAAAAATTAAATTAAGAGGAATCAAATCTATTTAAGTAAACATTATATTTACGCATAACAATTAATTGCTATTTACTCTGCTATTTTCACTCACATTTAAAGGCATAAATATGCTATTACTGCTACGTAATTCCACATTTAATGGTAGCATGAATCAATTTAGAAACTCCTCTTTTGCTTCATCAATTTATTTTTCCGCTTATATTATCAATTTTTCTGTCTTGCATAATTTCAAGTCCCATCGCACAAGACATGGAGGAAGGGGATACTCATAAGTCCCATAACATGTACAAGAAACTTCCGGATCGGAAAATATCAATCCCAAGAATAAACGTACAGGTCGGCCAGAAGCAGTCGCCAGTACCATCGCCGTTGCCTTCGCCATCGCCATCAGCTCACGGTGGTTCGCTGAAACCATTTGGTAACAGGGCAAATTGCCTATGCTCCCCCACCACGCATGCCGGTTCTTTTAGATGTCGGTTTCATCGCGATTCCAGCTTTCCTCGGGTCAGTTCTCTCGGGTCCAACCTCTCGGAACTAGGATCTAAATCTGGGAACGTCCGTGATTCCGTACAGGAAGTGGTTTCAAAGTAAAGAAAGAATGAAGCTACATCCATAAGTAAATAAATAGGTGCATTCAGTTGTCCCTATTTCTCTATGTGACCAAATTTACTTGTTTTCTTCTCTATTGTGCAGTTTAACTTTTGTGTGAGAAAATTAAAATGTCATCTGTAGTTATTATTGTTGTGTTAATGACTATGGACTGAATAGCATAATTAATCAAAGAATCAAAATTGATGTGGGCTATCGAGCTTTACCAAATAATCATAGATCTTATACATCATATATGAAATATGAGGTTTAATACACGGATTTTGTCTGTTTATATAATCATATATTTTGTATTATTTAATTTATGAGATTCATACTACAAATTAAGGGATCGTATAAACCTATCAATACTAAACACATGATCTATTATATACCACATGATTTATACAAGAAATTTCCATTTGTTTTCGTTTTGTAGGGTTTCCTTCGATTAAAGGTGGACAATGCAGTACTTTTGTTTCTAAATCATGTCCAAATCTTATCTTTAAGTCTCTGTAAGATAAAATTATGTTGTTAGAAAAATTAAAATACCGGAAGATATACGAAATAGGATGCCCCAAAAAACGAGGAAACAACATATTAACTTTAAGATCATGACATGATATAAGTGTTTTGCAAATTATGAAAAGAATATTTAATTTGTAAGTAAAGGATTATAACAAGTTCAGCCCATTGAAATTGAGTTAACTCACTTTTTTTATTTTTATTTTATCACTAAATTTGGGGCCTGGTTTATTTCATAGAATAAACTTGAGTTTAGATTGATAATAAAACTTAGGAAAACCGTAATACAATTTCATTATGGTAATTTAATGCAATAATTCCCAAATGTACTTGTCTCGTGGAAGACGTTTTTCAAATTTTCGATACTTAATAGTATCATGTATCTATATTAATAAAAAATCTTAGTGGTAAATTGAACCAGATATACCAACTAATATGTAATCATGCAACTACAGATCCATGTAAATCCTGAACATCACATATGTATGCTGAGAAATATAGTTGTCTATGCTATCAATTAATCCATGCCGAGCCGGTTCACGACATGAATATCGTACTCACATTCATCATCTCGTTCTGATGCTAACCAACTTGTTGAGTTTCCACTTTCCGTGCCCATTTGGGCCATTTAACAGCATTTTCGTATTTATGCACCAACTCAAATGCCCATGAATCAATACGCTTGGTTGAGTTGATCTTGTGCCCATCTCTACTTATTTTTTCTCGACGGAAGAACAATATTTGTGTCGTTTGAATTATAAGGCATTGGCAGCTGGCACTCAAAAACCTTTGAATATCTAATATTGCAGGCATCTATCAAGATAAATGTCAATTTCAAAATTATTCCCTATGTGTCTCTTGTTAATTTTTCACATAAACGTTACGATAAATGTTGAAGTTGTTAAATATCAATACCAAATCAAAAGCTCTGTGTATCACATTTACTAATTTACCTATCACCATTTGCACCTTGTTCTCTTTAATCAACGAGCATCTGCCAAGGAATCATTCAAAAGATGAGAAAAACAAAATATTCGGGGAATGAAAAGTATTGATAGTCGAAATTCGGTCAAGCCCTCAACACATAAAGGAGACTAGGAGGCCCAACTAGAGCCCCAAGCCTAGCGTACAAAGGGAAGCATTGCAGATTGCTAGGAGTGTGCTCAACCTCAAGTACCATGGCAATATACCCACTACCCTGGAGCCTCACTATAGCAATAGGTGACCAAAATGTGCTCAACCTTCGAGCACCCTACTCCTGTTAATGACACATCTCCAATGAAGCTTAGGAGTTGAAATGCATTTAATGCGATGGAAGATCTAAGAGTAAGATGCAAGAAGGCCTATCATTAGGCTATTACATCAAGACCTATGCTCTGCCTAACAAGACTCATGAGGTCCTAGCCTAGTCGCCTAAGTTAGATTCAAACCCATCAATCTATAACTATAAAGAGGGTTCATCCGGTATTTGGAAAAAAGGACCTTAAGACTTTTTCTAAAAACTTGAAGGTGATTTAGATATTTTTTACCATATATATTGGTTTTTTTTTTTTTTTTTATCGATAAGAGATTTACTCAAGTATTAGAACGGTCACGCTGAAGGAAACTCCACTACCCATTTTAATACATTTACTATTTTGCAAGCCTAAGGGCCTCTAATACAAGCAAGACGAAAATTGCAACAAGAGGAAGTTTGATCATGTATTACACTTCTCGATTTTACACTTTCAATATAAAACTTAACATGTGAAGTTTTTCATGAAGAACAAATTCAAGTATTACTAAACCAATCAAGAGTAGTACAAATTCTAGCATCTATAATTTTCAAATATTACTAAACCAATCAAGAGTAGTTGGCCAACACCATTATAGTTTAGTAATATGTATTCTGATTTCTTAAAAGAATTTACTTCGTTCGAATCGTCTTTCCTAAATTATATGTAGTTGGTTAAAAAAAAACAATAATTATGTTTATGAATAATTTTTAGTGTTAAGTAGTAATATAAAAAAAATTAGGTAATTAACAGTAATAGCTAACTATGATAGAATTTGATAGGTAAAAAATAATTTCCTCCATTTGAAAAGCTTTATATATTTCTAATACTTTTTACTATAGAGAACAACTATCATCGGCTACAGATGATTACTTCATCATGCAAAAACCACCAAATACTAAAAGGTAATATTTCCGTAACTTTTCAGGATTGTGGTCATAATATTTACTAATCAAAATAAGATTTCATCTATAAATTTCTCCTTTCTTTAAATACTAATTATATACGTAAATATGTAATTACATGGTAACAAATTCTTCTATTTAGTATTTAAAGGACCATTAATCTCCCTATCTCCCTAACCCTTCTTCCCCCTCCTCTCTTTCTCAAATCCCCATAAAATCCAATAAAAGCCCTCTATCCACCATTTTCGACGTCTCCATTTCCCATCTCTAGATCTGTAACACATCAAGATCATAGCTTATCTTGGAGTTATCCAGCCCCATTGCAGGCAGTAGCATCGTAATTATCGGTGATTCTAATGTTAGGATTGCCAGATTTCGAGCAAGAGAGTTCTCGAGGTAGGAAAAGGCCACCATACTCCTATGTGGATTTTTTTTTTTCTTTCTAATAAAAGGATCGGTTCTTGTCTTGACCATAGAACTTTTGTCGTTCAAGGTTGTTAATAATCATTTTTAGCTTAATAGATTTAACCTTGATGGCATGGATTTGTGATTCGCATCTCTTTGTTTGGGATGTTATATATTTGTTTCATTCTATTAATGAATGAAGTTCTTGTTCTGTGAGAATACCAAACATTTTTCAAGCAATGTGTCAGTATCTTCTTTATACATAAACAGATTACTAATCAAAATGTACATATATATACATACACAATGCAAAAGCTTCTTCCCTAATACCTAAAAACACTATAATTGATAAATAATGTTGTTAATTTATTGAAGTCCACTTACCTTATCCTTTTAAAAAATACTCATTAAGCTTTCATAATTAACCTCTATAATTTTCAATTTTAGCAATCTAAGTTATAAAACCTTTTTGGATTTTACAATTATTGCTTGCTTTAAAAATGAATAAATATGCTTGATTGTTAAAATTAATGGTACATTCGATTGATAGAAACGAGAAAGATAGGAATATAATTGAATTTCATGAATGGAGAAGTTGTTAAAATTTGTGCATGATGTGCTAAGATACTTTTGATATATTTATAAATAGTTAATAAAGTTAAGTATTTATTGTATTTATATACTTTTCTGTTGTATATATTTATAATAAAGTTCCATAAATAATTAATGGATATATGGAATTATAATAAAGGTGTGTTACACGACATCATATTATTTAAAATCGTCCTTGGTTGGATATATATTTAAAGGAAGTATAGATATTTAAATCAATATATTGTATAACTAAATTCATCTTACTAGATCAAGGAAAGGTATCCAAGTTATATAAATAAGTATACAGGACATGAGCTACCACTAAAGAACACCAAATGTCTAATTTCATTAATCCTTCCTTTAAGAATGAGAGTAAATAATCCCTAGATGTAAGACTTTCACGTATCCTACATATGAAATATCTAATTTCATTGGTCCCTCCTTAATTGGATTGTAAATAATATAATATGAAATATAGAGATGATAATGATGAGTTAATATAGAATTCATCTCTCTCTTAGATTAGAGAATCGATATCTACAACTGCTTGGTTGAGGTAATTGTGATTTATAAGCTCATAAATATGGTAGATTTTATTGAGTTTAATTTTTCTCAAAAACTAAGTAAATAATTTAACATTGATCACATGACATATAATAGTTTAATTATGTATCATTTGATGAAGATATTTAATTACGTAATAATCGTTTTGTAGTGGTTCATGTTTTATAACTTTTTACCACATTGGGTGATTGATAACTATTATTAGATAATTATACTGCTTTATATCTATAAGATATTGCCTTTGTGTATATAAACTTAAAGGGTCACACCCAATAGCATGACTAATGAGAACAAGTTTAATTGATTATAATTTTAGCGGATATTCATGTAATCTAAATTTAAATAAGATGTGATCATTAATTTGAAAAAGATATGATTATCAAATCTTATTTATTCTTATGAGAAATATTTAATCTTATAAGAAAAGATTCTCTTCTTATTATATATATATATATATATATATATATAT
>JAMXBB010000001.1:123190958-123411305 GCA_024138015.1 Lumnitzera littorea | reverse complement strand
CCCCCCCCCCCCCCCCCCCCCCCCACCTGTCGCTTATCTATCCTTCTTTTTTCAAAGCATGGTCTTCTCTGCGTTTTCAATCGCATGAGTACGTAATACTATAGGGTTTGATGTCTTACTCTGTCTCACTGAAGTTTCTTATACGTCATGGATGTCTGCTGCAGAGTGTTTCTATGCTACTGCTATAGAAACTCCCTCCCTTTCTTTGAATACAAGATGGAGTGGTTGATGCTAATGGATAGTGCTGCTAAGGGTCATGAGAGTTCTCTGTAGAATGTAGGTTTTTTTTCTGTTACAGAAACTAATGAGAAGCCATTAGATTCCTGATATGTTTTGCCTGTTTCTTGCAGCAATTTATTCCATTAGTATTGAATGGGCTGCTAACTTTGGCTCTCGATACCCTTTCATCTGGACATGTTCATTTGTGTTTCACAAAAGAGAACATTTTGATTTGATTCCTCGAGTTTTCCTTTTCTGCATACTGTTTTTATTGTGAAGTTTCTAATTATTTGAAAATTGAACAGGTATGGAGTGTTTTGATGCGTGGATAATATCATGTTGCAGTGCGTAGACGGCTTTAAGCATTTATTTGCTTCCTTATTACGGTGTTGCGATCTTGACTTATATAAGCAGCCAAGAGGGCTTGAAGATCCAGAACTACTTGCAAGGGAGACTGTGTGTATGCTATCATCCTATTGCTACCTGCATGTTGTACTTGTGGCAAACGAATTATCTAGCTCTTCCGTTTTCTGATAGGAAGCTCTTTAAAGTGATCCAAATGTCTAGATAACGGAAAAGTAAAACTTCATTTTTGGTATTAAGTGATTAAGATTAGTTTCCTGTTGTACAACCATTTCTTCATTTGTTTTCCCTGTTAATTCCTTGGATTTTACATAAAATATCTCCATAATGATGGTGACATCACTGTCACAAGTGACCACGTAAACATCTTAATGGAAAATCTTCACCTGGATGCAGTCAGTGTTAGTGAAATCGAGGCGCTATACGAGCTCTTTAAAAAGATAAGCAGTGCTGTGATTGATGATGGTCTGATTAACAAGGTTAGTTGACATCATGAACACTTTGCTACATTTTTTATTACAGCCAAAACCTCTTCTTCCCATGATTGACTTTGTGCTTTTTATGTAAAATTGATCCTTTGCCTGACTCAGTTCGCCACATAGTTTGAGTTTTTCATCATCATGATTTTACAACACTTGGCTACATTTGAGCTGTAATCACTATTGGGTAGATCTTTACACTTCCTCATTTGTCAGCTCAGATGGTGTGCAAGATGATCATTCTTACAGTAATAATAGATCTCCTAAAGCTCGTGTATGACATATTTGTTTCACTATTTCCCGTTTGCAGGAAGAATTTCAGTTGGCGTTGTTCAAAACAAATAAAAAGGAGAGCTTGTTTGCTGATCGGGTACTTTGCGTCTTGAATATTATTGCTGTTTTTCTTCTATTCTCCACACAATATTTGCCTGTAAATGCTTTCTAGCAGTTTGTTATTTCATTCAGTATAATATGCTTCCTTGTTTCAGGTGTTTGACCTGTTTGATACAAAGCACAATGGGATCCTTGGTTTTGAAGAGTTTGCCCGGGCACTCTCTGTTTTTCACCCTAATGCCCCTATTGAGGACAAAATTGAATGTATGCATGTTTAATCCTATGCTTTTAGTATGACCGTCATTAGCATAAGTTGTAGTTTGAGGGATCTATCATGCTTATATATGCATGATGTTCTAAAGGGTAATTACTTTCTGTATGTTGTGGCAGTTTCCTTTCAATTGTATGACCTCAAGCAGCAGGGATTCATCGAGAGGCAGGAGGTATCTGTTTCTTCAAATTGAACCGTTTTTTATCAACTTTCTATTTGTGTTGCTTCCCTTTGTTTTCACTTCTCTAATAAGGATGCATCTTATTATTTCTGCTCTTTTACAGGTTAAACAAATGGTTGTAGCCACACTGGCTGAATCGGGCATGAATTTGTCAGATGATGTGATCGAAAGCATAATTGATAAAGTACTTACTCCTTATATGCTACATATCCTCTATTTCCATTAGTAGCCATGTCAGGGAGTGCATGCCATCTGATATCATTTGCAGCCAGACTCTAAAAGTAATTTATGTCTTATTTGCTTGGTTCAATCTTGTAGACCTTTGAGGAAGCGGATACAAAACATGATGGGAAGATTGACAAGGAAGAGTGGAGGAGCCTTGTGCTGCGACATCCATCCCTTCTGAAGAATATGACACTTCAGTATTTGAAGTAAGTCTTTTTAACTTTCATGCTCCCGTAATATCTTAACCTCAACCAAAAGGAAATGGATGTCCTACAGGATGCAGGAGATAATAGAAAATGTTGCTGCTTGCATGCAATTGAAGATATTTTGACATGAAATGTGTGATCATTTGCAGAAAGGTTTCCAGAAACCAGATCAACTGATGATTTGTTATTCATATATCAAAATAATCTATTCTTATGTTCATACATAGAAGTTTTTAATATATTTTTTACAAGAACAGAGTGAGCATGAACTAGTTTAAGCTAATTGTCTAGACCTCTTTGCTCTGTTTATCTTGATTTCACTGCTAAATCCATTTATGGTTGAAGACTGTTGGATTGGGTCAATTGGACTGTTCTCTTTAATTCGAAGTTGCATGTGTCAAATCAGCAGTTTCTGTGCAATGCTTTAAAAATTGCTTAACAGTATTGTTGATTAGTTGGGATTTTCTATCTTTATATGTTTCTAGCATCTTATACATGTGTTGAACCAACTATTTTTCTTTGGTGCTTGTGCATGGGTGAATACTAGCATTGAGACTACTGTTTTTGCAGGGATATTACAACGGCGTTCCCAAGTTTTGTATTCCATTCTCAAGTTGATGATTCTTGAAAACTGAGTGTGAGGGTGGCATGCTCATGCAACTAGAACTTTCCTGTTAGTCTATACCTTTTTTTCTTTTTTGTTAAGGACAGTTTGCCTTCATTTGTAGAGAGGGCTGAGGAGATAAATTTGCGATGTTCAGTTGAAGGTTTGTCATTGCATGCTTGTGTTTTTCACTGACAGTGATTGAAAAGCCGTTAAAAGTTTTTTTCTGCATTCTTTATCATGGGTTGAGAATCATGTGAAGTGTCGTAAGAGCTTTCATGGGATACAGGTTAATTAGTAGGTCGGTTGTAGACTATTGCTAATGCTTAACTAGGTAACTGTACTGTACTGTATATACTTTCATTGAATCGTGTTTATGATTGTAATTATCTCATTTGTGAGGCTTGTACTCAGTATGGTGTTGCTGGCTGTGTGAGCCCCCATAGGCGAATTGAAGCCTATGCTTAGATTGAAAGGAACTTTGGAATTTAGATTCGCTTCATTTCACAAATCCAGTGTTTCATTGTAAAGGAAAGGACTGCAAATTTTCACAACGTCTAAGGGAATGTGTAACTGTGATAAATGAAAATTAGAGCGTTTCTTTATCTACACCACATCCAATTGATTATTCGACGAATTCAAATGAGATCGATTCAAGTCATTACAGCCTCGTTTTTTTTTTTTTTTAATTTAGAATGCTTGTATGCAGTATTTGAGTTCAGTAAGTTTGAGCTTGGTTCAGGCTCAAAATCAACACGCGTGTTAGGTGAATGGCTACAATTTTTACTCCAGCATGAGATCGCAGAATGCGTCAAATGGAAGTCGTGAACATTCAAATATGTGCTCCTGCAAAGAGTATGTTATGTTGAACTAGGAAATCACGATTCTATTTCCTCTTTATTCATGAGTAATAGGTGTGTTTACTCTTCATTGCAAATTATTTCTTAAAAAGGGGTTTAGGTGGAAGGAATTTGTGAAATACAGTTCTAAAATCGTATTTTGAGAATGTGATTTTACCTATGACCTATAGTCCGCCATATGTTAGGGAAAGGTGGAGAAAAAGCTAAAAACCACATGATAAAAATGTGACTTATGCCTTGTCCCCTCCCCACTTTTAGTACATGCTAATAGAGGATCTTAAAAAAAAAAAAATAAAAGAGCATCCTACAAAAAATATACATAGTATGGGTAAGTTAAAAAAAAAAAAAACTATTCCAATCTATAACTCCAAACACAAGCCTTAAGTGTAACTTCAAACTCAAAACCAAACTCTAGTGTCAAAACATAACTCCAAACATAAATCGAAACTTCAATTCCACACTTCAAACAAGTAACTTTAAGTACTAAATAACTTGTCACACTTCAAACAAGTAACTTTAAGTACTAAATAACTTGTCACACTTCAAACAAGTAATTTCAAATGCTAAATAACCAAAGTAATAATAAAGAGTATATTGATTCAATTATAAGGGAAGAAATAGCTGATTATACATTTTTGCAAATAGTATTTACATAGCTTTAGAGTTTTAGCATTATTCTCATTACCATACAACATGCTACAATCTAATAGAGCAACAATATGATATATCTCTCTATCCTCTAGTGTTATGCCTCCGCTTATATTGCGCTCTCCCATATTGTGTTGACATCTCTATAGCATGTGAAGATAGGCCCAGTCCCTCCCCCATGAAATATGATAGGGATCAACTTGTGTGATGCCTTCACCCATGTCGTAGCCTGCCAAGTGTTTGTTAAAGTAAGGCGCACTCAGAGTAATCGTCAATGAAAGAGTCGAATCAGTGGTAAGAGCAAGGAAAGCCGTGACATATGACTATGGTTAGGAATAGTCCATCAAGAGTGGATCCCCATGCCAGGATAGCCCATGATATAATGGAGAGTAGTTTGGGTTTGGCTGGTTTAGAGCAGGAGTAGAAGATTTGGTATATGGTGGAGAAGGAAACTTATCTGCAAGTAGCTATTGGTGGCCATCTCTAGCACGACCTTCTCTTGATGGCCCGGAGAGTATAATGTGACACTACCATTTCCCTTAAGGAACTACTTCGTAGATTGGGCGACATGTTAGCTTGTAGTAGTGTAAAGTGATTATTATCAATATGAGCCCAACCATCCGCTTGTATGTAAAGAAAACATATGACATGTTATTTGTTCTGTAAGCAAATAAATCAATAGAAACATATAAGATGTCTATAAAGATCTTACCATTGCTCCTAGTAGGGCTCTAGTGTACTTTATGCATTGTCGAGTATGTACCTAAAACCACTGATAGTATTGGGGAGTAACCCCATCTGGAAAAGACTCATCGTAGTCTAGCTTGACAAGCGTTGACCTTCACTCCTCCTACAAATGAATCCATGCTACATGATGTTGTCTCCAATCCTCAGCTATCTATCCCCTCAAGTCAATCTTATGGATAGTGTTCAAGGTGCTTAGGATATCCAGGATCCCTTGCACTCCACCAAATTATCGAAGCACACAATTTAGGAGGTATCACTCAATGATATGAAAGCATAGTAAAGGCACCCAATTGAGCCAAATGTCACATCCAGCCCAACAATATGTTGGTAATGCCTCCAAGATACTTGACGAGTAAGGTCTCTAAATGATCTACAAATTGGGTAAATGAAATAATTGAGTTTAAAAAACATACATAATAGTAGTGAATAGTTAAAATAAGTGATTTATTACCTGCTTTAGGCTTTACCTATCGAATGCATCTCGATACTTGGATATGGCATGAGTAGAAATCTCTGAAGTATCAAAGTCGGCATGCCATTGCCATACTAAAGGTCCCTCATCAAAGATATACACCTGGAGACAATGGGTTACAATGTGGGGAAACTGATCTTATGCCTAGACTTGCGATAGTACTACAGCACCACCAATCTCAGCAACCATATAGTCAACAGCTCGGCAAAGATTCCTATATAACCAAGCTAGGCATGCTGCACCCCTTGCATACTCTTTCGCTATTGTAAATAATTAACAGTTTGTGCTTATATTTGCCATATAAAAAGGTCTCATTGATACTCACTACTGGCTTGCAGTATTGAAATGCTTGTACGTACAGACCAAAAGTCCAAAAAGCTCTATGGAATACTTCGATTGGCTTATTGTCTAATACCGTTGGCACATGTTCCGAAGTGACATAAGAGCCTACGTTACTTAACTGGATAATATTCAACAATTTTGGAAGCTCTACATATGACTTGTCTTAGTCCCCATAAACTCTTTCAATTGTTCTCCTCTTACCATCCCATATTCGTCTCTTTGTTTCCAAGTACCTAAAACCATCTAGAATAGTTTGTCTCAGTGTTGACACCTTTATACTTAGTTCATTCCTCACCTGACCAAGGAAGTACTGAGCCATGAAGTTAGAGTCCAACTATAGATGATCTTGGTTTACTATGGGATTGATGCAAGTATGTAGGCCTTCTACAATTATGACCACAAAGTCCATAGTCATCTATCTTTGATAAGCCCGAAGTCTCCACTTGCAACCCTTCTCCTTATCACTATAGGCGACATGCCATAACTTCTTATTCGACTCGTCAAGACGAAAGTTGTAGTGATGCTTTATATGAAAGGACTTAATTGCACATATCAAGTTGGCTTTCCTCTCAAACCATATCCCTTTCTTCAACTCATTACTAATAGTTAACTCCTCTGATGGAATCGCATCCTCCTTAAATGTAATATAACCATCATCTTCGGGCACCATATTGAAGAAAGGAGTTGGATGCTCAAAAGTGGAGGTAGTCTAATGACTAGCTAATGGAGCACTTTGTTGTACGGTAGAAGTAATAGGAACTACTTCATTCATTGTATGAACTGGATCATCAACTGTATCTATACGATCGTTTATTGCAGCTTCATCTGAATCACAACCACCTTCATTGTCATTTTCAACCTCTTCAATCTCTCTAGTGAAATTGTCGCTAAGGAGTAAATCCACTTGCTCCGTATAGAGCTCTTCAACATTAATGCTTTCTTTAAATGAAATAGGAAGGTCAATGATACCTTGGAAAGCCATCGTAGCATTAATCAATTATTAGACCAGTGTGATAGGGGGTATAATAACCAGTAAGACACTATGGACATTCCTATTTCTGTCATTTGTCAAAGCTCAGTTACCTTCTAACTTCACAAATAGATCCTGAATAAATAGATGATCCATTTCTTTTGCAAATTTAATCAACCCTCCACATCATCATCATCATCATTTATAGAGCTAAGAGAATAATATGTTTGCATAGAGCTGCTCGGTAATATGGCGAGCTGCTTGTGAAATACCTTAGCCATGTGTGTGTTAGGATCAACTCCAATTGTTTCCTAAATTTTCTCTAAGAATTCCACATAGTTCACATTCATCCTCACCTTAAATTTCTTAATTAGAAGCCTATCATAATAAACCTTGTCTACACCATTCAGTAAACTACCATGAGCATAAATGGAAAACTTCACACGATCCCTCATTCTCTACAATTACAAAAATCATATAATACTAAGAAGTAAGATAATTACCTCATTCAACAATTTGTATACCAAACTAAAAACCACAACAATAATGGAACTCGTAAGAACTTGTAGTTACTGAACAAATTACATATAACTTAGAGAGAGAAAGTGACTAGGGTTTATTTTATGCATGTGTAATTTAAAATGAAAATGTGAGAAAAAAAAAGAAACTTACGTTGTCAACATGCATTGAAAGTGTGTATTCCACTTGTGATTTGTCAACTTAAGAGAGAAAAGCCTAACAAAATCACGTTTTCGTACAAGGAGGAAAGATAGGACTCGTGCTACAATTTTTTTCAGAGAGAGTATAGTTAGGTTATGAATGGGAAAGAGCTTTGGTTGGGGATATATCGATGTAGAAAATTGCATCTCCATTACGCGATTTTAGTCCTTTATTGGCAGCGTTTAGATAAGTTGGTTAAATCACATAATGGAAATGCGATTTTAAAATCACAACTTTGTAGTGTGATTTTTAAATCGCATTTCCATTATGCGATTTCTATCTTTTCCTACAACTTTGCATAGTGGAATATGGGAAAAATGAAATCGTACTCTCAAAATACGATTTTAGAACCGTATTTCACAAATTACTTTCGCCCCAACCCCTTTTTTAAGAAATAATTTGTCTCGAAGGGGCAAACACACCTATTACTCCTTTATTCATTGTTGAATAGTTCTTACTATGTTTTTTTTTCCCCATTTTGAGCACATAATAGTTTTTAAGGTTTTTAAAATTGCATGAACCCTTAATTTTTACAAAAGTTAGCACTAACTACCGTTGGCCCAAGTGTTGGCCCAAACTTTATTGCTAATTAAGCTGCCATGTATGAGGCTGGCTTGTACACTTATGTTTAATTAACTAAAATTAAAAAAAAAGGGGGAAAAAACAAAAGAAAATAAAATAAAAAAGCACCAAAAAATTAAAAAAGGAAGGAAATTGCAAGAAATTAATAAATGTTATTTTTATTAATAAGCAAAACATTGTTGGGCTTCAAATCAAGATAAATTACACTTATTCTATGGCAATGTGAAACAATGGTCAAGAATTGTATCATCTATAAAGCGGCTTTGCGTTCAAAAAAGGATTTTCGGGGGACTCTTGTTGTAGAAGATCTAGATTTGGCATAATTTGAGGATAATAAGATGGGGTATTAGGGTTTTGATGACGTTGATGATGAGAAAGTACAAGAGTGATACCAAAGGGTAATGATCTTGGGTAAATTCTTGAGGCATTGTTGGTCGCATGATCTAACTTCAACTCACATGCTTAAAAATTCTCTCTCCCTCTCATTTATTTTCTTCTATTTTGTAGTGCGTGGGTTAAGCAATTCTCATAAAGTAGTGGCGACCACTCGCCACTACGGGTAGATCACATAACCTACTTTTAAAAGCGAGTCATGGTTGAACATAAAACAATAATTGTTGATATTTTTTTTTTAATTTTCAATTTCTTTTTTATTTTAAACTTTCAATTTCTTTTCTTTTTAGCTTTATGGTATCTTTTATTTGTTCCCTTTTTTAATTATTTTTAATATATATTTTTTATATTTTTCTTTTCTTTTTTCTTATTTTTTTTTTAATTTTAATTAATTTAATAAATAAATGAATTGCCATGTAAGCACACATGTAAGCTTGCATGACATGTAACAGCTTAGTTAACAAAAATATTTGGATCCACACTTGATTTAGGTGTGCTAAGTGCTTGCTTTTGAAAAAAATAAGGGTCCATGGAATTTTAAAAATTTTTAAGAGGTGTCTGTATAATTTACCCTAATTTTTATATGATAAATCCTTATTATTGAAAATGTCAAATAAGATTCATGTCCACAACTTAATCAATAGCTATTATTTGACGATTCATGAGTTGTTTTCATGAGTATCCTTGAAAGCGTGAAGCATGCTTACCATCATATACTATTGAACCTACCATTAAAGGGAGGCATGTTTTGGGTTAGAATACAAAATTGGTTTAAAACTGCCATGGTAGTTCTAGAATTGAAACTCAATCATATCAACGATCTTAAAACCATGTTTAAAACCACCAGTTCCATAGATCAAGGGCAGTTTGACCCCTAAGAACCATGGAAATAGTGGTTCTACATGGTTCACTAACAAAAGAAAAAAAAAATGAAGACACAGCTATTATCTTTATGTAATGTGTGCTTAGTGATTTTTCTCACAAAAGTGTGATATTGGTTGACTAGTATAAATTGAAAAAATAATTGTAAATGATTTCTCACAAAAGTATTGGTCTTGTATGTTATATTACCATATCTCTAAGGTGTCTTCTTCGACCGCCTTACTGTTTGTCTTGCCATTAGTATCTTGTCAACATGAAGTTTATTCTTGAAATGTGCACTATTTTATTCTAAATGATAATCTAGTCATGACAATCTACCTATGTGCTATACAAAAGCTTAAGAATAGCATTTACTATTATTTAGAAACTTTTATGTAATGACCTGGCCGAAACTCTTCCTACTGAAGTATTGTTCGCTTTGGTGTAGAACACTGTATGGTTTTGTCCCCTAATGTAGCAGCTTCTCAAAAAGTTATCCATCTTGGGATTACTCTAGCTTGAGCATGCTTAATTTTGGAGTTTTAACGAACTCTGAGCTGCTACACAATATACGCCTCGATGATTTAGAATTTTGTATCCTGACATCTAAAGGTATTACAATTCACCCCCTTTACAAAACTAATGCCCTCGTCAGTTTTGCTATACAAGTCCAAGACAACCACTAAGTAGGGCTCCACCTTTTAGATTGGTGGATTACTTTAATACCACCCATAATGACCTGACTGGAATTCCTCCCACTGAATTATTGTCCACTTTGGCATAGAACACCATACGGTTTTGTCCTCTAGTGTAGCAGCTTTCCAAGAGGTTACCTATCTTAAGATTGCTCCAGCTTGAGTACGCTTAACTTCGGAGTTTCAATGTATTCCGAGTCGCTACACCAAAAGATGCCTCAATGATTTAGAATTCCGTTACTTAGCATGTAAGAGTTATTACATTTTACATAGCACACAAGGAGTTATCACTCTTATAGGTTATAGTGAAAGGTGTAGTTTTGGTGAATAGCAGAACAATAAACATTACACATTAGTACTTAGCATAATAATAATATTAGGATTAGAGTCTAGGAATAGTAAAAGTTATAGTCCTTATATATTACTTAGTAAAAGTTTCCTAAAAGAAAATATGATTATAAAGCATCTTTAATATAAAGCTTAGACTTGATTCTTTCTCTCTAATCCATGCCTTGGTTATTTAAGCCTTTTTCCTCAACATGGGCATAGAACGTCTTAGGAATATCCAATAGGGACCATATAAAATGAAATAAGCAATAGCCAACTTAGTGAGAAACCTACTCATAGCGCTTTTTAAGCAAAACAAATAAACTATCAAATCATATACCATACATGTGTAGCTATATGAGATGCAACAATATATACGATCACTTGAAAATCACGTACAACAAGGATTTACATCCTCTTTTAGCTAGGTTGGGAAATAAGTTCCAACATGTTAGCTTTAGGTTCAAGCCATCTAGGGTCCAGAGCTTACTCAACATTGTCTTAGCATTTTTATTTAAAATATCCTTTTATCTCTATTATAATAATTAATTTGGTTTGATACTACATATATACCATAGGATGTAAATGTAAGGAGCACATGCAATCTTCTCAACCTTGAACAGTGAATCCCTAAAGTAAGTCTCGATTAAAGAATGATGTTTCCTAGTAGTAGTTTCCAAAGATTGAGGGGCGGTAACATCAAATAAAGATTCACCTTTGTACAACCTTTTTATACCATTATGTGATGTCGATGGTCTTCTAAATGCAATTCATGCTATATATGTCCAATTTTAGTTTAAATTTCAATATTCTTATTTCTGTTTTACAGGTTATCAACATATATTATGGATACTCAGAAATGCCTACTATAAAATGCAACAAATGGAGTTTCATTATATCATTTCAAGTTATCAACTAATGGCAACCAAATCAAATAAAAACACACCTAATCTATATATATGCACATGCAATCATTTTATACTATCTCATTTAAGTGTAACTAAGTAGAAAACAAACTGAAGATAATTATATAGTAGACACTCACTCAACCATTCAGGTCACTGGTCACGGTAGTCAATTGGATAGCCAAGTGCATCATCATGATCACCTATAGTTAAATAACATCAATAGGTATTGGCAATATAAAACTTATTTAATTTTAAAGTATTCTTACATTTTCTTTATTTTTAGGATTTTGGTAATTTTAATTATATATTTTCTATTCTAAGTCAGATTTTCACGAGTTAAGAGTCATTGGGAAGGCATTGAAATGTACTTTTTTCATGGTTTAAGTTAAAGAGATATAAGGAATTCAAAATTTGGCGTGAGACTTTGGAAAGTAGGATATCCTCTTTAGAAGAATTTGTTAATCATTATTGATTTATTTATTCATAAGGTCTTTCACCATCTATTAGTAATCATTTTAATAAAATCTTTACACATATTATCAAAATCTTGCTAAAGTCCTTTATAAGTTTTGGTGTATGCAATGTATCACGCCCTAAAGCGGCAAAGTGGTAACAGCCCCACCGTATAAACCATTCTAAGATAGAAGTTGGCCTTACAATCGCTATCCTAGATCTGATCTACACAAGGTGTCTACGACTAACCCGCTTTGAAGTAAACAATTCGTAATTTTAATAAATCATTTACCTAAAAAAGTGAGAAAATATATATATACACTAGAATTCAGTTATTACAATAAACATTTACAACGCTTCACCGTAATCTATTTCCTAATTAATACAGTATTTAGAAATGAAAAATTCTAAAATAAAAGCTTAGACCTTAAAAATATATGTCTGTTCTTCAAATGTTTTTTTTCACTCCCTAGAATCCAGCAGTTGCTAGCTTCAGAGTAATTGTAAGCCGCTTCTTAGCCAACACTTGTACGATGTCTATAGAGATGTTAGCAACCACAGCTCAGTAAATTAAGTAAGTTAGGATGGAGGACTTAAAATTATACCACAAATACAAACAAGGTTATCAACCAAATCATTTAGTGCAATGCATGTTCAAGCAAATGCCATGGCACGACATTAATCGACCCATTGTGAGATTAGAGAAATTGTGCTTGTTTTAATCCAGGTTGAGGAGTTGTCGTTAATGCAATAATATACGACCAAACCCAAGCTTATGTAATAGAGACACTACTCCTCCCGCAACTATCTTCGAACCATTGACTTCACCCTTATCGCAACCTCCTCACCTGTCACTTAGTTCGACTAAGGATGAAGAAGGGACCTATTATGCCATCCGATGCTATCCCTTTCGAAAAGGTCGGCATTTGGCTGGAGAATCTCAATATTCCCCTAATGGGTTGCTATGCAAGTCCAGTTTATGGTTGCAAGCCATATATTTTTTAAGTTTAGTTTAGGGTGATCAATCATTTCATACAATATAAGCCAAAACAACAAACAGAAGGATAGCATTACTCAAAATCAAATAACCATCTATCTAATAAGCACAACCAAGTATAATCTCAAGCCTCCAAAATATAGCTACGTATTAATCCCAACTGACTTTGACTCCTCGCTTACTTACTCGAGGTTTGACTCGCTCAGGCCATCATCAATCATCCCTATAATACAAACGTGATTTTAGTTTTTTCATATAACTATTATAAGTTGGTTTTATCTTATGACGCTTATTGTTATCTTTTGTTTAGGGTTTAATATGTCCAGTTATCTAGGTTCTCAAATTTTTTACAATTATTTTGATTTTGAGGCTAGGTTCGAGTTCAATTTCTGCATCGATTTTCTGAATTAGGTTTAGGTTCTAGTTCGATTTCTAAGTATTGTTTTATACTCGAACCTTAGAAACTTGTTTCAACTCATAATGTGAAATTAATCACATTACTTTTAGATATCCTAAATACCATCATTACCCCTAGTTAATATTTTATTCCACCTGGTACACTTAAATCCTTATTAGAATACCGAATTTACTCTTAATGTGAGAAAATTTTTATATTTTTCATATAATTACATAAATTTAAGTTTTCTATCAAATTTATTATATATCCTTATTATTTATATAATATCAATTTTTATCCTAATATCTTCTATTTATTATATTTTCAATAATTGCATATTATGTATTATCACTTATTATGTACATAATACACATCTAATATTTTTATTACTCCTATTACTATCTCCCAACATCAATTATCATTTCAAAATGTCTAAATTCATCCTAAATCAAAATTTACACCTAATTACCCTAATTTACAAAATTAACTTAAAATTTACTATTTTTCCCTATTACTTATTTACTACATAATTAGCCTAATAATTACATCTAACACCTTAAATGCTACAAGTATCATATTTCAACATCCTAAAACATATAATTATTCACTAAATTAGTAATTAACCATTTAATTACTTAATTAACCTTAAATTACCCATTATGCCTCATTTTAAGGCCTAAAAATTATCTAAAAATTTTGAAAATTAATTTTTGGAAACAGGCTTCATAGCACTATTATATATCATCTAAATAGTCCACACAAAAATTTTGGGCTCAAAACTACACTCTTAAAGTCATTTATTTCTAAACTGAAACATGCTTGATTTTGTATGATTTCTTAAAGACCACATATCACGGGATATATTTTCATCAAAATAATATTTTTCCTAAAAACCAAATACAAAAATATTTTAGAATAACAATTTTCATAATTTTATAAGAATATTTAATATTTTTACAAAATTAAACAAAATCGGGCGAACTCACCGATTTGGGTTGCTCTGGCCACCAGTGTCGGCCCACCTGGGCACTACCACCACCATGTGGTGGTGGTGGCCATCCACTCCTAACTGCTCATTGGGTCTGGGTTCTCCTTAGAAGCCTAAACTACACAGATTTTTGCTAAATTTTTGTAAAACCCTAATTTTCTCCCAATTTCGCGTCTCTCTAATTTTATAGGGTTTCAAATTGATCAAACGAGCTTCTGAAAAAATTGGAGTATTTATAGAGCTTTAGGGAAATTATTGTGCATTAATATGATTAGACAATTGTCTTATCTTTTTCCAATTTGCCTTTTATATTGTTCTAATTTAATTGGCTAATTTTTTTTTCTTATTTTCCCCAGTTTCCATGACCTAAATATGGATTATTCCTTATTTTTTCTGATTTTTCTTTATTTTTATTTAATTAATTATGATTTTTTTAATTATTTAGTATTATTTTAGCACATTTCGCGTATTTTAAGTAATTATGCGTATTTCTACCTACATGTAAATTCATATATAGTACAAACAAATATTCCTAAATATTATTTAAGTCATTTTATGATTTTTAGTATACATATAATTTATCTCTGGCGATTCCTTAATTATCAGAATGCATTTTACATATTTTCGATAAATAACGAGTTATATACTTAAAATTTGAAAATTTTATATTATTTTATTTTATTGCTTATTTTCTTAAATTCGAACTTACAGGAACATTTTTACTAATATTTCTAGCTTTACTTTATAATTTAGGCTCAATCAGATCTTTTAGCCAATCGAAATCCCGAATAGTTGGTTGTGGGGCTTACACAATGCACATTCATACATTAAGCTTTATGATTCTTTCTTTCATAACTTGATTATTCATATTCTCTTCTTAAAGTCCTATCAAGAACCTCATCTTGTAATATTGCCAATATTTCAAATTTATTCTAAGTAACTTATAAGAATGTATATGGCTGCATCACTTCCAGGAGTGGTCCTCAAGTCCAAACTTCCCCCTTTTCTTCCTCCTTTTTAGAGCCAAGGCTCCTTTCCTTATCCTCCTTCCAACTTACTTCCAACTAACCAACCATGCATAAAATATTGGTAAGGTATTAATACTCCCCCTTACTTTAATGTTTTGAAAATCAGAAGGGATTCATACCTTTTCTCCTTTCCTTCTTCAAGACAAACCCTAACACTTGTTTTCTTATTCGAAAACTTGCAAAGAAAATTCACCTATTAGTCATAATGTCCTAAGTTACTCAATATACCTAATAATGTAGGTAGAGAGTGTTACCTTTGAGAATCATTTCCTTGGGATTGGAATATCACACTTTTCAACCTAGGCATGATGGATAGAGATAAAGATGTGTTAATAAAGTTTTCCCTTTTTGTTCATTTGAACTTTATCATGAGAAATAGAGGAAAGAAGAGAAAGCTCTCTTTACCTTTCTAGCTTCTTCCTTTTCCTAAGCTTTTAAGAGTTATCCTATGAATATGTAAATAGAAGAAAAGTAAGTTTAGTTTCATTTTTCCCTTTTGGTGTTACGAAAGTAAGAAGTAGATAGGATTTGAGAAAACCTTATGGATGTTTTCTTAGAGCTAAGTATAGGATTGAGTTGAACGAGTCGTTAAATAAGGGAATTTCGAGAGGGCTTTGGCTCACTATACCAAAAGAGAGAGAGGAGAGAAAGATTGAGGATAGATATCCTCACATGCCCATTAATTGTATTGTCGTTTCTTTCATAATTCAAGGGATTAATTAGTAATTTTCATAAGAGATCTAAGCTTAGGTTGTCAAATGAAGTTTATTTTTTTTCCCCAATATTAAATGAAGTTTATTAGGTAGATTTCTGGATGACACTTCTAAACAAAGTAATTATACCCATTACGACCTCAAAATAAACATGACATCAATGCATTGCAATCATGGATATATTGCTAGTTTAGGGTTTTAAATGTTTCGCTTAAGCAAATCAAGCGTTTCCTTATTTTAGATTATAGACTTTTGTTTTCTTTATTTCTGTTTATTCTTTTCATATAGTAATTGTAAATATCCAACAATATGACAAAGCTTGAATATTTTTAGGTTTATGGTTGTTTTATAGTTGTAATGCTCAAGAAAATCGAAGAAAATGATTTTAAAGTGAGTGGCATTGTTCTAATATCTTCTATGAGCTCAATCCCATTTACCCTAAAGTCAACTCATATTACTCATTTATCTAAAACCCTACTCCCTTGAACCTTACCAAAACCATCTTAGTTTACCTTTTTTCTTTCCATTTTCATTATCCGCCTTCTTCTCAGATGAAACAAGCTTTTAAAACTTTAAATACTCAAGAAAAACCTATTTTTAAGCTCCTTTGAGGGTAAGGTAACCTTTTAGTCTCCTTTTCTAAATTTTTTCTAATGAAAAACCTTTATTTTCATGGAAATTTTTAGCATTTCTTAAGAAATCCTTATTTAAATTGGTTATTATTTGCAACTCTTTGTTGGGTTTTGCTCTTTAGTTAGATTACAAGAAGTTCTATTCATTCTAAGTAAGTGTTCTTCATTCTACTTTTTGCTCTCTAGTTCATAGTTAGCTTTCTTGAAGTTATTGGTAGGTTTGATGATTCAGTGGGTATTTGAGTTAAAATTTGTGATTTTTATGGATTAAAAAGGAGTTTAGATGATGAGTAATTGAGGGTTTGAAATATATTTAATGTTTGGGTGAAGATTGGAATGGAAAGAATTGGATTGGAGTGCTTTTTGAAAGAGAAAAGATTGCTAGTTTGGTGCTAGAGGGATACAACCAACAACATGATCATGTTGCTAACCACATCTAGTAAGGGGAAAATTTGCATAGAAAGTGACACAACTAAATGGCATGATCATGCTATTGATCATGTCAAGTGGTGAACTCCAAGTATTCTTTTTTTTTTTTATGATTTTCCTAATTAATCTTATTTAAACCTTCTCCTAACCATTATATTTAGTATCAAAAAACTTTCTTTTATAAAAATTTCAATTTTTATAAAAATAGTTGGATTTTGACACAATTAAGTGACATGGTCATATCGCTAACCATATCGAAATTTGAACTTCATGTGAAACCTTGTTCTTGTTGTTTTTCTTAGCCAAACTTAATCAAACCTTTTCGTAACCTTAATATTGAGTTCCACTTAGCTTTCTTTTATAAAAGTTCTAATCTTTACCTAGAATTTTCATGTTTTTTAAACTTAATTTAGCATTTTGACTAGTTTCAACACTTTTTACTCTCAAATATCATTTTAACTAATTTTAGTGAACTTTACTTTACTTTACTTCACCACTCCTATACAATAAATAGTATTTTTCAACCAATACTCCATCTAAATTTCGTTTTCTATTTCAAGCTTCCAATTTTTCTCCAACTTATTGTTAATTAAAGTTTCAAACTTTACCCTCAACATTAGTTGTAGTATCCTTAGGAGTTAAGATGAAGTTTAGAGGGTTGTAAACAAAGTCAAATTGGGAGTTTTAAATTAGAAGTTTTATGTTGAGTTAGATTTATGATGGAATAGGAAGGTTTGTTATTCTACTTTGATAGAGATCAAGGGTTGACTACTCGCTCCCGAGCTCAAGGACTTACTAACTTAGTCAGTCGAACTGTCCTAGGGGAATTGACCCTTAAAGAGCAACAACTCATTTGACCTGACTTGCGGAGCTCATTTGCTCTACTTTTGCTCTCCCTCATCTTAGATTCAACTTTCCCTTATGTAACTAAGCCGACTTGCTAAGACCGGCCTACCAAGACCAATCTACAGAACCCAAGCTACTAAGTTCCTATTTTCCTAAACGCATGTTCTTAAGCTTTTGCCCTATTGAGCTACCAACCTGATACTAAGTCAATTGGTTCTCCTTAGCACCCATTATCCATTTGGGACTGTAGAGTCGAGAAACCGACATGTGTCCTGCCTTCTAACATCCGTATTGTCTTCTGTAAGGATATTCCTTTTATATTTGTTAATAGATTTACCCCTATATCTTGTTTGTCTTTCCTTTTCTAATGAGAATCTTTTAGTAATTTCTAGTAACTTAAGACTTGCCCTAACTAGGCTATATAAATACTTTGCACATGCAATAGTTACATCATCAGTGAATATCAATTTCAAACTTTTCTTTTTGAGAGCTAAGTGTTTCACTTACTCCAATTTACTCTTATCTAGTCCATTGTAAGTGTGGATTAGTGGTAAGTGACATTCGACCATGCTTGTGCGTAATATCAAGTGTGACCCGAGCTTGTGTAAGGGGTTGGTGTATCATATCCTATGTTGGTGCATGAAAACCCCTGCTTAACTTTCAATTTTTCATTTACCTTTCGAATCGTCCTAAGGTTCGAACCTATCCCATAGTCCATGTAATATTGTTTACCGTATGTACTTGTTCCCGGCAATCCATATCATCTTAGTATTAGAGCTTGGTTACGTTCAAATAAGTTTCTGATGTCTTGTATTCTTGAGTATTGCACTATAATGCATTGAGTGTGTAGTTAGCATATTGAGGCTTGAAGTTGTTAAAAAAGTGTGTTTGTGAGATTGGAGAGAGTATTGGAGTAGTGTTTTAGGTTGTAGAAGTTAGTACTCTGTTTTCCCTTGTTTTCTATTCACGGAACAGAGTGTGTGTGGTTTTCATTGGTTTACAATTGTTTTGAGTAATATTGGTGTTACCCTAGTAGTAGTTGAGTTGCAAACTATTAAGTTGATTGTTCAAAGAAAAACTTTTAAGTGTAGTCAATTGCTTTAATTGGAAGAGTTAATATTTTGAAAATATTAAACAATGTCAGACTCTAGTATGGAAGGGACTCAAAAACCAAGAGAGTGATGCTTATAAGGGTCAAGGCCAATAAGGAAGTTATACACCCCGATCTGCAGATAAGAGATTGGGTAGGCTCACCAACATGTTGACTAATCTAGTGATTGCTATAAATGAAGACAAATAATAAGCTAGAGATGACCCGAATAGAGGCTGAGCCAATGAACCACCCAAGAAAGGTAATTGTCGACCTAATTCCCAATACAACCACATCGAGTTGGAGGAATGAAAAGGTTGCTCGATGAAGGCTTGCGATGGAAGAAATGGAAGAAGTGGATAAGGAGTTAGGCAATAAGGAGGAGAATGAGTACTATGAACCCAAAGAAATAAATGCCTGAGCTCTTAGGATAAAAGGGCTAAGACTACAGATTTTGAATTTCTCTAGTAGTGGTGATGCTGAGGATTACCTTGACTGAGTTGATAAGATAGAGAAGCAGTTTGAGTACCATGAAGTTCTTGAGAATGCCAAAATAAGACTTGCTATCCCAGAATTCATAGGTATGCTTCTTTGTAATGGAAGAACTTATAAGCCACTCGACGAAGAGAAGGAGAAAGACAAGTCAAAGATTAGGAAGAAATAAAGAGAGTGATGAAGAGGAGATCTGTTTCAAGCTATTATTTGCAAGACACGTTCAAGGGATTACAAGAGTTGAGGCAAGGAGGATTAGGTGTTGATGCTTATGTGAAAGAACTCCAAATGTTGATGATCCAATGTGAAGTCATAGAACTGGAAGACTAAACTATCTCTAAGTTTATTAGTGGTTTGAAGTATGAAATAGGTGACATTTTTGAAACTCAAGATATTGGATCCCCAGATGAGGCAATTCGAGCTGCTTAGAGGATAGAGAAACAACAAATGAGTAGATTCCAAGCTCCTGTTAGTCGGTTTGTACCTCATCAACCTATTTTAAGTAGATCTATACAGTTGGAACCAAGTAAGACTAAAGATATCCGACTTGTTTCAGCTACTTGAGTAGAAGAGAAAGAAGTTCTAAGTTTTAGTTAGAAAATGAGTAAGGTGAAGTGTTTTAAGTGTTACAAGTTCGGATACATGGTGGCCTAATGCTTGAATAGGACAATGGTGATTATGGGAGAAATGCTACCCATATAAGTGGATAACACAGAAGAGGAAGTTGAAGAACTAAAGGAATCTGGACAAATTGACCAATTCGAGGAGGAGGAGGTTATCTACAGTGAAGAGGGTAACTTCATGCCAGCAACCATGGTATTGAGGTGAGTGATGAGTTTGAGCCCAGCATAAGGAGACGATCAATGAGAGAACTTATTCTACATTAGCTGTAAGGTCAGTAGGTCGTAGTGTGCATTTATTGTTGATAATGGTAGCAACACTAATGTAACATTTATGTTTATGGTCCAATAACTAAAGTTGTCAACCCCACCCCACCCCAAGCATTACAAGCTGCACTGGCTCAGTAACAAATGAGCCTTACAAGTGACTAAGCGAGTTGTCGTGCCGATATGTATTGGAAACTACCAAGACAAAGTGATCTGTGATGTGTTACCTATGAGTGTGTCTCGTATTCTTCTTGGACAACCATGAATGTTTGATCGGAAGGTGATTTCCGATGGGAGGAAGAACATATGTTCATTGGAGCACGAGGGTAGGAAGGTAAAACTGAACCTTATGACTGTTGAGTAGGTTAAAAACATGCAGGCTCAACTTAGTTGAGTTTTGAAGAAGAAGGCTTTGGTGATGACCTGATACAAGTTGAAGAGAGAGATGAAGCTTGAACAACTGACTTATTTGTTGATTAGAACATTGCTTAAAATGAGGGAATTGAATGTTGAACTACCTACTGAAGTGAAAGCCTTTCTGGATGAGTTTACTGACCTATTCCCTGGCGAACTACTAGAAGGATTGCCCTCGATTTAGGGGATTGAACATATAATAGATCTATAGCCAAGAGTTACACTTTCGAACAAGCTTGCGTATAGGTTTAACCTTGAACAAGTTGTTGAGCTACAGAGATAAGTTAATGAGCTAATGAAGAAAGGATATGCGAGAGAGTCCTAAAGCCCCTGTATCATACCAGCTTTGTTAGTACCAAAGAAGGATGGCATGTGGAGGATGTGTGTAGACAACTAAGCTATTAACCATATCACCATCAAGTATAGGTACCCCATACCTAAACTTGATGACATGTTTAATGAGTTATATGGAGTAAGGATATTCTCTAAGGTCGACCTCAAATCTAGGTGTCATCGTATCAGAATATGGGAAGGAGATGAGTGGAAAACCACATTCAAAATACGTAATGGGTTGTTTGAGTGGCTTGTGATGTTGTTCGGATTGTCAAACACATTACATGCCCCGAGTGTAGTAGAGTCGTAACAGTTTCCCATGTATACAACTTCTGATTAATATAATTCCTTTGAAATATACTTGAATTTTTTTTTTTTTTGGTACAAGAAGTATTATAAAAGAATCTGAAATCATTTTTACAATAAATATAATACTACAAGTTAGTTTGGGTTATATAAATGGCCTGGTTGACTCTAAAATGAAGACAAATAAAACATTCCAGTTCGTTTGCTTCTCACCCTAGACCTATTGCCCATCTCTTGTACATCTAGGAATCGATTGGTCTTAGTGTCTATTTTTTAGGACTTGTGATAAGAATTAAAGTTCACAGCAAACACGAGCCACAAATGGGTATTCAACGTTTAATGGGAATGAGGAATGAGTAAGTGGAATAGCATTTTGAATGTGAATGTGTATGGATATTATGCACCAGAACACAAACATAATTAGGAAGATGAGCTCGAAATAGGGTTTGATACGATTCATGAACACTAAATCAACACTCGAGTTTCAAATGGAAGTTAGATACGACTCACTAACTCGCTCAAATGAGATGTTTACAACAATCTTAAGAAGAATATTGATAAAAACACAAGAAAGATTAAAGAGTAAAATAACACTCAATAATCCAAGACACAAGCTTCAATAGCTTATCAAGATATTAAGTATTTTCTTATTTCAAAATGTTCAACTATGTTGGCTGCTAATTACAGTAATTGCTATTTATATTAAGCCCTAAAATCTTAATAGTAAAACTGTAAATAATATACAAGGCCTTAAACCCTAAAGTAGGCTTACAATTAAAGTTAAGGAAAATATTTACAAGTATACAAAACTGTACTAAATGGTGTGTTTAATAGGAAGGTTAACATGTAAGGTTTCCAAGCTATTTTAGGGTAGGACGGGTCTAAGAAGGATTAAGTCGGTAGTTAGCTGTCTGACCTGGGGTTAAACTCCTTAAGGTCTTATTATACTCGATTGAGCTCTCAGTATGGTTAGCCCACAGTTGCTGGACTCATAGATTGCTCGGCACTAGATTCCTTGTGCTGTATCGAGTTAGGCTTTGGACTTAAGACCTCGGCTACTTGGTTCTTAGTCTTCTTGACAGTCAACAGAGCTGTTGCCAAGCTGTCTTTCTTTACTTTCTTAGCCTTGGGTAAGGCAAGTCAGCCTTGGCCATGAATAAGTCTACGAGGTTTTTAAGGTGGTCGAAGGTCAATTCCTATCATCACCTTGAGGCTGAAAAGAATTTGTCCTTGACATCAGGCAATGAGCACGAGCTTAAATGTTGAATAGGTTCCTTTTCTCATTTCTTTTAACCATAGGTGCCGGGTTGCTTTGAATCTCCTCAACATTCATGGGGGTCAAGCAGTAGCTCTTTCTATTCTTCTAAACTATGTAAATGTTGAAGAAGCCATCATAGATTACTCTTCAGTCCCAAGGTTAGCAATGAATTAAATTTGCTGCATTCGTAGGCACTACGTTGAAGTTAAGCTCATCCTCATACTGTCTTGCCTTAAATACTATCTAAGCTCTCTTATACACATGGACCATACCCTTGTCATTAAACCACTTCAATCCATAAGGTCAAGGATGCAGGTAGGTCAGTAATTTCATCCTCGTAATTAGCTCAACGAAAACAATGTTGGTGCAACTACCTCCATCAACAACCAAGGAATAGGTCTTCCTGTTCACTAAACATCAAATCTAAAATAAGTTCTCCCTTTGACTTAGGTCTTCTTTTAGTTTGGCTTGTCAACTCATCATGGTTAAGAGTCCACCCATATCTAGATAGACATTCACCTTTTCCATGTCACTTCCTAAGCTCTTGTCACTCTGACTCTTTACTTGAGTGTCTGGTCATTTGCCATTCAAAATCATGATCCTCTTGTTCGGACATTAGGAGGCAATATGTCTATATCCTAAGCACTTGAAGTATTTAGCTTCTTAGGCCTTCGTGCCAGGCACTCTTTCCTTCTCTACTTTCTTTGTCTCAGCTTGGTTGGGTCATTTGGACTCTCCTTTCTCCATCTTATTCTCGACCTTTTTCTTCTCTTCATATCTCTAAAGGTTAAGGCTGCCATGTTGATGTTGGCTGGTCAGCCTTTGGTGCCTTCTTCTCCTCTATCCTCTACCCTTAATGCCAAATTGATTAGCTCGTCCAATGAGTTGAACAGTTGTAGCCTGACCATGCCGGCAATATCATCTCAAAGTCCACTCAGGAACCTAGCAATAGTGCAGTCCTAGGGTTCAGCAATCTCACATCTGGTCATTAAGGTCTCAAATTCTAGATAGTACTCTTCAACAGTGTTTCGACCTTACCTCAGGTGCTAGAAAGCATGGAGCATTCCTTGCTTGAAATAAGTTGGCACAAATTGGTGATTCATTAAACATTTTATAAGCCTCTAAGTTCTGATTGACTCTTCTCCTTTAGCGTTACGCTTAGCAATTAATTTATCTTACTAAAGACTTGCAAATTCAACAAAGGACATTGAGGCTAAGTTAACCTTCGTCCAATCATTACACTCAAATAACTTCTCTACTCAAGGAACCTAGTCAAGGAACTCTTCAGGTTAGTTACTACTACTGAAGGTTGGTAGCTTAAGCTTGATGTTGTCAAGGTCTTCACTATGTGTTCGGGGCTCATCCCTAGCATTCCAAGCTAGTCGGTTCACCTCGGATCGACTATTTCTATTAGAGCTCTATTCAGCCAAATCTCTTATTGGCTCTCGCTCTCATCTTCGAGCTCCTTGGTTCACCTTTAAGTCAATACTGATATTATTACTTCTCTTTGACTCCAATCGGTCTCTTCTTCCCCTTAACTTAGCAACTCTTTTGAGTTATTGTTCATCATTAACAAACTTGTTGGAGTCAATTTCACTAGTTGGTGCTCGATCTCTTCTTTCACCTTGGCTAACACGTTAGCAACATCTAACTAAACTAATAAGTTTTATAGACACCCCATTTTTGTCATCCTTTATTTTAATTTTAGTCTCTTTTTATTTTTAGGCTAGTTTTATAAAAAAAATTTAAAAATGGAAAACTAAAATAATATTAAAATATTGAATAATTAAAAAATTAAAGTGTCAAGTTAAGTCGAGTCAAGTTAGTTAATCGTTTAGGGTCAGGTAAGACAATAGTTAAAGATGTACGTACGATTTAATAAATTCCGAGTTTTTAAATAATTAAGCTTAATTAGAAAAAATATCTTTTAAAATAGTCTACTGGAATATAAAGTAGATTTTTTATCCAATTTATATTAGACCAATTAAAATAGAATCAGGATTTATTAAATAGATTAGCATGTGTATTTTGGGTTATATTAAAAGGTCATGGTCAATTTAAAATAAGCTAGATTGAGTCGGGTCTAAGGTAGAAAGTCCAAAAAGATTATGAAGCTTTTAGAATTTTAGAATGGATTAGATCGAATTGCGATTAGATAATTTGAGAAATTAACAAATCTAAAGTGGATATTGTCATATTTTTTGAAAATTGGATTTGTTAAAATCGAATTTTCACAATAAAAGATTTGAAATATTCAAGTTCATGGTTTATGAATAGTGGACTTCGGTTGTAAAAAATCACATTCTACACACATAATCACTTCTAACCCTTGCACCACACAACCCAAATCCCCCACTCTCACATAACATTGTCACACCACAAGCACAACAAACAGAATCCCCCTTGCACGATTCTCGATCACGTATACACTCCAGTCTAACACATGCATAGCCTATACACGATCACTCCCACGCACAATTCTACATACATAGCATACACTCCTGATCACATACACTCTACGTAATCCGATCCAGTCCTATGTACACACTTCTGATTATATACAGCTTTACGACAATACATGCATGCGTAGTAACAACTCCATACAATCAACAACCACACGATCGGCGGCCAATTGAATAGCAATTCCACATAAAGCAAAACAACAACGCAATCTTTGTAAGTTTTCTCCCTGATCCGACTTGTATTGTAAAGTATAGGTAGGTTTTCCTTTTTTTAGTATAGTTATATTTATTTGTTTTTTCCCCTCTTGTTTTATTTGTTTTTCTTATTTTGGTTTAGATAATTTATTTTATCAATAATCCACACTAACTTTAGTTCATTTTTATATAGGTTTTATTTTAGTGATAGTTTGTTTTTTTAATTATATGATTTATTTATTTATTATTATTTTGTTAGTTTTATCTTATGGTATATTAAAGTATTATATTGGTTTTGCATTATTAGGATTTTGTGTAGAATTACTACTAATTTGAATTTTCGCAAATCTTTATATTGATTCCTATTGACTTGTACCTTTTGCATCTCTTACATAAATTGTATGTTTTAGCATAAAGTTATATACTTTTAGTCAAAATTACATATAAAATTCAATATTTTTGTTAAAAATTGCACTTTTATAGGAATTTTGCGTTTGTTTAAATTTGTAGTTTTTCATTAAATCTACATTTTTAAATAAAGTCGATATTTTAGGGATTTTTAGAAAATTTATTTTGTCACTTGTTAGTTTTTCATGAAATAATTTTTTTTAATTGGTTTCTTTTCTATGGTTTATATTTCTTTTCCATAGTTTAGGCTTCTTTTTTTATGGTTTAGGCTTCTTTTTCTATGGTTTAGGCTTCTTTTTCTTCTATGGTTAGGCATATTATCAATGATAATTGCATTTTCTTACAAAACGGCACGTTTTCCATTATAATTGCATATTAGCATATTTTCATAAAACTTACATATTTTATTTATTTATTTTCTCATTTAAGTGTTTTAGGATTTTTTTTTTTAAATTTTGTTACATAATAGTTTTTCTTAAAATAAAAAATACTAACTATGAGTCTTTTTTTTTAAAATTAATTCTTTAGGTTTTAATTTGGAATAAAAATTATTTTTTTTAATTATTTTTCCTAATAAAAATAAATTAGTTAAAAACCGTAAACCTAACTCAATTTTCAAATTAAAAAGAATCAACCCGCTAAATCTTTTCTAAAAAACAAAACTACATTAGTTTGATTCCGATTAACAAGTACGTAAGTACTTTTAGAAAAACCATAAAAAAATAAAAACTTTTTTTTCGTTTTTTTTTTTTCAAATTCGTAATAAAAATCATTAAAAAATATATTTTAATTGCATTTTTGTATATCCTTACATATTTTGGCATCTTTAGAAAAATTATAAAAATAAAAGCCTGTTAGTTTTTTTTTTTTTTTACTTTTACATGGTAACTTGGTTTTGATAGTTTAGCCTCCGATCCTATTTCTCTATTTAAATTTTTTGAAAAATTATTTTTAATAGAAAATATATAAACTAGTAGCTAATTTTTTTTACTAGTTTTACCAATTGGCAACTTCAAATTATTTTTCAAAATACTTTTTTTAGAAAGAAAAGAAAATGTTTTTCCTTAATTTTATGTTAAGTAATTTATATTAAGCAAACTAGGTTTAATATTTGTTAAATTAAGCAAAATCAAATAGGGCTTAACAAGCTTCTAAATAGAATCAGTAAGATTCTAAATTCGATATTCTAGATTATCAACACATTGCCTTAAACTTCCATGGGGACTATAACCATCGATATCCACACTATCTTAAGACATTCTTATTCATATAATAATTCTTACTAAGAGATTTTAACAAGCATGTAATACACTCAATTAGACTCAAAATCACCACAACTTCGATTTTTGCAGCTACCCAAAACTTCTAAATACTACTTTAGTTACTGTAACAATATAAGGACAAATTACAACCAGAAATAGCAGCTAAAATCACTACTCGACACAATATGCTTTAAGAACTCAATTAACACTACTACTGTTATGTACAATACAGTAATCTACAACTTAAACAACAGTTCATAGAAGAGTAAGAACTTACGAATCAAACTTTGAAGAATACTAACTCGTGTGTCTCCCTAAAGCTCTGGTACCAAGATGGTATGGATCGAAGTACGCAGTAAACACAAGCTACAAATGGGTATTCGAAGTTCAATGGGAATGAAGAATTAGTAAGTGGAATAAGGTTTTGAATATGAATGTGTATGGATATTATGCACTAGAACACAAACATAATCAGAAAGATGAGCTTAAAATAGAGTTCGATATGACTCGCGAACACAAAATCAACAGTAGGGTTTCAAATGAGAGTTAGATACGGCTCACTAACTTGCTTAAATGAGAGATTCACCACAATCTTAAGAAGAAAATTGATAAGAACATGTCACGCCCCGAAGCGGCAGAGTCGTAACAGCCCCGCGGTGTAAATCATCCTAAGATAGAAGTTAGCCTTACAACCGCTATCTTAGACCTAATCTACACAAGACGTCAATGACTAACCCGCTTTAAAGTAAACAGTTTGTAATTTAAATAAATCATTTATCTAAGAAAGTGAAGAAATATATATATGCTATAATTCAGCTATTGTAATTAAAGTTTACAATATTTTTCTATGACATATTTTCTACTTATTACAGTATTAGGAAATGAAAAATTCTAAAGTAAAAGCTTAAACCTTAAAAAAATATATGTTTATTCTTCACATGTTTTTCCTCACTCCCCAGGATGTAGCAGTTGCTAGCATCAAAATAGTGGTTTACCGCTTCTTAGCCAGCACCTGCACGATGTCTATAGGGATGTGAGCAACCACAGCTCAGTAAGTTAGGATGGATGATTTAAAACTATACCACAAATACAATAAGGTTTTCAATCAACTTATTAAGTGCAATGCATGTGCAAGCAAATGCTATCGCACGACGTTGTCCGGCCCGTCGTGAGATTAGAGAAATTGTGCCCGCTCTAATCCGGGTTGAAGAGTTGCTATTAATGCAATAGCAGCTCACGACCAAACCCAGGCTTGTGCAATGGAGACCTCGCTCCTCCCGTAACTACCTTCGAACCACTGACTTCACCCTCACCGCAACCTCCTCTCTTGTCACTTAGTTCGACTGAGGATGAAAAATGGACCATTATGCAATCCTGCGCTATCCCTTTCGAAGGGGTCGGTATTTGGCTGGAAAGTCTAAGTTCCCTTAATGGGTTGCTATGCATGTCCGATTATGATTACTGGTCATATATTTGATTAAGTCCGGTTTAGGGTGATCAATCATTTCATACAAATCATACAATACATGCCAAAGCAACAAACATAATCATAGCATCACCCATAATCAAGCACCACCCATAATCAAGCACATGCATACATTCAATTATCTAGCAAGCACAAACAAGCATAATCTTAAGCCTCCAATATACAGCATCGTATTAATCCTAACTTACCTCGACTCCTCGCTCACTCACTCGAGGTCTGATTTGCTCAGGCCATCGCCGATCATCCCTATAACACAAACATGGTTTCAGCTTTTCATATAACTATTATAGGTTCGTTTTATCCTATAACGCTTTAAGTTTTGTTTAAGGTTTAATATGCCTAATTATCTAGGTATTAAGTCTTTTACAATTATTCTAGGTTTGGGGTTAGGTTCAGGTTTGGTTTTCGCATCGATTTCTAAATTAGGTTTTAGTTCGATTTCTAAGTAATGTTTTAGATTCCAACCCTAGAAATTTGTTTCAACCCATAATGTGAAATTAATCACATTACTTTCCGATCTCCTAAATACCATCACTACCCCTAATCAGTATTTATTTTACCCGGTACACTTAAATCCATATTAGTGTACTGAATTCACTCCTAATGTGAGAAATTTTTACATTTTTCATATAATTACATAAATTCAAGTTTCCTATCAGATTTATTGTACATTTTTATTATTATCAAAATATCAATTTTTATTATAATATTTTCTATTTATTATATTTCCAATAATTACCTATTATGTATTATTACCTTTTATGTATATAATACACTTCTAATATTTCTATCACTCTAATTATCATCTCTAAACATCAATTATCATTTCAAAATGTCTAAATTCATCCTAAATCAGATTTTACTCCTAATTACCCTAATTTACAAAATTAACTTAAAATGTACTATTTTTCCATATTACTTATTTACTACATAATTAACCTAATAATTACATCTAACACCCTAATTGCTACAAGTATCATACTCCATCAGATTTCAACATCCTAAAACATGTACTTATTCACTAAATCAGTAATTAACCATCTAATTACTTTATTAGCCCTAAATTACCCATTTTATGCCTCATTTTAAGGCCTAAAAATTATCTAAAAATTTCAAAAATTACTTTTTGAAAATGGGCTTCATAGCACTGTTCTATATCATCTAAGTAATCTACACAAAAATTTTTGGCTCGAAACTACGCTCCTAAGGTCATTTATTTCTAAACTGAAAAATGTTCGGTTTTGCAAGATTTCTTAAGAACAGTATATTATGAGACATATTTTCATCAAAATAATATTTTTCCTAAAAACTACATACAAAAATATTACAGAATAACAAAATTCATAATTTTCTAAGAATATTTACTATTTTTACAAAATTACACAAGAATCGGGCTGGAAATCGGACTTACCGATTTGGGTGGCCCCGGCCACCGCCGGCCGCCGTGGCCTTGTCAGCCAACATGGGCGCTGCCACCACTGTGTGGTGGTGGTGGCCGTCCACTCTCAGCTGCTCGTCTGGTGTGGGTTCCCTTTGAAAGCCCTAATTGCACAGTTTTTTCTAATTTTTTTCTAAATTGAATTTTTCTCTCAATTTTCACCTCTCCCTAATTTTCTCTTATTAGTATCTTTCCAAATGAGCTTCTGAATTTTTCTTGCTATTTATAGGGCTTTAGGGGATTTATTGTGCATTAAATGGAACAAGACAATTGCCTTATCCCTTGATTTTTGGCTTTTATGTCGTCTTAATTTAATTGGTTGATTTTTCTTTTTCAGGTTCTGACTTGCCATGACCAAATTTGCATCATTCCACACTCTTCTGATTTTTTTCTGATTTTTTCACAATTAATTTATAATTTTATTTAATTATTTACTAAGTTTTTGGCCAATTTAGGTAATTTCGTGTATTTTTATCTACACGTAAATACGTGTGGTGTACACGTAAACATCCCTAATTATTATTTAGGTCATTCTAAAATTTTTAGTATACATATAATCTATCTCTAGTAATTTATTAGTTATTTGATTATACTTTTTGCCTTTTTAGTAATTAGCAATCATTATGCTTAAAATTTGAAAATTTTATAGTCTCCTGTTTTACTACTTATTTTCTTAAATTTAAGTTTACGGGGTCATTTTTACTAATATTTCTCTTAATAGTTTATAATTTAAGTTTAATCGGATTCTTTAACTAATTGCCCAAAACCTTATATCCTAAGTTCGATCTTACGGTTAATTGGCTTAACTTTAGGGCTTACAGAACACAAAAAAGATTAAAGAGTAAAACATCACTCAATAATCCAAGACATAAGTTTGAATAGCTCATGAAGATATCAAGCATATTCTTACTTCAAAATGTTCAACTATGTTGGTCGTTACTATTTATTGTAAGTCCTAAAACTTTAGTAGCAAAACTATAAATAACATACAAGGATAATATTTACAAGTATACAAAATTGTTTAATAGGAAGGTTAGTGTGTAGGGTACTCGAGCTGTTCTAGGATAGGTCGGGTTTGAGCAGGATTAGGTCAGTAGCTAGTTGTTCGAGCTAGGGTTAGATTCCTTGAAGTCTTATTATGCTCGGTTAAGCTCTTGATAAGGCCGACCTATAGTTGCTGAACTTGTGGATTGCTCGACACTAAATTCCTCATATCGTGCTAAGTTGGGCTTTAGACTTAGGACCTCAGCTATTTGGTGTTACGTCCCGAAGTCACAGAGTCGTAACAGTCCCGCCGTGTAAACCATTCTATGATAGTAACTGGCCTCACAGTGCCTACCATAGACATGATCTACACAAGGCGTCGACGACTCCTCGCTTTGAAGTAAGTAGTTCGATTAATAATTATACAACAATTATGATAAGCACTACAATTTCTAATAAACATAAATAATTATCAATAAGTCCACAGAGTTTCCCAGGAAGTTTTACATAATCACCACAGTCTACTAATTTACAAAATAACTATCAGTCTTTAACCTTTAACTACAAGGTCAGTCCAGTTACACATTTTACTAAGTATCTTGGTCCTCACACCCCTGGCTTCAAAAAGACTAACCTCTGGGTAATTGTAGGGCGGCATAATACTTACAATGATCACAAATCAGAACCTGTAAAAGGATCTATAAGGGTATGAGCAACTACAGCTCAATAAGTTGAATTGGAGACTTATTAATGCATACAAGCACAAACAGGATTATCAAACAATTATTTTCATGCAATGCAACAATCAAGTGTCATCGCACAACGTAGTCCGGTCCGTTGTGAAATCAGAGAAATTTCACCCGCTCCAATCCGGGTTGAGGAGTTCCATGTTATGAGCAGCTCACAACCAAACCCAAGCTTGTGCAATGGAGATCTCGCTCCTCCCGCGACTACCTTCGAACCATTGACTTCACCCCCGCCACGACCTCCTCTCCTGTCACTTAGTTCGACTGAGGATGAAGAAGGGACCATTTTGCAATCCTGCGCTATCCCTTTCGAAGGGGTCGGTATTTGGTTGGAGAATCCTATGATCCCCTAACGGGTTGCAATGCATGACATTTTCGGTTATTGGGGTCGACTAAGATTAAATTCCGGTTAAGGTGTTCAAACAAGTTCATATCAATTCAATCAGTCACAAAATCATTCACAATACAAATTCCAGCACAAATTCAGATACATCAAGCACAGGCGCAAACTACTTACAATCACAGGCCGAGTACTACAAAACTAGTACTCTATTACAATAAGCAATAACCCAACTTACTTAAATTTGCTCGATCGCTCGATCCTCTAGTTGCGAGCTGATTTGTTTCTGGGTGTCCTATAATACAAATAGGTTCTTTTAGTACTTATATTTTATGGATTCTTATTCTAATTCATAATGTAACTCATTTTCCTCATGTACGTATTAATGATTCGTTGTATTCTATTTCGGGGTTCGGCTCCTAAACTAGATTCTAGTTTTAATTCCTAAGTCGTAATTAGGCTCGAATCCCAATGTGACATTAATCACATTACGCTCGGGTACTCAAATATCCTATTGGGTTGTAATTTTAGTATTCTAAACTATTCGGTACACACTAACCCTAACTGAGGTATCGGATTTATTCCCGATGTGTAAAAATCTTACATTTTGAGATATTTACTTAAAATTAAATGTCATTTCAGATTTATTATTTTTCTGATTTCAATTATAATATTATCTAAATAACCTTATTTTTTTAGATTTATTAATTTACACTTTTACATATTACTAATTTCTTATATTATTTACCTAATTTCCCTAATTAACCATACGTAGTACCTAAAGGCTAGGATTAGGGTTCCACTGCGGAGATTAACTTCCCTAAACATCTAATTAAGATCCAAATAAGTAATTAACATCCTAATCACCTAATTAACCTTAAATCACCCAATTTTACCATCATTTTAGGGCAAAAAATTAACTTAAAATTTTCAAAAATTAATTTTAAAAAAATGGCTTCATAGCACTGTTCTACATCATATGAGAATCCTACAGAAAAAATTTGAGCCCCAAACTACACTCCTAAGCATATTTATTTTTCGGTTTAATCATGTTCGGTTTTGAACAATTTGTTAAGGAACCTATATTTTCAGACATAATTAAACTAAATCAATATTTTTCCCTAAATCTACATACAATAAAACCTCAAAATAACAAGTTTCATAATTTTCTGGGCAAAATAAATAATTTTACAAAATTATACAAAAATCGGGTGAATAAATGACTAACCGGTTCGAAGCTTTTGGGCCCTCCAAACCAGGTCCAATGTTGTCGGCCGGTCTAGGCGGTGGTTCTAGTGTAGGGTGGTGGTGGTGGTTCAGTCCCAGGTGGTGGTGGTGGTTCAGTCCCAGGTGGTGGTGGGTGGTGGTTTTGGTTCACTTGCCTAATCTGCACAGTTTTCTTTTTTTTTTTCTGGATTTTCTCTCGATTTTTTCAATGTTTCGATTTTTCTCAAATCTCAAACTGACCAAATGACTTCTGAAAATTTTTTCCTTATTTATAGACATATGTAGTAATTAATTTGATGGGATTTTGCCCTGATTCCTTGATTTTTGGCTTTTTGTTTGTCCAATTCTTATTGGTTATTTTTTTTTCTTCCTGACCACGACCTGATCTTATTGCAGCTTATCCTCTTCTGATTTTTTCTATAATTATTTTGTATTTTTCTTTAATTATTTGCTTAGTTTTCGGCCAATTTTAGTAATTACGCGTATTTTTATCTATACGTAAATACATGTGGGGTACACATGAACATTCCTAAATATTATTTTGGTCATTCTAAAATTTTTAGTATACATATAATCTATCTCTAGTAATTTATTAGTTATTATATTACACTTTTCGCCTTTTCGGTAATTAACAATTATTATGCTTAAAATTTGAAAATTTTATAATCTCCTATTTTACTACTTATTTTCTTAAATTTAAGTTTACAGGATCATTTTTACTAGTATTTTGCTAAATAGTTTATAATTTGGGTTTGATCGGATCCCTTAGACGATCGTCCTAAACCTTGGGTTTTAAGCTCAAACCTACGGTTACTTGGCTTGACTTTAGGGCTTACATTTAGTTCTTAGTCTTCTTGGCAGTCGATAGAGCTATTGTCGAATTTTTTTTCTTTCCTTTCTCAGCCTTTTAACATCAACTCGTCCTTGGGTAGGACAAGTCAACCTTAGCTAAGAACAGGTTTGTGACGTTTTTGGGTTAGTCGGAGGCTGATTCTTATCAACCTACAAAAGAATTATGGGGAGTAAAGGGATGGAGATGGAAGCATAAACAACATAACAATCAAATAGTGTAGTCATTTAGTTAGTTAGATGAAATGTAATGCAATAAGCATATGCCATTTGTACAAAGTTATTCGATCCATCGTAAAGTTAGAGAAATTGCATCTGCTCTAACCTGAGTTGAGGAGATTACACTCATAGGCATAATGCCATAGCTTCGACTAAACTTAGGCTCGTGTAATAAAAACTTGACTCTTTTCATGATTACCTTTGAACCTAATGCCCTCAACCCTATTACAGCCTACTCTCCTGCCACTTAGTTCGATCAGGACTAGAGAAAGGCCAATTACAACTGCCTCATCAAAGGGTTAGTATTTGGTCAGACATCTTATCCATTCCCTTAATGGGTTGTAATATATGTCTAGTTAATGTTTATATCCAAGTTTTAGCTTAGTCCATTTTAAAGTTAACCAACCAATTACAAATAATCAAATTTAGGAGCGATATATAGCAAAGCAATCAAAACATATAGCATAACAATAAGACAATATAGCAAATAGTTTCTATGCATACACATAGCATGCACATAATCAACTACTTTACAACCACAAACAAGTGTACACATCAGCCTCCAAGTACTTTTATATAATACTCGAAACTACCATTAAGCATTTATCTCACTCACTTGGATTCCCGTTCACTCTTGCAACTTAGATGCCCTAGTCTTTTTGTCATCAACGGTCCCTATATTGCAAATCATATTCTAGTTTTGATACAGTGCATTGGAGTAAGAGTGTTTTAATTATTGTACTTTTGTTTTAGTTTAGCACTCTTTGAATATTCAACAAATGTAGTTATGGATATTAAGTGTTATTACTTTTACCTAAGTTATTTTGACTTTCTATTTAATCTTCTACTAGGTTTTTAGATTCTTAGTACCCTTTATGTAAACTTCTACTAAGGTCTATTAGGTGTTTGGTACTTTCTACTCAAGCTTCTATTAAGGCTTTAACTCATATTCTTTGGAGTGGAATCTTCTACATCACCTTCTACTAGAGTCTTCTAGGCTTAAAGTACCTTCTACTTAAGTTTCTACTAAGGTCCATGGTTATATACTTTGTTTGTTGAATTTTCTATTCAAGCTTCTATTAGTGTTTTGATTTATGTTTCATATTAGACAGACCTTATACACAACCTTCTACAAGAATTTTGGTTATAGTTTCTATACTAAGAAACCTTCTACTGTTACAATATTATAGTTTCATTTTATAAGTCAATAGTTTGCACCAGTAGCTACAGAAACTTCTACATAACCTTTTATAGCTACTAACTCCTTCACTAACTCATCCAAAACTTCTGCAGCACCTTTTATAGGCACCAAATTTGTTCAAATTCACCAAAACTCCATTTTTCACACTTTTCTTTACTTTGCTCATGCCTAACCTTGCTGAAACTCCACCAATATCGACTTGCATGGTTCAGAAATTCATCCACATCAATATGTATAACCCGAAATTCAATCAATGTTGAACATACCTAATTAACTAATGTACCTAAAATACATATATTAAGGCAAAAAATCATAGTTTTTAAGATGAATACATTTCATGTATAGTAGCTAAAGTCTTTGCTTTACTACTAATTTTTAAGCGTTTTTAACAGAAATAATCAACTTATTAACTTAATGAAAAATCCCCATAAACATTTAAATAAAATCATTAAGTTTAGCTTTGGAAAACACATCTTTTCATAGAATCTCCTATTTTCACTTAAAAATTGAGATCAACTTACTGCATATAACAAAAAATTACTCAAAAGCGATGGAAAATGAGATCTAACACAATTTATGTGAAAAATAGTAAACTTTCCTTATATGTCAATTATCAGTTTTTTCAAAAATTAAAAATTAACCTAAATAAAAGGAAAATTTTTAGAGAAACTCTTTACATAGAAATTTTTATATGTAATAAGGTACTTATGGAAAAATTTTGATGAGGAAACTATATCGTTGGGGCTTTTGAAAATCAAATAAAAAATTAGCTCCGAATGACTCATTTCTTAAGAGTGATATATAAAATGAAAGATTTTTATAAAAATAATAAATTTTAATGAAAACATGCTTAAAATTATGTAAGAATAAAATTTCTAGAATTTGTAGATAAAATTTGATATTTTTAACAAATTTTTTAAAATCGAGTGCAAAATTGAACTTACCGATGCAAGAGATCTCAATGGTCGGCGGTGGTAGTGGTTTTGTTAACCCGAAAGGCATTGGGTGAAGGTCCAAGTGGTGGTGGCCACTTGTTGTTAGGTTGCTTCTAAGTTTGGAATCCCTAATCTTGTAGATTAGCACCTAATTTCTTATATTTTCTTTAAATTTATCTAATATCTTCCAAAATAATTCCACCAATTTTCCTTAAATTTCTTAGTATCTAAAGAGTTCAAAATGATGGATGGAAGGGTATTTATAGGTCTTAGGTTGAGTAGGTTAATTAGATGGTATGCATGACAAGTGTAAATGGATCTTAATTTTCTTAATGCCAAGTGTCAAGTGGTTTTGGAAAACCATGGCCTAATCCATGGTTTTGATCTATGATTTTGCCTCAAAACCATCCAATCCCATGGTTTTTAACCTGCGGTTTTGGAAAACCAATAACTTATCCTTAGTTTTCTAAAAATTCATATGCTCTCTTAACTTATTTAAATAAATCATTTACCTAAAAAAGTGAGAAAATATATATATACATTAAAATTCAGTTATTATAATTAACGTTTACAATATTTCTCCATAATATATTTCCTAGTTATTACATTATTCAAAAATGAAAAATTCTAAAATAAAAGCCTAGACCTTAAAAATATATATTTGTTCTTCAAATGTTTTTCCTCACTCTCTAGAATCCAGCAGTTGCTAGCTTCAGAGTAGTTATATGCCACTTCTTAGCCAGCACCTGCACAACGTCTGTAGTGATGTGAGCAACCACAGCTTAGTAAGTTAAGATGAAAAACTTAAAACTATGCCATAAACATAACAAAGTTATCAACCAACTTATTAGGTGCAATGTATATACAAGTAAATGCCATCGTAAGACGTTGTCTGGCTCGTCGTGAGATTAGAGAAATTGTGCTCGCTCTAATCCGGGTTGAGGAGTTGCCGTTAATGCAACAGCTCACGACCAAACCTAGGCTTATGTAATGGAGACACTACTCTTCTCGTAACTACCTTCGAACCATTGACTTTACTCTCACCACAACCTCCTCTCCTATCACTTAGTTTGACTAAGGATGAAAAAGGGACCCTTATGTAATCCTTCACTATCCCTTTCGAAGGGGTCGGTATTTGGCCGGAGAATCATAGGTTTCCGCTAATGGGTTGTCATGAAGGTCCGATTATGATTATAAGTCGTATATTTGATTAGGTCCAGTTTAGGGTGATCAATCATTTCATACAAATTACACAATACAAGCTAGAACAACAAACGAAATTATAGCATCACTCATAATCAAGCACATGCACACAACATACTATCTAACAAGCACAACCAAGCATAATCTTAAGCCTCCAAAATATAGCATCATATTAATCCTAAATTACCTCGACTCCTCCCTCCCTCACTTGAGGTCCGACTCGCTCAGGCCATCGCCGATCATCCCTATAACACCAACGTGGTTTCAGTTTTTCATATAATTATTATAGGTTCGTTTTATCTTATAACGCTTATTGTTATGTTTAGTTTTAGGGTTTAATATATCTAATTATCTAGGTTTTCAAATCTTTTACAATTATTCTAGGTTTGGGGTTAGGTTCGGGTTTGGGTTCAGTTTCCGTATCGATTTTTAAATTAGGTATAGTTCGATTTCTAAGTACTGTTTTATACCCGAACTCTAAAAACTTATTTTTACTCATAATGTGAAATTAATCACCTTACTTCCAGATATTCTAGATATCATAATTACCCCTAGTCAGTATTTTATTATATCCAGTATACTTAAATCCTTAATAGTGTACCGAATTTACTCTTGATGTAAGAAATTTTTTACATTTTTCACATAATTACATAAATTCAAGTTTCCTATTAGATTTATTGTATATTTTTATTATTATCATAATATCAATTTTTATTCTAATATCTTCTATTTATTATATTTTTAATAATTGTGTATTATGTAATATTACTTATTATGTACATAATACACATATAATATTTTTATTACTCTAATTACTATCTCCTAACATCAATTATCATTTTAAAATGTCTAAATTCATCCTAAATCAGATTTTACACCTAATTACCCTAATTTACAAAATTAACTTAAAATGTACTATTTTTCCCTATTACTTATTTAATACATAATTAACCTAATAATTACATCTAACACCCTAAATGCTACAAGTATCATACTTCATCAGATTTCAACATCCTAAAACATATAATTATTTACTAAATCAATAATTAACCATTTAATTACTTAATTAACCCTAAATTACCCATTTTATGCCTCATTTTAAGGCCTAAAAATTTTCTAAGATTTTCAAAAGTTAATCTTTGAAAATAGGCTTCATAATACTATTCTATATCATCTAAGTAATCTACACAAAAATTTTGGGTTCAAAACTACACTCCTAAAGTCATTTATTTCTAAACTGAAACATATTCGGTTTTGCATGATTTCTTAAGGACTATATATCACGAGATATATTTTCATCAAAATAATATTTTTCCTAAAAACTACATACAAAAATATTTCAGAATAACAAAATTCATAATTTTCTAAGAATATTCACTATTTTTTACAAAATTACACAAAATCGGGCTAGAAATCGAATTTACTAGTCGGGTGGCTCTGGCCATCGTGGCCTTATCGGCCAGTCTAGGCGTTGCCACCACCGTATGGTGGTGGCGGCTGTCCACTCCCAGTTGCTCATCTGGTGTTGGTTCCCCTCTACAGCCCTAATTGCATAGTTTTTCTTATTTTTTTTCCTAACCCTAATTTTTTTCTCAATTTCGCCTCTCCCTATTTTTTTCACTCTCCAAACTGATCAAATGAGCTTCTGAAATTTTCTTGCTATTTATAGAGATTTAGGGAAATTATTGTGCATTAATTTGATTAGACAACTACCTTATCTCTTCTTTTTTCCACTTTCTATTTATTGCATTTTAATTGGTTGATTTTGTTTCTTCAATTCCAAATTGCCACACCTCATTTCTGGATTTTTCTTGATTTTTTCCTTAATTAATTATGATTTTTCTTTAATTATTTAGTATTATTTTAGCACATTTCACGTATTTTAAGTAATTACGCGTATTTCTACCTACATGTAAATTCATATATAATACAAATAAATATTCCTAAATATTATTTAGGTCATTTTATGATTTTTAGTATGCATATAATTTATCTCTAGCGATTCGTTAATTATCGGAATACATTTTATGCATTTTCGATAAATAACGAGTTATATACTTAAAATTTGAAATTTTTATATTCTTTTATTTTATTATTTATTTTCTTAAATTCAAACTTACGATGTCATTTTTACTAATTTTTCTAGCTTTACTTTATAGTTTAGGCTCAATTGGATCTTTCAACCGATTGAAACCTCGAGTGGCTAATTGTGGAGCGTACAAGGAAAACTCGAGAGATCAAATGCTTTAAATGTCTTGGCTATGGATATGTAGCTAATTAATATCCAAACTAACGTGTCATAACGATCAAGGGAGATAGGTCTCACTTTGAAGTAGAGAGTGCTAATGGGAGAGAGGAAGAAGTGGAAGTTGACCAGACGCCAGAAGAGTTATAGGAAAACCTCGATGCTCTAATGCCTCATGAAGCAGGAGCTAAGTAATGTTTTGTGATTTGACAATCTCTTAATACTTTTGTAGCCAACAAGAATGAATAGAGGGGGAATCTTTTCCATACGAACTAGCGAATGAATGGCAAGCTATACGAGTTAATCATTAATAGAGGAAGTTATACCGATGTCATAACTTAAGGGGCAGTTAAGGTCATGAAATTGCCAACTCTTCCACACCTTAAGTCGTATAAGATTCACTAGTTGAATGAGAAAGGAGGTTTACCCATTATCGAGCAAGTTAGAGTACTGATTACCATTGGTGATAGGTACAAATATGAAGTGTTATGTGACGTCCTTCCCATGTATACCTTGTAAGCTCCGCAATCAGTTACTCAGGGTTCGGTTCATAGAATTTAAGGCGATCGAACAAATTGTCTGATCTAACCCAAATCTTATGAAGAAATTAGAAATATTAGTAAAAGTGATCTCGTGAGTTTGGATTTAATAAAATAAGCAACAAAATAATTAAATGATCTAATATTGAATTATTTGTAAATTTCTCGTTATTTATTGAAAACATGTAAAACGAGTTTCGATAACTATCGAATTAATAGAGATAAATTATATGCACACTAAAAATTATAAAATAACTTAGATAATATTTAGAAATATTTATTTATACTATATATGTATTTATATGTAGTTAAAATATGCGAAATTACTTAAAATACCTAAAATATGCTAAAATAATATTAAATAATTAAATAAAATTCATAAATAATTAAATAAAATATCAAGAAAAATATATAAAAATGAAGAGAATTCCAAAAATGAGGTGTAGTAAGTTGGAATTGAATAAGAAATAGTAAACCAATAAAATTAAGCCAAATAGAAAGTGAAAAAGTAAGAGATAAAGGACACTTGGTAAGGAAAAATAGGAAGAAAAATCCCAAACCCAACTATAAATTCATAAAACCACTTTCAAAACCTCATTTGGTCAGTTTAACATCAGAAAAAAAATTAGAAAGTTGAGAGAAGAGAGGAAAAACTAACTTTTGCAAAATTAGACAAAATTGTGTATATTTAGGGTTTATAAAGGGAACTCACATCCAACGGCCACCTAAAGAGGAATGGCAACCACCAATAGATAGTGGAACCTACATCTAGAGCTATAGACAATGGTGGAGTCACCGCTAATGCTTGGAAGCTTGTTGATTGGTGAGTTCAGATTTCCCAATTGAATTTGTTTAATTTGGTAAAAATATAAAAAATGCATGGAAATTTATGAAATTTTGTTTCACTAGGTATTTTTTCATGTAGAATCAGAATATCAAACCATTTTTTTAAATTAGAAGTGTTTATATGGGTTTCTTAAGAATAGGCCTAATTCTAACAAATTTTGTATGAATTTTAAAAAATAGTAAACAATATTATTTTGAGCTAATTTTTGGTATACATATTCCTCATATGATATATTTAATTTTCATAAAAATAATTTTTGATAAATTACACGTTCAGTATTTATTAAAATTATTTTGTTGAATTTGCCTTGGTTTTTATATGAAAGAAATAATAGGTTTTTAATTAAATTCCTTAATGAATCTGATTTATAATGACTTCTAAAGCTTATTTATGATTTTGGAAATATTTTGTTTGAATCTTATAATTTTATTTAGCCATTTACCTAATTTAAGCTCATTTTTAGCAAAACTGGACTTAAAATCGATATATCAAAGAATAATATATATATAACTATCTTAGTACTTTTCATGATCATAATCTAACAACCATAATTTAATGGTTATAATATATTTTCCATAGTTTTATTGGAACTTGAGGCATTAGTTGTATGTATTATGCATAATATGTACTAAATATGTAGATAAATGGTATATGTTAAGTTAATTAGGTAATTTAGGGTTAATTAGATACAATTTCTTATTTATGATGTGATTAGACATTTGATATGTTATTGGAGGATGAAGGATGATATATATAGTGTTAGAAGTGTTAAATAGGTGATTTATGAGTGAATTCTATAACAATACATAATATGTAAATATATGACATTAATGAATAGAAAATATCATACCACAAGTGATAATATTATAATAATATTAATATAAAATAAATTTGCTATTAAATATAAATTTATATAATTATATGGAAAATATAAATTTTTCTCACATTGAGAGTAAATTCAGTAGTTAAATAAGAAATAGAGTGTACTGTGTAAACTAAAATACTAATTAGAGACCAAATATGATATTTAGGATACCCAATTATGATATGAATAATTTCATATTATGGTTTGAAAAAAGTTTTTAGGGTTCTTTTATAACCCATAATTAGAAACCGACTTAGAACCTAAATTAGAAATCCACTCCAAAACTGAAATAGAACATATCCTAAATTAAGAATAATTGTAACAGATTTAAAAACCTGAATAATTAAGTACACTAAAACTCTATACTAAAAATAACAATAAGCGTTGTATGATAAAACAATCTATAGCAATTATGTGGAAACTGAAACAACGAATATATTATAGGGATGATCGGGGATGGCCTGTATAAGTCGCACCTTGAGTGATCAAGTAGAGAGTTCAGGTAAGTTGGGATTAATATATTACTGCATTTTAGGGTACTAAATTATAGTATTCGGAAGTTTAAAATTATACTTAGTTGTGTTTGCTAGATAGTTAACTATGTGTATACCTGTATGTGCTTGTTTCTGAGTTTGATTATATGATTTTGGTTTGCTGTTTTGGCTTGTATTTTGTGATTTGTGTAAAATGATTGAACACCTTAAACTGAACCTAATCGGATATATGACTTATAAGCTTAAATTAGACCTGCATAGCAACTCATAAGAGTAAACTTAGGGTTCTTCAGCCAAATACCGACCCCTTCAAAAGGGATAACATTGGATAGCATAATTGGTCCCTTTTTCATCCTTAATTGAACTAAGTGATAAGTGAGGAGGTCGCGACAAGGGTGAAGTTAATGGTTTGAAGGTAGTCTTAGGAGGAATGGTGTCTCCATTGCATAAGCCTGAGTTTGGTCATGAGTTGTTACATTAAATGGAAACTCCTTAACTCGGATTAGAACGGGTGCAATTTCTCTAATCTCACTACAGGCTAGATAATGTTGTGCGATGGCATTTGCTTGTATATGCATAGTATCTAATTAATTTGGTTGATAACTCTGTTTGTGTTTGATGTATAGTTTTAAGTTTATATCTTAACTTACTAAGTTATTAGTTACTCACATCTCTATAAACATTATTGTAAATTCTAGCTAAAAAGCAGCCTATATTTACCTTGAAGTTAGCAACTACTAGATCTTAAGAAGTGAGGTAATACATTTGAAGAGTAGATATATTTTTAAGGTTTTACTTCTTATTTTAGAATCTTCTATTTTTGAATAATGTATTACTTAGGAAATATAGTATGATGAAACTTTGCAAACATGATTTGTAATATTTGAAATTTTAGTGTATATAAATATTTTTATACTTTATTGGGTAAATAATTTATTTAATTTATGAACCGTTTACTTCAAAACGAATGAGACCGTTATAACTCTATCGCTTTAGGACGTGACATACCTCACACATCTTACTAAGGTGTGTACACTCCGTAAATTTAACCTTCTAAACATGTGTTGAACTCGAGTATCGTAGATATTTCCTTAAGTTGACAAAACTATATAAAATGAAAATCAACTAAAATTTTGAACTTGGAACTTAAAATTAACATGAAAAACTCTATTATACGATTTGAAAACCCTAATCATGCACGAAAACCCTAATCCTTACATATGCATACTTTTAAAAATGTAAATCTAAACTTAATAGAAACCATAAATATCAAATTGTAAAAAAAAAAAAAATTAAAACTCTATAAAATTATCCTAGTGCTTGAAAAGCTATAAATCAATAAAATTATTATTAATTTTGCGAAATCATATGAAATCGATAATGAACGAATTAAGGATGATTTCAAGTAATAATAAATAACAAAACTAAGCTAGTTAAAAGAATAAATTAATAAATTTACAAAATTTATTTTACTTGTGTACATAAGTTACCCCACAATATGTATATATATAAATATTTTAATAAGCAATTTCCTTCTCTTTTCTTAATCTATCGTATGATATATATATGTTGCATAATAAAGCAATGATCCTAAATAATTAAACCAATTGAATCTTAAGCTCCTAAGTATAAGTCAATTACTCTCGAATTGGTGAAAAACCCTAAAACATATTTAAACTCACTCGAACCCTAAACCTTGGGACAATTAGGGACTTATGACCTTAAATAAATAATTAAAAATATAATTTGAATAAATTTTATTCAACTCTAAAAAATTTTAAAATTTCTGAAGAAGTAAATCACAAACTACAAATTAATTTGAAAACCAAATTCTAAAAGAATTACATATAAAATAATTCCTTTATTTTCACTTATAAGCCTTATTACACATAGATAAGTGGTAAATCCTACTTTTTAGCGGACTTATGATTCAACTAAGAGTACTTTCCAAACATTCCCAATGACAAACTAAGCTAAGAATTCAAGTTTGCATTTAAAAATAAATTTAATTTTCCAATTCGAAAGTCTATTATCGATAAAACTCGAATATGAAAAATGCAGACTCTAAGTCACCCAAAACCCTAAACCATAAAACAATTAAGAACTTGTAACCCTAAGCGGCTAATTAAGCATTTAATTTGAATAATTTTATTCAACTCTAGAAATTTTCATAATTTTATACGAATGAAATCATAACTTACAAATCAATTTAAGAAACAAACTCCAAAAGAATTTCATATAAGACAATCTCCTTATCTTCATACATAAGACTTGTGCACATGAATAAGTAAACAAACCAATCATTCTAAATAACTTATCAATTGAGAGTTAGAATCATTTATCAATTGATAACTTATCAAAAACTAGTGATAAGACACTTCCTTTATCATACGACAACTTATACTGCATATGGACAAGTTATTACATTATTTTATGTGTTCGACTTTTAATTAAGAGACAAGACAACTCCATGCCCTATTTACTCCCTACTTGGCCAGTTGGAAAAGAAGGAAAAGAAAGGCTATGCCTTATTATTTGTTCATCACTCAAATGTTTTACGCATCTACTATATACCCCTTAATGCTTACATCATTTAGTTTTGTCAAAAAGTTGGCATTTCTGCATACTCAAAAGATAACCAATTAAAGTTTTTTAAACACACTTCTCCTCCCATTCAAAAATCTGCCACTCTCTCTCTCTCTCACTCTCATTTTCACTTCCTTTTCTCTTACTTTAAACATAAATCAAAAGAAGAAACCCAACCTCACAAAATCCCACATTACCGCCACCTTTTTACTTCATAACTCACAGCACAAAAGCTTGATTTTGTTGCCTTCTTTTATCAATTTCAAAAGTCACTTTTAGGAACTTTAAAATATCCTCAAAGCCCCACTTCAAAGATCAAGATTCTAGTTTCCAAAGGAGCTTACAAGAAGAAGGAGGAAAACAAGGAACATAAGAGGATACTTAGTTGCACAATCACCATTTCTACACTTTTAGGACGAATAAGTTGTTTTCTTATTAAAGTGACCTAATATGCCATGTTAAGAAATCATGTTTTCATAAAGATAATAGCATGATCATAAGATGATAAAATAGCTAGACCACCTTAAGAAGTAAGCTTGTGAATCCCTTTATATAAAAGTTAAAATATGAGCATGCTAAGTTGGTGTTATGTAAATATATATGTTTAATACTTAGAACGGAAGATTTTAAGTTGAGAAAATCATAAAATGTATACATGAACAAGGAAACATCATGTTAGATGTAGATTGTATGTAAGTCATTTAGATGTTATTTCTATTTCTATTAAGTTAAAGATGCTCAAATCTAGCCTTAGGTAAAGGAAAACTCATTACATGAAGCTTTTATAAAGAACCCAACTTTATGAGATATGAACTATAGCATGAAAGTTATGATAAGTATGAGATCTATTATTTTCATCTAAGATATAAGCTAAATAATCACCATATGGAAGAGAAGTTAAGTCAAAGTTGGAATATGAATAGCATAGGTTCATGATCTAACCCCTAAACTTAAGGAAATGATAAAACAAGTTGAGAAACCAAGTAAGTGTCCCTTGAATTCATCACGACCAGATCTGGAACATAAATAAAAGCCACTTAAAAATATGATAAAACTCATAACCAAACCTAAAACTCTTAAAACAAGCCTAGAACTCTAAGTTGGGCCTTCATTAAAATTTTGACCAGCACTTTAAAATGTTAAGAAAGGTTTTTTTGAATTCCACAAAAAGTCCACCTAAGACTCCATAAGCCCAACAAAGTTACTAACTTTAGTTTGAACAAAAAACAAGCTTATTCGACAACTTAAGCCCACATAAAAGCCCAAGGAGTTGTTGTTAGCACTAAGAGTGTAAACCAAAGTTTGGAATCCAACCTTAAAGAGTATTTTAAGGTTAGAATAAAGTCCTAAGCCTAAGCCTAAGCCCAAGCCCAAAGAATTTCCCAAGTTACCAAAAACCCATTAACCAAACAAAGCTTAGAAGCACTCTAAATCATGAGGATCGTTACTTTTCTAACCTATGGGCAGTTTTGCGTGCCTCATCACGAAAATATAATCTTATCACGTTAAAGTACACTCGAAAACGATGAATATTGACTGTAAGATCATAAAAATTGGATTCAAAACGAGAAAGTTATACGTAATTAAATTTTAAGTAGAAACTGGGAAAAATATGAAACAAAGTCAAAAGTATAGCTTAAAGGGTTTTAGCTTAGTTTTCTAAATTTTATTTCAAATCGTTATAGTATTGTATTTGCAATGTCTAAGAGACCTAACTTCTAGAGACGACCTATCCCTAGACTACTTCGATTGACCTGCATGGCTAAGTGAGTGAATTCCCGATTACTCTCCACTTGATTTTGCTTGTAGAATAGATGCACCTAAACTTATATGTGCATAAATTAGATGCTTGTGGGATATGGGAAGTGCATGTATATGAATTTGTGATTGTACGGCTTGTTAATCATGTAATAATGGAAATTGTTTGTGATAATTCATACATACGATTATAGGGAATGAAATTGTTCGATCACCATGGAAAACCGAATTAATCACTTATATGATTAAAAAATTCAATGAATCATGCATTCCCCATAATTGCATTTGGATAATGCCAACTACTGTTTCATATAGAAGATGGGAAGGGACTCACAGGAGGAGGGGCTCCTCTAAAATTAGGCACTAGCTATGTCATTATTTTATAGAGTCTTTATCCTAAGCTGATGGGATTACTAGGCACCAAGAGACAGCAATCGTTGGCGAAGAGTTGTGTCTTATAGCTTTTGCTTAAGGCGTATGTTTGTAGATTACGGAGGCTACCACACTATTAGACTTAGGATTTTGAAAATATGATTTGTTATTTAGTAAAGAAAGTATATATATACATATAGTTTTGTTTTGGCTTAAGCACAATAGTGCAAATGATATAAAACCTAAGGTCTAGAAACCGGATTTTGTTTTGGGTCGGTTAATTATCTCTAAACCCCGACTATAGGGGGCATAATTTTGAGTTATATGCAATTCCTAAGCTACTGCATGCATTGTTTGGTATACTAATTGATCATGCATTCATATATTTATGCATTAAATAAACTTTTGTCATGCGGTATTGACGAGGGGATTTATCTTACTAAGCGTAAGCTTACACCCTAATAGTTTTTTTCCTTGCAGGTTGATCGATAGTTGAGATAGGGATAGGAATCGAGTGTAGAGTGCTACCATTGAAGCAGTATGATGAAAAGTTTATGTAGTTAATTTGGAATGCTCCGGGAAACAACTAATATATCAACTAAGTTTAGTATCTTTAGTAAGTTTAGAATTTTCTGGAATTGTTTATCTTATTTCACTATTTTGGTAGGGGATATCGATTCTCTACGGTTCTGAGGAACTGTGGAAAAAAAAATGGATATCCATAATTATTTATATTATATAATGAGTCGATGAACTAAAATTGAAAACCCTAGTGATTGATTAATTAGAGTCTTGTAATCTCTTATTTACAAGGCGACTTTTTTATCATGGGTGCACACGAGATATGGAAATTCTAAGCAATATTACTAGGCTCCCCCTATGATCCTTATAAGGTGACCCTAGTTGTTTAACTTGAGAGTATTATATGATGGGTATAAGAACACCAACATGCTCCAGAAGGACGGGAAAAAGGTTATATTGACCCCCATGAGTCCTAAAGAGATGCAAGAGTCACAAGATAAGGTTATCAGATCACTGCAGTGTAAGTCCTCAATGATTTCCCGGGCTCAATTTTCTCGTGAAGTCAAGGCAAAGGAGTATATGCTCCTTTTAGTCAAAAAACTTTTAGAGTTGAGAGAAGCCAAGAGCTTACCTACCAAAGTGTAGATATTACTACAGGAGTATGCCGACCTATTTCCTGTTGAGATGCCAAAAGGCTTACCACCTTTAAGAGGCATTGAACATTGCATTGACTTTCGGCTAGGAGATGTGTTTTCGAACTAACTTGCCTATAAGCTCAATCCTGAGCAAGTGGCTGAGTTGAAGAAGCAAGTGGACAAGTTAGTAGATCGAGGATATGTTCGTTAGAGCATGAGCCCCTATGTTGTACCAACCGTATATTGCCAAAAAAAGATGGGTTGTGGAGAATATGCATTAATAGCCATGCTATCAACAAAATTACTATTAAGTATCGATATCCGATCCCATGGTTAGATGATATGTTCAATGAGTTGCATGGTGCCTGTATCTTTTCAAAGATTGATATGAAGAGTGACTACTACCAAATACGAATAAGACCTGGAGATGAATGGAAGATGGCCTTCAAGATAAGGGATAGTATGTTCGATTGGATGGTGATGCCGTTTGTCTGATGAATGCACTGAGTACTTTTATGCTGCTCATGAATTATGTACCGAGGGCACTGATTAGCAAATGTGTTGTAGTTTATTTCAATGACATCCTGGTCTATAGTGCCGACCTTACTTCTCATGTTAGCTATTTAAGATCTGTATTTGATATTCTCCAAGCTGAGAGATTATTCGGTAACCTGAAGAAATGTGTGTTCTATCAAAGCGAGGTTATATTCCTTAGGTATGTTGTTTCGGAGGGAGGAGTCCGAATGGATAATGAGAAAGTTAGAGCTATACTTAAGTAGCTTATGCCGACTAATGCTATAGAGGTTAGGAGTTTCCATGATATAGCTTCATTCTATGGGAGATTCATTTGGAACTTCAGTTCTATAATTGCACCATTAACCAAACTGACTAGTAAGGATTGTGAGTTTAAATGGACAAAGAAAGATGAGAAGAGCTTTGAAGACATAAAATCCAAGATGACATCAACCCCAATACTCGCCTTACCGGACTTCAAGAAAGTTTTTGAGGTTGAATGTGATGCGTTTAGAGTGGACAGTGGTGCTAACCCCATGCAGGAGTGCCAACTCATTGCATACTTCAATGAGAAACTCAAAGGAGTTGCCCTAAATTACTCGGCATATGATAAGGAGTTCTGTAAGCCCCAAAGTTAAGCCAATTGACCATAGGATTGAACTAGAACATAAGATTTTGGATGATCGGTTAAGGAATCCGATCAAACCCCAAATTATAAACTATTGAGAGAAATATTAGTAAAAATGACCCCGTAAACTTGAATTTAAGAAAATAAGTAATAAAATAGGAGACTATAAAATTTTCAAATTTTAAGCATAATAATTGCTAATTACCGAAAAGGCAAAAAGTGTAATTTAATAACTAATAAATTACTAGAGATAGATTATATGTATACTAAAAATAATAGAATGACCTAAATAATATTTAAGACTACTTTTTTTGTACTATATATGAATTTACATGCAAGTATAAATACACGTAATTACTTAAAATACGCGAAATGTGCTAAAATAATACTAAATGCTTAAAGAAAACTCATAATTAATTAAGGAAAAATCAAGAAAAATCAGGAAAAATCATGAATCATCCAGAATTGGGTCGTGGCAGCTGGGAAAAATAAGAAAAAATTCGGCCAATTAAATTAAGACAACACAAAAGCCAAAAATTAAAGGATAAGGCAATTGTTTTGTCCCATTTAATGCACAATAAATCTCATAAATCCCTATAAATAGTAGGAAAAATCACAGAGCTCATTTGGGCAGTTGGAAAGTGAGAAAAATAGAAAGAGACGAAAATTGAGAGAAAAATTCGGTTTAGAAAAAAAATAAGAAAAACTGTGCAGTTAGGGCTTTTAAAAGGAACCCCTACTAGACGAGTAGCTGGAAGTGGACGGCCACCACCACCACACGGTGGTGGCAGCGCCCAGGCCGGCCAATAAGGCCACGGCGGCCCGCGGTGGCTGGAGCCACCCAAATCGGTGAGTCCAATTTCCAGCCCGATTCTTGTGTAATTTTGTAAAAATAGTAAATATTATTAGAAAATTATGAATTTTGTTATTCTGAAATATTTTTGTATGTAGTTTATAGGAAAAATATTATTTTGATGAAAATATGTCTCGTGATATAGGGTCCTTAAGAAATTATACAAAATCAAGCATGTTTCGATTTAGAAATAAATGACCTTAGGAGTGTAGTTTCGAGCTCAAAATTTTTGTGTAGATTACTTAGATGGTATAGAACAGTGCTATGAAGCCCATTTTCAAAAATTAATTTTTGAAATTTTTAAATAATTTTTAGGCCTTTAAATGAGGCATAAAATGGGTAATTTAAGGTTAATTAAGTAATTAAATTATTAATTACTGACTTAGTGAATAAGTAGATGTTTTAGGATGTTGAAATCTGATGGAGTATGATACTTGTAGCATTTAGGGTGTTAGATGTAATTATTAGGTTAATTATGTAGTAAATGATTAATAGGGAAAAATAGTTAACTTTAAGTTAATTTTGTAAATTAGGGAAAATAGGAGTAAAATCTGATCTAGGATGAATTTAGACATTTTGAAATGATAATTGATATTTAGGGATGGTAATTAAAGTGATAAAAATATTAGAAGTGCATTATGTACATAATAGGCAATAATGTATAATATGTAATTTTTGGAAATATACTAAATAGAAAATATTAGAATAAAAATTGATATTATGATAATAATAAAAATATACAATAAATCTGATGGGAAACTTGAATTTATGTAATTATATGAAAAATGTAAAAATTTTTCACATTAGGAGTGAATTCGGTACACAAATAAGGATTTAAGTGTACCGGATGGAATAAAATACTAATTAGAGGTAATGATGGTATTTAGGAGATCGGGAAGTAATGTGATTAATTTCACATTATGGGTTGAAACGGATTTCTAAGGTTGGAATCTAAAACATTACTTAGAAATCGAACTAAAAACCTAATTTAGAAATCGATGCGAAAACCAAACCTGAATCTAACCCCAAACCTAGAATAATTGAAAAAGACTTAATACCTAGATAATTAGGCATATTAAACCTTAAACAAAACCTAACAATAAGCGTTATAGGATAAAATGAACTTATAATATTTATATGAAAAGCTGAAACCACGTTCGTATTATAGGGATGATCGGTGATGGCCTGAGCAAATTGGAACTCGAGTAAGCGAGCAAGGAGTCAAGGTAAGTTGGGATTAATACGATACTGTATTTTGGAGGCTTAAGATTATGCTTGGTTGTGCTTGTTAGATAGTTGAATGTGTGCATGTGCTTAATTATAGGTGATGCTATGATTCTGTTTGTTGCTCTGGTACGTATTGTATGAATTGTATGAAAGGATTGATCACCCTAAACTGGACTTAATTAAATATTCGACCAGTAATCATAATCGGACATGCATGGCAACCCGTTAGGGGAATTTAGGACTCTTCGGCCAAATACAGACCCCTTCGAAAGGGATAGTGCAGAATTGCAAAATGGTCCCTTCTTCATCCTTAGTCGAACTAAGTGACAGGAGAGGAGGTCACGGCGAGGGTGAAGACAGTGGTTCGAAGGTAGTCGCGGGAGGAGCAAGGTCTCCATTACACAAGCCTGGGTCTAGTCGTGAGCTGTTGCATTAACGGCAACTCCTCAACCTGGATTAGAGCGGGCGCAATTTCTCTAATCTCACGACGGGCCGGACAACGTCATGCGATGGCATTTGCTTGCACATGCATTGTACCTAATAAGTGATTGAAAACCTTGTTGTGCGTATGGTATAGTTTTAAGTCCCCCGTCTTAAATTACTGAGCTGTGGTTGCTCACATCCCTATAGACGTCGTGCAGGTGCTGGCTAAGAAGCGGCAACAACTACTCTGAAGCTAACAACTACTCTGAAGCTAACAACTACTCTGAAGCTAGCAACTACTGGATCCTGGGGAGTGAGGAAAAATATTGAAGAACGAATATATATTTTTAAGGTTTAAGCTTTTACTTTAGAACTTCTCATTTTTTTATAATGTAATAACTAGGAAATATATTTCGGAGAAATATTGCAAACGATAATTGTAATCACTAAATTATAGTGAATATATATATTCCCTCACTTTCTTAGATGAATGATTTATTTAAATTACAAACTGTTTACTTCAAAGCGGGTTAGTCGTGGACGCCTTGTGTAGATCAGGTCTAAGATAGCGGTTGTAAGGCCAACTTCTATCTTAGGATGGTTTACACGGCAGGGCCGTTACGACTTTGCCACTTCGGGGCGTGACAAGTTCTATGCCCTTGTTCGAACAATACAGAACTAGCAGCATTAGTTGTTACCGAAAGAATTCATCATCTATTCAAATCACAAATCTCTCAAGCACCTCCGAAGGCAATAAAAACTTTCTCAGCGTTATGCTAAGTGGGTTGAGTTTTTAGAGTCGTTTTGCCACGTCATCCAATATAAGAAGGGGAGCACAAACACTATGGCTGACGCTCTTTCTCGTTGTCATACCTTCATTACAACCATGCAAGCTAAGGTACTTAGGTTTGGCACCTTGTTCAATCAATATAAGCATGACTTATATTTTAGGCCCTTAATGACCAAGTGCAATGTTAGAAGGTAGTACATGGGTTTTACTTGAGTTAGGGTTTCCCGATGAGGGGTGTTATGCCTTGAATGGTAGAGTCGTAACAGTCCCATCGTGCAAACTATTCTAAGATAGAAGTTGACCATATAGCCGCTATTTTAGAACTGATTTTTACAAGGAGTTCACAACTAACCTGTTTTAAAGTAAACAATTCATAAATTAAATAAATTATTTACCTAAAGAAGTATGAAAATATATATAAACACTAGGATTCAAATATTACAAATTATGTTTGCAAAGTTTCATCATACTATATTTCCTAAGTAATACGTTATTTGAAAATGGTAGATTCTAAAATAAGAGCTAAGACTTTAAAAATATATATGTTCTTCAGATGTATTTCCTTACTCTTTAGGATTCAGAAATTACTAGCTTCAAGGTAAATATAGGCCGCTTCCTAACTAATACCTACAACAACATCCATAGGGATGTAAGTAACCAATAACTTAGTAAATTAAGATAAAGACTTAAAACTATACTTCAAACACAAATAAGGTTATCAACCAAATTAGTTAGATGCAATACATGTACAAACAAATACCATCGTACACCATTGTCCAGCTGGTCGTGAGATTAGAAAAATTATACATACTCTAATTTAGGTTGAGGAGTTTCCATTTAATGCAGCAGTTGACAACCAAATCTAGGCTTATGCAATGGAGACATCGCTCCTCCTACGACTACCTTCAAACCATTGACTTTACTCTTACCGTGATTGTCACGCTCCGAACAAGAAGAGTCATAACAGTCCCGTCGTGTAAACTAATCTAAGATAAAAGCTGACTTCACAGTTGCTATCGTAGACGCAGTTCACACAAGGCGTACAACTCCACCAGCTTGAAACGTCTGTTCTGACACCTGTTATTAACCAAACATGTAGTTGAGCTTTTATAAGTTACTTATTCTATATAACCTGCTGTTTAGTATCACAACAGTATTTAAACAAACGTTTCATGTTCAAAGGTAAAGTTTACAATAAGAGTTTATTAAAAACGACGGGTTTTGCGGTCAATATACAATAAGTTAGAAAACTAGTGGGCTCCCAGGGAATTCCCAATTAGTTTTCCTCAAAACTTAAAGACAAAGTCAAGAGCTCAAGTTCAGTTAATTCCTCGATCCTCACTTTCCCATACAGCAGCACACTAACCTGGGAACAGTGGTACTTGAACATCTTGCCTTCACTCAACACCTGCAAAAGAGTCTGTAGGGATGTGAGCACAACTAACTCAGTAAGTGGGGCGGAGTCAGAAGAGTACTATACAATCACAAATAAGGTTAATAATCATGATGAAATGTAATACAATCACTCAAATAAAATATCGTACAGCGTTATCCGGTCCACTGTGAGGTTAGAGAAATTACATCCGCTCTAACCCGGATTGAGGAGTTTCATCGCGACTCAAGTCAAACCAAACCCGAGCTTGTACAATGGAGAACACCCTCCTCCCATGATCGCCTTCGAACCACGGCCCCCAACCTTGCCGTGACCTCTTCGCCTGTCACTTAGTTCGACTAAGGATGGGGAAAGGACCATTTCAACTATCCTCATCGAAAGAAGTCGGTATTTGGCCTAACACTCTTAATCGTTTTCCCCCTAACGGGTGATTATGCATGTCCAATTATATTTTAGTCGAATAACTGTTAATGTTAATCAAGGGTGACCAACAAGTTCACACAATATAGAATCCATGCAAATATGCAGAACAGCACACTAAGGAGTTGAACTCCTGTCACAACTAAGTATCATTCACACACATAGCATGCGCATAATCATCTAACTACAAACATAACCAGAAGTACTCTTGGGTCTTTGGATACTTTAAATAGCACCCAAACAATGGTGAAGCCACAATCCGAACTTACTTGTTTAGACGCAATCCGAACTTACTTGTTTAGACGTTCGCTATTGCTGACTTAAATTATCAATCGTCTTTTGTATTGAAAAGTCCTAATTACACAAAAAGGTCAAATTCAGTTTTCGTAATAATTACGAAAACATTAGGGTTTTATCTAAAATGGTTATATTTATATATATATATATTATTTCCATAATATATCGTCATGTTATCACTATATATCGAATTAAATTATTAATTATTGATACTTTACATCGTATATACTATTACGTATTATATATCGTTTCGATCGTATCGAAACGTACTTTTTATTTATTAATTCATGTTTTAATTCCGGTAAGGTTACCGAAATATGTATATTCTTGAATATGATATAGTCATAAGCTAAATTACTTAAGGTTGTCCGATTTCAATAAAATTAGTGTCATTGGGTTCGTATAGGCCTAACGACATGTTTTACGAATCCTGTTTCTAGACATGGCTTTTAACGGGTAGTTCGAGTTTTCAATACAATTCTACATAATTATATAAAAATGATCGTATTATACGTAATTTACATTATTAAATTATATTTTTATCTAATTTGTCTTTATATTGTAACAATATAAGTATTATTTAATTCTAATACACCTAAAGTGTATTCCGATCAGAAAATATTAATAAATAAAATAAAAATCTTCATTTAATCCAATCTAATCAGCAATCCATTATATAGTTTTTATTTAACTATTTAATTCATTTTAGTCTATTAATATTATAAATACACCCTGACTTGTAATTTAAGCTATTTAACTTAATAAATTCGTAATAAATAGTTTGGGTTACCAAATAATTGCCCGAAAATTTTTATAGGATTCTAAAAATATAGGAAATTCAGTTATCACTTGGTTTCAAGTTTCCAACCTATTGCCTATATTTTCATATTGACGATTTTACCCTTAAATTATGATAAATTATTCAATTATAATTCTTTTAGCACCAAATTAATTTCAATCTGACTCAATAATGTTACTATTTATTATAGATCAGTACATGTCCATTTCATCAATTAATTTCATAATTTCCTATTAAATTCATAATTTCAGGCTATTTTCGAGCTAATTTCAGGCCTAAAAATACAATAAATATAAAAATTATTCAAATAAAAATTTGAGCTACATAGCAATTATCTATATATCATACATATCCTACACAAAAATTTTCAGCTAGAAACAACATCATATAGTACATTTATTTCACAAATATAAATTCGGGTGAATTATAGATTTCTTAATAAAGTATATTAAATATTACGAATTTTTCAAAAATAAAAATATCACATGAAAGCATGTTTAAAATAACCTAAGTACAATTTTTTTCATAATTTTATGGGCGGATTTACTATTTTTTAGAAATTATTGAATAACAGGGTAGAAAATTGACCTTGGTGTTCTTGGGTGCTCCGGTGGCCGGCGGTTGTCGGATGGCTTGCGCGGTGGGTGGACCGTGTGGGGTTGACTGGGTTTCACAGCAGAACCACTCTAGGTTAGGGTTCTACACTTTCACTAATTTTTCCTTTTTTTTTCTAAATTTGTTTTTATTTTCTACAATTTTTTTTCAAATTTTTCTTTTTCTCTATTCTTGGTTCCTGACTGCTAAATGTTGTCAATTTGCTGATAGGATAGTATTTATAGGATTCTTTCACCGCCTATGAATTTTTCCTTTTTTTTTTCTTTTGTTTTCTCCTTTAATTAAGCATGAGGTGTCCTTTTTTTCCTTCTTTAAACTTTTGATTCAGCAATTTTTCTTCTTCTGCAACAGCTACATAGATTTCCAGCAAGCTCCAATGTATTTAGGATAAGTATTGTTAATTATTCACTTAAATATGAATAGTATATGTTAGGATTTAATTATTTAATTAGTATATAAGTATATACCCTATGTAAATAACATGTGAAATATATAACTTTACTCATATAATTAAGTTTCTAACGTATCTTTTATTTTTAGTATATGTTCTAAAGTTAATTTCATGAATTTAACACAATAAATATATAATTACATAATTTAAGGTTAATTTACGGGTATAATTATTATTTATACCGGGTATACTCGTAAAATTACGTGTATTTTTATATAGTAAATTATACTATATTATCTCATTTTATAGCTCAATTAACTTATCTTTAAATTCTCGTTGTAATCTAAGTTCGATTTTAAGAGTTCCAAACATTTTAGTGCTTTATTAAATATTCCAATTTCTAAGGGCAAAATTGGGATTTTGGGTCATTTTTATTAAAATCTAACTTCACTGTAATATCTCGACTAACTTTTTCATTCTAGTCGTAAAGTTTAGGCTCAATTGGATAAGTTTCCCTAAAAGCCCTAAATCTATACTCGGTTGTCCTAAACTCAATTTTGGGAGCTTACAGCGACCTCCTTACCTGTCACTTAGTTCGACTAAGGATGAAGAATGAACCAATTATGCTATCTAACACTATCCCTTTCGAAGGGGTCATTATTTGACCGAAAAACCCTAATGTTTCCACTAATGGGTTGCTATGCAAATCAAATTTAGATTTAGTTAGATCCGGTTTGGGTGCTTAATCATTTCAAACAAATCACATAAATACAATACAAGGCAGAACAACAAATTAGAATCGTATCATCAACTTAGAAACAACCATATATAGGTAGACGTACCGTCATCGATCTAATAAACACAATCAAGTACAATTGCAAGCCTTCGATTACTACAAATTAGTACTTCGAAATACGGTAATGTATTAATCTCAACTTATATAGACTCCCCACTTACTCACTCAAGGTGCGACTCGTACAAGTCATCGTCGATCATCCCTATAATACAAACGTTGTTTTGATTTCCACATAACTGTCATAGATTGGTTTTATTCTATAACGCTTATTATTATCTTTAGTTTAGGGTTTTAGTGTACTTAACTATTCAAGTTTTTAAGTCTCTTATAATTATTCATAATTTAGGTTGGGTTCTAATTCCGTTTTAGAGTTGGTTTCTAAATTAGGTTTTAAATCAGTTTCTAATTACGTTTTATATAGGAACCCTAAAAACTTATTCCAAATGATGATATGAAATTATTCATATTATAATCGAGTATCTTAAATATCGTATTTGGTCTTTAATTAGTATTCTAGTCTGTACGGTACACTTTAGTCCTCGTTTAACTACCAAATTTACTCCCAATGTGAGAAGAGAAAAATCATTCATATTATAATCTACTGGCTTGGTATAATGAAGGATGTGCGCCGAATCCTTGAAAGGTGCGAGGTGTGTAAACATTCAAAAAGAAGAAGAGAGTCGTATGGAGAGTACATACCCCTACCTGTTCCCGAGTGGCCGTAGATTGACTTAAGCGTGGATTTCATACTCAGCCTTCCTTGAACGCCAAGAAGACATGAGTCAATCATGGTGGTGGTCGATCCGTTCAATAAGATGAGCCACTTTATTCACTGCCACAGAAGTAATGATGCTTTATTTGTCGCTAATCTCATTTTGCAAGAAATTGTGCAACTGCATAGAGTGCCAAGAAGCATTGTATCCGACTGCGACTCAAAGTTTAAGAGCTCCTTTTGGAGGACCCTGTGGAAAAAGCTTGGTACTAAACTCGTGTTCAGTACTTCTTGTCACCCCTAGACAGACAACTAAACCGAAGTTGTGAACAGGACAATCAGTAACCTCCTACGAGTAGCTATGGGGAAGAATTTACATGACTAGGATCTATGCCTACCTGTCATTGAGTTCGCTAACAACCGATTAGTTTATAGCTCAACAGGAAGGTTACCTTTTTAGGTCGTCTATAGACTTAACCTGAACTTACCCCTGGATATGGCTATTAGCCTGGCCATTCAATGGGAATGTCAATCCGGCTTATAGTATACCGAGGAATTCCAAAAGTTGCATCAAAAGGTTATCGAATAACTAGTACAGATTTTAGCCCGATAAAAGGAGCAAAGAAGCTACAGAAGGAGACAAGTAGTTTATAGCCTTGGAGACCTTGTCTGGGTTTACTTCAATAAGGAGCATTTCCTTGGGAAGAGAACAAATAAGCTTTCCCCTAAATCAGATGGATCTTTTAAGATCCTTAAGCGCATCAATGACAATACATATAAACTTGAGCTACCCGACAAATACGATGTATCTACTACTTTTAATATGGCTAACTTGATACCTTATGTATTCGATGAAGAAGAGAGCTAAGATTTGAGGGTAAATCTTCAACAACCTCGGAGAACTGATGGACTATCGACCACTAATCCTTTCACTTGCGCACGCCTTTGAGGCTTTCTATCACTCGCTTGAAGAATTCTCTTTCGTGGGCTTGTCAAGGATAAGAAACAGTACATAACAGAATGGTGGTCGAACTCCTTAAGAGCTCTAGGTGGGTATACTCTACTCTACTCTGACCCTTGTGCTGACACTAACTTCTCTCTTGCTAAAAGCGCTTTACCGAGTGATGAGGACCAAGGCCTTATACACCAAGTCTTGCTCGGACCTTCAATTATTGAGAGTTTCCCGTTGAATGCCGAGACATAGGCTCCTACTGGCCGAGTACTACTCTTTCGGCCTACCATTAATATTTACAATATTCCTTATTCTTCTTGGCAACTTAGTGCCACTACGTCATGATTCAGCTCAGCTATTGCGTTCAAAGATTCCTTAGTACAAGACCATTAATGAGCTGCCACCTATCCTTTTTACCTGATATTGTATTATTTCCCCCCTTTGTCATTTGCTCTATTTACTCTTTTTCGTATGTATTAGGAATACCCTTTTTATGTATGCCTTTTTATAATTTTCTTTATTTGTAATGTTACCCTAGGAACTTACTATAAATAGTCCCTTCTCCTTGTAATCGGAATAGTCAAACTTTCCAGAACAGATATTAAATATAATTAGTCCTTGCAAGATATTCCTCTCTAAGCCCATTTCCATACACTTTTATCTAGTCTTGCCGAGTAGCTTAAGATTAGTGATGGGTGGACCTTTGCATTAACTTATGCATTACATCTAGTGAAATGCTAACTCGTGTTATATTCATAGGTGAGTCATATTCTTTGACCAGCTTCACGTCAGTTACTACATTTAGTTGCCAACCTTACCATTTTATTTTCTTCAATATTTTGGAGTACCCATTGGTGTGCTACTTGTAGGAAGGCTAAGAGTTGAGTTAAGTAAGGGCAATATCTACTCTTGCTAAGCTTGCAGAAAGCTTGGAAAAGGATTAATGAGGAAAGTGTGAAAGGGAAAAAGGAAGAATGAAACAATAAGCAAAACCTACGAACAGTTCTAAAGGATATGACATACCAATAGAATTTCTAAGGACTTACGACACAATGCGATGTGATATGTGAATTGGTCTAGTGAGGTTACTCGCAACCTAACCTTATTTAAGGGAAATGATAAGAGTGATGCCAAGAGTAAACAAATAATGTTTATGCAAGGAATAAAAGTACTCAAAAGTGTATTAAGAATGATCTGATCTTTCCAGCTACAAGTATAAGGGTATTTATATCCATAAGTTATGACAACTTACCTAAAAAGGAAAAGACAAAAGGGCATTTTCTAAAGAAGCAATATGCAAGATGTAATATCCCATAAATTAGTAATTAAGACATGAACATCTAAGTATTACGACAAAGCCTTGCCATTATACGATTAGGATCGGTTAATTGATCTATGGTATTCAGGAAAGTAAATCAAGTAAGCTAAAAGCTTACGAGAAACATGATAACCCTAATTGAGAAATTCTCGTACACGTGAAAGTAAAAAATATAATAAAATATTAAGAATATAATCAAAATAGTGAGAATTTACTCCATATGAAACCCTACCCTAAAGTCGAGTTTAGGGTAACCGTACCTAGATTTAGGGCTTTTGGGAAAAGTAATTCAATTGGACCCAAAATTTACGACTCAGATAGAAAAGTTAGTTGAAGTGATTTAGTGAAGTTGGATTTTGAAAATAATTACCTAAAATCCCAATTTTGCCCCTAAAAATGTGATTACTTAATATAGTGTAAAAATGATTATAACCCTTAATACCGAGCTCAGAATGCTACAAAGACTTAGAGATAAATTAATTAGGCAATAAAAAAAATAATATAGCATGATATGCTATATGAGTATATACATATTTTTATGAGTATACCCAACATATATAATAAATATATCTATAAATTAACCTAAAATTATACAATTATATACAATATGTGCCAAATTCATAAAAATAATTCGAGAATATCTTTTAAAAATAAAAGATATGTTAGAAACATTATTATGTGAGTACAAATACACATTACATGTGATATATACATAGGATATACACTTATAAATTAATAAAATAACTAAATACTAATATAATATATATAATATTAGTATTTAATTAAAATATCTATTAAAGGTTATCCAATAGCCTCCAAAATTGCTGGACATGCTGGAAATCACGTAGCAAATTGTGGGAGCTAATTTTTGCTTAGTCAAAAGTAAAATTTTTGTAATTAAGCCACCTCCAATTATGCAATTTTCAAGGAAAATATTAAAATAAATTACTTAATAATTAAGAAAAAATTCAACCGACCTTAATATCTATAAATAAGACTCCTTTACAACAAATATAAATTTAGGAACCCAAATTATAGAAAGGAAAAATTAGAAAAAAAAATCAAAGGAAAATAGAAAAATTAGAGTAAAAACAGAACAAGGATCGAGTTAGGACGATTCCCCGACCATTGGATAACCTGACGTGAAGCCTCGCCGCCACCTAGCAGAGCCACCACCAACTAGGTTGGCCGACAACGCCTCTCCAGCCAACAGTGGCCGGAGCTCCGATAAACTCAGGTTCTAAGTTCCAACCCTATTTTTCTTTATTTTTGAAAAATTATTAAATTAATTAGGAAAAATGTGAAAAAATTAATTCCTAGGTTATTTTATATGTAATTTCATTTCGTAAATTTATTTTTATAAAATTAGGAATATTTAATATACTTGCTTAACAAATATACTATTTATCCGAAATTTGAAATTCAAAATAAATATAATAAATGATATAGTTTCTAGCTCAAAATTTTTGTATAAAATACTTATGATATATAGATAATTTCTATGTAGCCCAATTTTTTATTTGAATTTTTTAAATATTTATTTTATTTTTTAGCCTAAAAATAGCTTGAAATTAGGTTGAAAATGTTAAATAAATAAGATTTATGAAATTAAATAGTGAAATTAACTTATACTGATTTCTAATGAAGTATAATGACGTTAGGATAGGTTAAAAATAATTTTGTACAAAAAGAATTATATTTGGATAATTAAGTATAATTTAGGGGTAAAATCGTAATTTTGAATATATAGGCGATGAATCAATAACACAAAACTAAGTGATGAATAAATTCCACATATTTTTAGGAGTCTATATAAATTTTCAAGGAATTATTTGGTAACTCGAATTATTTATTACAAATTTACGTAGTAATATAGCTTAAATTACAAATTGATACCCAATTCTAATAATAATAGGTTAAAAAATATCTATTTGAGTACTGGTTAGATTGGATAAAAATTATATATTTTTAATATATTTAATGATATTTTAATAATTGGGATACGTTATAGAGGTATTAAGGTTAGATAACATCTATATTATTATATTATGAATTATATTGACAAATTAGATAAAATACGGTTTAATAACATAAATTACGTGTACTACGATAATATTTGATTAAATACGTATATCCGTGTTAAAAACTTGAATTATCCATTAAAAGTCATCTTTAGAAATTTGGATTTGTAATACACGTCGTTAAATCTATATGAGCTCAACAATACTATTTATACTAAAATTGAATAAACCTAGGTAATATAACCTATATCTTTACAATATTACTAATTTACATACTACTATAACTTTATCGTAATTGAAACGTTATTTAAATAACTAAAAGTACGTTTTGATACGATCAAAATAATATATTATACGTAATAGTATAATTGCATATATTATTAATACTTAATAACTTAACTTGACTTATATGATAAAATTATATATTATTATATAAGAAAAATGATAATATACTTTATATTTATACATATGTATATATATAACCGTTTTAGATAAAACTCTAATGTTTTCATAACTATTACGAAAATTAAATTTAGGTTTTATGTATATAGGATTCCTCGATGATTAGATCATTGACGACTTGATTCTTCCGTAGTGAGCATCTGAACAAGTAAGTGGGATCAATGCTTTACAACATTTTAGGATATTATTTCAGAATATCTTGAAACTTTGGTATGTATTGGCTTATGATTGTAGTTAGCTGTTTATGCATATGCAACGTTTGTGGTTAGGTTTCGATTTGCTGTAATGGGAGCCGAGCTTCATGATATGGTTGTTCTGTGAATATTATCATTGAATTGTTTGAGCTTAGTTGATCACCCTAAAAAGATGAACTAACTCAAACTCGACTTAATATCTAATCTGATATACATCGCAACCCACTAAGGGTAACGACTAGGATTCTTGGACCAAATACAGACTCCCATCAATAAGGATAATTAAAATGGTCCTTTCCCGACCCTTAGTCGAATTAAGTGACAAAAGAGAAGGTTGCAGTAAGGTTGGGGGTCGTGGTTCAAAGGTGGTTACGAGAAGAGGGTGTTCTCCATTGCATAAGTTCCGATTTGATTTTGATTCATGAGTGTATGACATCAATCTCCTCAACCCGAATTAGAGTGGGTAAAATTTCTCTGATCTCACGATGGACCAGATAATGTTATGTGATGGTATTTGCTTGTATATGCATTGCATTTTACTAACTTAGTTAATAACCTTGCTTTTGATCTGCTGATTGCATACTACTGTCTCTACCTCACTCATTGAGCAAGTTGTCACTCATTCCCCTATAGTTTGTTTTACAAGTTTCAATTGGATTACAAGTACCTACCCAACACCAAAACACTAGTAAATTGGGATGAGGAGTGAGATGCCATAAGAAATGGTCGATTATTGCCCTTAATATTAACTTTTTATCTTTTAAGGAAAATTGCACAAGACACCTCAACGGGTTTGGTAGTTTTCAATATTTTTGTCAGTATGTAAAATAACAGGTATCTATGGGATTTACTACTACTCTTTTATGAGATCAAATTACAAATTTATTTTTAACGAATTATTTCAAAGGATTACTCCATAAGTTTATATCAAATAGATATTGAATTGTACGCTTCAAAGAGGTAGAGTCGAGTATGCTTGGTGTAAACTAAGTCTAGGATAACAGCTGTAAGGACAATTTCTATCTTAGAATAGTTTCACATGGCAGGACTGTTACGACTTCACTTTTTCGGGGCACGACATAAGATACAAAAGGATAAAAATAAATATGTAAGAAAAATAATCATTGGTGCAACGGATTTTGCACATGATATTGTACACATGGCGATGATACATTGGGGAGGTCGTTAGAAGATGCGAACAATAAGTACGGACAGATGGCTTGTCTAAGCATAGACGGCTTAATCAGTTCGAAGCCTCTCTCTCGGCTTCTCAACAAGAAAGATGCCAAGTAATTGGTTGACTTAGCACTAGTGAGTAATCCTCCATTTGGTACACTACAAAAAAAGGGCAATCATTCGATTTGGCATAAAGGGTAACTCAGTAAGAAAGTACTCGGGTTTGGTAAGGAAGTACTTGGCCTCGGCAGGGGTCGGTTGGAATAGAAGGATTCGTTGTACCAACCCCTCTAGTCCTTAAGCTTGACTATAGGTCAAAGGTCCAGTAGCTTGATTACCATTATTCCCTCCGAGTTGTTTTGGATTTAGGATCAAATCCGAATGGTGTTCGCTCAGTTCTCTATGAGGGTGATACGGACTGAGGTTAGTAATATTGAAGGCATCAGAAACCCTACAGTCCTTGGGCAATTCCAACCTGTAGGCATTATCATTGATCTTTTGGAGAATTTTGAAAGGTCCTTCCGTTCTTACAGATAATTCGTTCCTCCTCTTGTTCAGGGACCACTCCTTACTGAGGTGTAACTATACCAAATCTCCTTATTGAAACCATTTAGCTGTCCTACCCTTGGTCTTTTCTCGCAATCTTCTAGCAGCTTGGTCAATGTATCGAGTGACCTCATTAGAGATGTGCTGAAGGGTGTTGAAATTCTTGATGAATCTTCTATAAAACAAAGCCAATTCATAGAAACTTCTCACATTGGCACAAGTAGTAGGAATCGATTACTTGACAATTGCTCGGATCTTTTTATCATCGAATCGTAAGTCTCCTCCACTGATTACATAACCCAAGAATACTACTTCCTCCTAGCAAAAGCAACATTTCTTTAGATTACCGAATAGCCTCTCGATATGAAGGATATCGAGGACTACTTTGAGATGTTCATAGTGACTTGGCATGTCGACAATGTGGACAAGAATGTCGTCAAAGTACACCACAATACACTTCCTTATGAGATGTCTCAGCATATGGTTCATTAGTCTCATGAAAGTGCTCGGGGCATTTGATAAGCTGAAGGGTATAACCATCCATTTGTAAAGTCCATGTCAAGCCTTGAACACAATCTTCCACTCGTCTCCTAACTTCATGCAGAATTGGTGGTAACTAGATTTAAGATCAATCTTACTGAAAACCTTGGCTCCATTGAGTTCATCCAACATGTCTTCTATCCTTGGGATCGAATACCTGTATTGGATCATAATCTTATTCACAACTCGACTATCTACTTACAGTCGCCAGGTTCCATCCTTCTTCGGCACTAGAAGCGTAAGCACAACACAAAGGCTAAGACTCTTTCTAACATACCCTTTCTCCAGCAACTCATTAACTTGACGTTGAGGCTCAAAAGCCTACTTGGGATTCATTCGATAAGCTAGCTTATTCGGTAGTGTAATGCCGGGTACTAAGTTAGTATAGTGCTCTATGCCTTAAGTTAGAGGCAACTCCTCAGGTAATTGTTCTAGGAATAAGTCGGTATATTCATCTAATAACTCCTTAACCTCCTAAGATAACTCATCCTGCTCCTTCATTTCCAATAGTTGCTTAATTAACATGAGGGTTGGCTCATTAACATTGATAGCCTCTTGGACCTCGACTTTACTCATCACTGGAGCCTTCTTTGATCCATAAGCAAGTTTTGTCTACAACTTGTGAACTTTTTTCGGTGGCATCGGGTTCAGTGTGATCTTCTTGTCATCCTTCTTGAACATATAAGTGTTCTTGTAGCTGTCATGCATAACTCTCCTGTTAACAACTACGGTCTTCTTAGTACTACGTGGGAAGCGCACATAGGCAGCATGTCGTAGGGAATCTGGTCAAAGTAATTCCCTATAGTGATTGACAGTAGTATTTGTCGAGTGACATGTAATGCTCCTTTCTCACTCAACTAGTGCAATTTGTATGGCCTTGGATGTGCAACAGTCGGCAACTTCAGTTTTGAAACAAGATCGACTAATGTTACATTGGTGTAGCTTCCACTATCCATGATGAGGGCATACATCTGATCATTCACCTCACAGGTGATATGAAATAAATTTTCTCTCTGCTCCTTCTTTAGTAAGGGTTCCACATTCATAGGCGTCGAACAACCATGAATAACTGATCTAAGTCCTCAAGAAACACGTCATCCTCAATCAGCTCTTTCTCGGTAGGAACCTCCTCCTCCTCATGTTCTTCATCCGTACTCTCTACTTCTAGCTTCGGGATATCTCCTTTGATGACCATTGTCCATCGATTAGAGCACTAAGCAACCATATGTCCGAACCATCGGCACTTAAAGTACTTGATATGGTTGGTCTTCCTGCTAGACCCTTGCCCCTTCTCATATGTTCGAGTGGACACTTCATCATCAAGTCAGCCTTTCTGCTCGGCTCTAACATCAACCTTCCTTCTCGGCAGAATTTGATGACTTGCCTATTCGGGCTGGCTAGTCAGCATCCTCGCCGGTACTTGGCTCCTTCTTTGCTTCTCTACTAGTTGGGCAATCCTAACAACATCTATAGTGTCAAATTGTTGGAGCTTTACAACATCTCAAATGTCTCCTCTCAACCCAGTAACAAACCTTGAGATTGTTCGAGCTGGTGGTTCCTCCACTTCACAACGGATCATGAGCATTTGGAACTCTTGAACATATTCATCAATAGTTTGGCCTCCTTGTCTCAGCTCCTGAAACTAAGTGAAAGTATCTTAGAGATAAGTTTCCAATACGAACCTATTTCTAAGCACTCTCTTCATCTCGGGCTAAGTGTTAATCTCTCGATAGCCCCCTTGTCTTCTCATAGCCTGAAAATTTTTCCATCACATGACGGCATACCTAGAGAATTTAACAGCAGTAGTTTTCACTTTCTCATAATTCTTATATTGATAGTAATCAAACATACACTCCACCTTCTCTTCCCAATCTAGATATTCATCAGTATTCCCAAATCCATTGAAACTCGAAATCCGAAGCTTTACATAGTCGAATGCTCTGGGGATTTATATACGTTCCTTTTCAAAATATTATTCTTCCTCTTCATCAAGCTCTCTTAGGTTTATTCTTCACCTTACTCGTCTGCCAACTCCTTCACCTCGAACGGGTCAAGTTGAGTTCTAACCTCTAACAGGTTTAGCAGCTTGTGGAGTGTTTTGTGTAGCTTCAGTAGGTCGGTAAGTCAATGTATGAACGACTCAGGTTAGATTTACTAAGAGGTTAGCTACCTCATCAAGTCTTTCATTAATGCTTCTCGCAGTTTCTTGAGACTGTCATCCATAGTGGATAACTCTACTATCATCACTAGTAACAACATTCATATTTAGGTCTGTCATTTCTTCTTACAGATTCAAAGCTTAAACAAAACACTTTAGGAAGTTAACAGTTAACAACACAGCAGTCAAATGAATACAGTAACTTACTTTGTTTCAGAGATGTAAAATAGAGTATAACAGAACAAGAAGAACTGACTGCAATTCACACGAAACCTCCACTCTGATACCAATATGTTGCAAATCGTAACCAAGAACAGACAAGGCCAATCGCTAGATGGGTCCAAACTTGCAGAAAGCTCAAAAAAGGCTTAATGGGAAAAGTGCGAAAGTGCAAAATGAAGGATGAAATAGTAAGCAAAACCCACGAATAACTCTAAAGGATATGACGCACCAATGGAACTTTCGAGGACTCACGGTACAATGCGATGTGATGCATGAATTGGTTTAGTGAGGTTACTCGCTACTTAAAATTACTTAAGAAAAAGAATAAGAGTGATGCCAAGAGTAACAAATAGTGTTTACGCAAAGAGGAAAAATACTTAAAAGTGTGATCTTTCTAACTACAAGTACAAGAGTATTTATATCCATAAGTTAGGGTAACTTGTCTAAAAAGTAAAAGACAAAAAGGGCATTTTCTAAAGAAGTAATGTACAAGATATAAAAAGGTAAAAATGAATATATAAGAAAAATAATCATTGATAGAACGGATTTTGCACATGATACTATACACATAATGATGTTACATTGGTAAGGTCATTAAAAAATACGGACAAAAAGTACAAACAGATGGTTTGTCCGAGCAGAGACGACTTAGTCAATTTGGAGTCTCTCCCTTGGCTTCTTGGCAAGAAAAATGCCGAGTAATTGGTTGGTTCAGTGCTAATGAGCAATCCTCCATTCAGCATACTACAGAAAAATGGGTAGTCATTTAGCTCGACATGAAAGGTGACTCGACAAGGAAGTACTCAGCCTTCACATGGGTTGGTTGGAATAAAAGGATTCATCATGCCAACCCCTATAAAACGAAAACCCTTGCTCAACCTTTGATTTTTCATTTACCTTTTGGGCTATCCTAAGGCTTGAACACACCCTATAGTTTGTATAATATTGGTTACCACACGCACTCATTTCCGGTAATCCGTATGATACTTACTAGGTTCTTAATTCGAGTTCCTTGTTGAGTATGATTTTGACCTTAAATTGGATTCAAACTTGTCAACATGGTTTAGACTTAGGTTTTGAAATTGTCTGTCATTTGGTTTTTAAGTACATGGTGCTTGGTTGTTTACTTATACTTGTTAAGACTTAATAAGCAAAAAAAAAGTAAATTATATTCGACTTAATTGAACTTGATCATTGATTGTCCTCGGCCTACTCGTCCTCGGGTCCTTAGTGACAGATCTTTAAGGTGTAATTGTTGATCATATGTGAGGTTTCCCTATGAGACAACACAGCTAGAAAGTTAGTTTTAAGGACTTTAGACTTTGAATCTAGGTGTAAAGAATTTAAAGGAAAACTTATATGTTTATGTACCTTTGTATGTAGACAGAAATCATTGTATGGCAGGGTAATAAATACCCATTTGTTGGTTGCTAGTTTAAATTCAAGATAATTAATTAAATGTTTGCTTTATACTTAATGTAACTTGCATTATATGCATATGTGTAACTTAGTTTAGCATTTGTATGTGCTTATGCATCATTTACTGGGCTTCGGCTCATTTTTTTAATTTTTGTTATTTATAGCTGCAAGTTGATTTGATAAGTTTGTGACAAATATAAGAATTGTTATCATTGAGTTAGGAAAGAGAAGTGATTAATTCTGTATGCTATAAAAAATTAAGATTTGATTGTCGAGCATGTCTATGGTTGGAGTGACTTGCTCGAATTAATATACTTGGAGAATTAATATTTTATACTTAATAAGCAGTTATTATAAATGAATTTAGAGATGATAGTTAGTTTTAGAACCTTAACGTGTTATTAGAAAATTAGAAACACATAGCAAGTTGTATTGCTCTTAAATTTTGGGACATTACAATAGTATTCTTTTTAAAATTGTCATTTGTAGTTTAATTCAAACTAATTCTCTCTATTGAGCAAGACACATACTATAATCTATACATGTTCAGTATGTGGTCTATCTTATATGATATGTTTATTTTCGTTTTTCTAATGGTTTAAATTTGAAAATTTACATAAATTTTTTATTCTTAGAAGTTAATAAAGTTCATAATATATCATATAATTATTTAATATTTATTTTGAATGCAAGAAAATCATTACAAAAAATGATTAGCTATGTTAAATATCGTAGAACTTAGTAAAATTAAATTTCTTTAGTTTCTTTTGTTGTTTTATATAAAACACTATATTCTACGTATTTAATAAATATGAATGAATCGGGTACGTAACCGATTTTATTTGATAAGTTCATCTTGTTATTTTTTAATGTCTTAATCATATCATAATTCAATAATTCTACATTAAAAGCAAGCAAATTATTATAACAAATACTTAACAATTGTTGATAATTGCAATAAATGTTTAACCATTAAATATAGTAACAGTCAATAAAGTTGAGAATTTTCAATTATTTTTTTGACTTTTGTTGTTCTCTTTACTTGGCAATTTTAAATTTATTTCTCCATAATGTTAAAGTGTGAAATTCGAATATGATAACTTTCTTCATTTTTCTAAATTTACTTTTTTAATTGTTAATCTTTTGAATTTCAATTAAAACATTCAAAATATTATTTTTTTATTATTTTATGTGAAACGATATGATATTATTTACTAAAAAAAAATTTGAAAAACCCTTAATTTTTACACACAGCCAAGTCTATTTAAAGGTGCACTGGGGCCTATGGACAATACATCAATAAACAGGCAGCATGCAAGAGAGGGAAAAAAAAAAAAAAAAGCATGGATGAATGTTTCCGATCACAGCTTCGATATGGAATTGCTGGGCTTTGGTATGAAAAAAATATGAGCATGTAAGTAAAGGTGTATACTTGGTCGAATTTGTCTTGGATCGTTGGTTCACGATTGGTTGAATCAGGTTCAGTTCTTAAGCTTACACATCCGAGCCACTTTAAGTGAACCTATAGTTCAATGGCCACTACCAAAGCCCTTAAATTGTGCCCTTTATTTATTTTATTTTTTAAAATTTGATTTTCCATATTTTTATTAATTAATATTAATAATTTGTCGTTTATTCGTATATTTCTATTTTTTTCTTCAAATAATTCTAATACTTTATGTGAACATATAGTGATGTGTGAATAATTCATTTTAATTTTCGATTGAATTTTTTTTCGTTCCTATATAATTGATTTGTATCACATAAGCGTGATGATATTTGTTTTGTTTTTTATATTTTTAATTTGAATTTCAAGCGGCCTTGAATCGACGATTTAAGGGCTTACTTAGTGAGTGGTTCTCTAAGGTCGAATTGCTTAAGTCTTAACTGCCTAGGCTCTTAGGCCCTAACAATTCGTCAAATGGTTCGATCTTGTCTCAATTCAACCTGAGCTAATTCCGAGTCGATTCACTATTTAGAACTAGCTTTTGCATAAATCTACATGCAAAGCATGCAATTATTAAGTATACAGAGATTTAGGCATCATACAATTATCAAACATATTAAGGATGTTAACAGTGGTGTCATAAGATAATGATGTAGAAAGAAGCGATTGCAAGAATTTATTTATTGTTTACCAATAAAGAAAATGGATAAAAAGTTTAATATTTATTGATTTTTTATATGTTACCTATCTTATTTATAAATCAAGCAATACATAAAAGATATTATGATGTGCAATAACTACCCTAATATACTCTCTTTTTTTTTTTTTTACTATATGTATTTTTGTGCACCCTGACATACGGGGAACAATAAGTTATTGCTACGATCATTCTAGTTGTCCGTATTGTCCTCAACATCTTGTCATCATACCAATTGAACCCCTTTACATCCTTATCCCCTACCTATTGCGCTCTTCTGTTCTTGCAATCTACTATCATCCAACAAAAACAAAAACAAGGCTTGAAAAATGCCAGCTCTGTTCCACCACCCACTTCAACTTCCATGTTCATATCAATCTTCAAGGTGAATTTTCAGTTCAACGTCTGTCCTTGTTCATTATTTACATGCATCTCATGTTTTAGCTTCAGTCGATACATGACATAACAATCTAATATAAAATTTGATGCAAACTTATCCGCACTTTTGGGTTTGCATATGTTTAGTGTGACCATTTTGGAGTTAAATGTTGTTCATTGCAAAGTTGCATGTCTGTGATAGCTTGAATGCCTTTTGGCACATCGATTTGGTTTCGTCTTAGTATCATTTTGGTGCTGGTTTGAAATCCAAAGTGTTTGATAGAGAAAATGATACACAAATACACACAATTGTTACAGAACTGACATAGAACATATGTGCCTAAGATACACATAAAAAATAGACGAAACAAGCAGTTCTATTTTACCGAAGAAAAAGGTCTCAATTTATACTAATTATCAAATTGTGCACTCTATCTGATTTGCATCTGAATAGTTTAGTTGTAAAAGGCTTACCTTCAAACCGGTGTGAAAACGATACTAAAACGAAAAACCAGAACAATGATCGAAAGGGGCCATATATACACAATGTAATAGTTTAACTATCTTGCTGGCTCTTGGAGTTTGGCCATTATAGTTTTGGTGCTAATCCTTAGTCTTTGACTGCTATGATTGTGAAATTGGAGAAATTTTTCCATGGTGGATCCAGATACAGGTCTTGCTGAATCTTCTGTAGATCTCATGACAGAGAACACAATTCAATAAAAAAATTGTTGACTACCTTAAATATTATGAGGGGATATAGGGATTGCTCATGACTAAAGGGAGTAACCTTGTGATGCCGACCAAATATTGCTAGGTTGTATTGGCAACTCTTGGACAGTGGCATTATAGCTTGTAGTCTATTGCAAGGCCTGTTAATTGCTAGATGCTGTCAATTCTAATACTGGTCTGTAGTTAATGTTTGGATGTATAGTTTTTTTAGCCAATTGTTTGATACATGATTAAGATTCTGTTAAATGTAATCATAATGAAAGTACACTGTTTGGGCCATCTTTTTTTTTTTTTTATTTGTTTGTTGTCTTCCATGACCTACACATCATGGAAAAAATGACCAAAAGACAAGGAAGAAAAGTCTTGCTCTCTTGAGTTTGAATTTTAACTTGACATAGAGAATTTATGTAGCCAGCATTCCAAGATGAACAAGACTTTGTCTATGGCCTCATTGACAATGCTGTCATCGGAGAAACATTCTTGCAATACATTAATAACTAACTGAAGCTGTTCTGAAACTAGTAGCTGCAAGGTCAATTTTCTCGCTTTCCTTTCTTCTACGGGTTCATTTGTTCAGAAACAGAAATCAAGGGCTGTATATGTTTTACGGAAAACAATGTCCAAAAATTGTTTAACATTTCTTATAATATAGTGTTTTTGGTGCTCTATCAATGTAGTAGTTAAATATAGATGCACTTACCAATGGACTTTAGGGGTAGGTTTTATGGTGGGAGGCAGTGTTAACAGCCGGTAGTCAGAGGTGGTGCTTGGTGACAATGAGAAATATGAATGAAAAATGAGGAACACGAATATGATTTCCTCTATATCTTCTTTTATAGCTAAACACAACCACTGCCATCCAGCTCTTCTGCTGCTTCTGATCATCACATGCCAGTAAGGGCCATAAGCTAGCACCATTTCTTGAGATTATGGTAGAAAAATTTTATAATGATGAATATTTACTTGCAATAAATGTCAAAATTGATGTTTGGAAAGTGTTTTCCATGGAACATATGCATCTCAAATATCTTAGCAAGTAGTATCAAAGTAAATCCTAGAAGTGGAGTTGCATATATAAGTGTATAGTGGTAGAACTTAAATATATTGCAAGCTTTTAGTCAGGTCAGTCGGTTATGGAGATAAATGTAACACGGTACCAGAGTAAAAAATCCTGAGTTTGAAGCCATGCACTGTCATTTTACTCCATTAGAACAAGTTGTCCACTTGATGAGCTTTAGTCCAAGTCCCAAAAAGTATAAATTTAAAAGCTCATATCCTACATACAAGCTTAAACGTTTAAATGAGTTGGTTGTAAAGTAAAATTCAACGGCAAACACATAATTGCTTAGTTTTAAATGATTAACTCTTTTCATGATCATGTACTTGAAGCTCTCTTCTCTACTATGAATATTGAGCAGGTGCAGTGGTAAGGAATATGAGAAATTCAAGATTGGCTACTGTGAGTCCCTGCTGGGAAAAAATCTGCTGTCTCTCAGTAAATGTGGAAGAAGATTGTTTCTGGAATTTACAGGATTCGTTCCGATCACGTCATGTGTGTTTCCTTCATTTGCTGCTCCACCACCAATGATGGACATGAAGGAGCCAGATGTTGTACGGTAACATGTTGCTGTGTATTTTTCCCAGACACATGTTTTGTTCACTAATATGCAAAAAATTAGATTGACATACTGATATTCCAGTTCCACTTATTAACTATTTTCTGTTCGTACTTGAAGCTTTCAGGACTCAAAAGCTTGCTGATGGAGTGAGGATACAAGGTAAGATTTTTCAATTCTTCTTACAATCACCATGAGAAAAAAGGAAAAAAAGAAAAAAAAGAAGTTGCAACTGCAAATCTTCAGATCAATCAGATAAAATGTCCTTACTGTCATTTGAAATAGTTTTCTTATTGTGTGCTCTTTTTTCATGGTATTCCTTCTTTCTCTCAGCGAAGGTTTTTCTGCTTTTTCATGAACCGCCAATGACCTCTCATTTATAAATGAGTATCATGTTGTAATATTGCGAGCTATGTCAGAATTGCCTGGATCTGGAAGACGACATTTTTTTCTCCTTTCAGACAATAATGACTCTTCAGACATCGTTAACTCGAGGAACCATCTTTTGACACTAGGGCTAGTAATATAAACACTATATAAATTATGAAAAAAAATGGAACCTGCAATTCTTTGTCCTATGCAACATTTTTGAGATGATCTGCTTATTCTTACATAATACCCTTATTCCAACTCCAGAGATTGTTGAAGGAGAGGGGCCAGAAGCGCATGAGGGAGATCAGGTTGAAGTTAACTATGTTTGCAGGCGTGCAAATGGCTATTTTGTTCATAGGTAAGATTTGAATTGCTACATAAGCTCAGTGAGCTATGTGCAATTCGACAGGACCTTCCTTATAATATTTACTTGTGTTTCATTTCATTCTACTATTCCCTCCTGTCTTTAAAATGCATTATATATGCATATCCATGGCTGAGTGATGATATGTTTAATGTAGCACTGTAGATCAGTTCAGTGGTGAGAGCATGCCTGTCATACTTCCTCTCGACGGGGGAAAAGTAAGCTCAATGTTTGCTTATTGAAGAGTAATTAGGATTGTTGTTGAAGCTCTTTTTTGCTTAAAAAAGTTACTATGAGATTACTAATGTCAATCTAACTACTTAATTGAGTGTACAATCAAGATAATATAATACTTATTTTGCACTTCCCAAATCTTAATAGAAGTCATTAAGATAATACAATGCTTATTTGGGCACCATTTTTGATTTACCAAACAGATTATTGAGGGTCTGAAGGAAGTCTTGATGGGGATGAAGGTTGGAGGTATGCTTTTGTGTACAAATTGAATCCAAACAATGTTTCAATGTCTTATCAGCTGTCTGTAGCATCTGTCATGTCTTATGGCACAAGTTCATAAGCAGAATGAAAATCCTGATTTCTGCTCTTTTTGCTGCTTTTGGCAGCATCTTATTCTTGACAAGCTTCCTTATATGGCACTAGCTGTTTTTACAATTGTATGATGCCAAAACTACTTGTTTTTGTTCTTGTGTTTAGGTAAAAGGAGAGCATTGATCCCTCCCTCTGTAGGATACACGAGTGAAAACTTAATGCCGATTCCAGATGAGGTTCAACTCCAATCTTCCATTTCAGTGCTCATTCCATCCATTTATGTTGTCCCGTCACACTTGTTTTTCTAATTGATTTCAGAAGTATTCATCCATCACCCATTTTTATATTGCTGTCTGCAGTTTGGCCCTCGCCGCAGCCTTTTGTCTCATGCGAAGGAGCCTCTGGTTTTTGAGGTGCAGCTCTTGAAAGTATTATGACAATTTTCCTAAAAATCAGTCTTCTTGATTTTTTCCATCTTTCCAAATTCTTTCTTGATCGTTCCAAGTCCCGGTCTTGTTCTAAGAAGAACCTTCTTTATTTCCACATTAGTTTGGATACATATTTGTTTGACCAATCTATATAAATCGACATGGGGGCAACTCAATATCATTAACATGCCAATGCTGTTTGGATGCATTAGTGGTGAGCGATCACAAACTGGTATAGGATATGTGGCTGTTCTGAAGAAGTTGTATTTTCCCCACTTTTTCCTATCATTTTTGTTTCTTAATTTTTTTTCGATACTATTCCTTTTGAAAATCTAACCTGCAAAACATGAGTCAGTTAATGGTTTAGATTAGTTTTGACGACTAATCGAAAAACATCAATCTCCCTAGATTTGCTTTTCTCGGAATTAGGTTTTCTTACATTCTCATCGTGAGAAACCGAAAGATTATGACGAAACATGGCATTGTGAACTTGCCACCACTTACATTTGACAATTGCAAGTTTTCCGAAAAAGAACTTATCATTTATTTGAAAATCCAACATAAGCTTACAAATTTTTTTTAAATCTTTTTAGTATCTACTTGAATTTTGCATTCAGTGTTAAAAAAAAAAACCAAAAAAAAAAATATACGTATATATAATTTTATATATATTCCTCTACTATACCTATAAAGTTAAATTTATTTACCTTTTATTTTATATATATTTACAAAAAACTCCAAATAAATAATTATTTTTGATACATAAAATATATTTTTTTAAATATTTTCTCTTAAAAGATAAGATACAGATAAAAAATAGAAGTATACATCTCGTTATAATTATGAATTAGAAATGGATAAAATATAGATAAAGTAGTTTTTTAAACACTATTTTAAATAAATACAGATTATACATAAAATAAATACTAATAAAATTCCAATATATATAAAACAATCCAAATAACACTAAAAAGAAGTAACGATTCCTATTACCTTCTAATCGAGGTTCCTTTTTCATAGCAAAATAAACATTAGATAAATCAGAATCAGAAGGTAGATATTGAAAAAGTTCTTTTTGGAGGGTAAAACTAAATTCTCAGCATCCACTATCTAGGACTCTTTCTTTATTATAAAATGGGTTAATATTACAAATGTATAATTAGCTATATATACTTTGAAAAGATTAATTTATTACTAATTGAAATATTTCTAATCATTTTTGTTATTTAAACTAATTATATTAAGTTTGTTTGTTGATATGATATAAGAATGAATTATGAATTGATTCATAGCTACAAGTGGATTGAATGATTTACTTTGCTTTAAGCAATTGCTTTAGCCATTTTAGGATAACGGTAATAGATAGTCACTTAGTTGGGAAAAGGGAGGTGAGGGAGGGTCGCGATAGGTGGCCATTGGCCCTTAAGTTTGGGGTAGCCAAAACATCCAATTCTTAGGTCAACTCTATATCCATGTTAACAAACAAAAGTAACAAAGTTAGTTAATGTAAATAATTATGAAAATTTTGATTATGTAGTAAATTGTATATTTTGACAATATATTAAATAGTATTTATAACATTAATCCTTAAAATATCTTGCAAACTTTAAATAAAAGCATTTGACCACCGAAAGACCAACTAAATTGAAGTGCAATGTGAAAAATCTAACCACATAGCATAACCCCAAAATTTTCCATAGCCAACAAGCTAAAACCCAAAAATGAATGAAACGAGAAAGAAGACATTAGATGAATCATACTGGAAATTACTGAAAGAATTAATTTGAAATCTAGACAATTAAACTTAAAAAATGAATGAAATATGAATGTGAAAGCACCATTCAAAAACTTAGGTAATCAAAACACCTCAAACACATTACTAGAAAAGATATATACTTTGATAAACGTACAATTCCAGTCCAAAAGCCATTACAAATAAAAGTTTCCATTTCACAATTAAGGAGTTACACAAATCGACATTCACCTTGTTTTGTCTTTGAAAGTTGGTAAAAAAGAAAACATAAATGCCAGTTACAAAACCTCCCTCCCTCCATTACGTCTAAAACATGGCATATTCACGTAGTTTATTTATTAAATTTTTTTTAAATAACTACGGAATTTCTACTATTATATCCTCTCCCCTAATTTTAATTAATAGATGTTGGAAGATTTGCTAGTAGTTTCTTTAATGTATTCACTAGCTTAAGGATGAAAAACACCAAAGAGATCCCCATGAGCTTGAATAATATCAAGTATTATACGGCTACTATATTTATGTAAGAATTTAATCAAAACTAGCATAAACCTAAATAGAATCTTAAAAGAAAAAAAAGGTACATTTTTTATTAAGAAAATGTGGGTATATGTCTTAAGTCAACTGATATTTAAAAAAACCACTGAAAATAAGAGGAAACTATTTGTTTAGCTAATTTCATTATAAATGGATATAAAATGCATTAAATGGAAGTGCATGGAATTGTTTCAAGGCTACAACACTTTTTTGTTCCTCCTTATGGGAGTTGTTGTAGATGGCAGATCATATGCGGTAAGTTATTTTATTGGTAGATTTCAAAGAAATATCAAGTTGATCAGTTGTTGAAAGATGTCATAGAGAAAAGTGCAGGAGGAGTAAACTACAAACTTGGATTCTTAGTGTATGCATGTGGTAATAGATTGAATATGTAATTCTTAATGCATTTCGATACGTTTTTTTATCGATTTATTTGTTTGATCTTCTGCAAAATCATTTTAATTGAGTGCTAACATTTTTTTAAATTTACCCCCAATTTTAGATGTTTCAATGTCGAAGGAAAGCTCAAATTTATAAGATTTGACTTGTGATTTTGACTATTAGATGATTCCAAAATGGACAAATAAAATGAACCTTTATTGAGAACTATTGGATTGATATTTGACCATCAATGGTCTATATTCAAATCTTATTTCCCATAAGAATCTATGGGTGTTTCGTGTGGGCATAGGTGCAAATCTTCTTAATCTTATAAGGCTTCACAATAAATATAAGCATAAGGTTTAACCATAAATATAAGATTTATGGGCATTTCCATAAAGCTTTTGGGGCTTATAACAAGCTTAAAGAACTAAAAATCCTGGCCTATCTTTTGTGTGTGAGAATACTAAGGAGGATCAAAAGTGGGATATGATAATTCATGCTTCGAGTTTATTATGTCAAATTTTCCTAAAATAGTATGTATTATTTCTAATTCCCTAGATTCTGTTACTAGCCTAAAAAACAAGTCATGGTATTAAATTGAATAAACAATCCAATTACTAAAATAGCTCTTTACACCCTTTAAATTTGGAGTGAAGAGAGACAATGAGTTATAGAGAAACTAACTATTCTTTCACTTCATTGTATGGAATGAGATGAGAAAGGAATTAAATTATAATTTAATAGGAATTGAACAAGAATATAATAATTATATAATACATGTTCATTATATTGTTTAATAGGCATAAAACAATATAATTGAATTAGAATAAAATCAAAACATCCATTATTCGCTAGTGAGAGCAATATAGTTGTAAATTCCACAAATTTAGCCATTTGAGTATAGGATTAAGCCTGAATACTGTAAATAATTTTAGTAGTCGATAAGACTGAGTAAGATAAAAATTTTATTAAGTTGTAAATTTGAATATATTATAAATAATAAAAACTCTAAAATTTTAATCGAAACCTAAATCGCGTACAAGAATCTTAAATTTAATGTATGCGAAAATACCTGAAATCAAACCTGAACTTGACTAAAACCTTAAAATTATAATTTTAAGTTTATAAAATGAATAAATATAACTTAATAGTAATATAATCATAGTCGATTGCAATTATCGGTTAAATCACGTAATTACATAAAACTTTTAACGAAAACCTTAAAATAACTCGTAATTATTATCAACGTAACGTGTACCAATCAAATTAATAAATTTTATCTATAAATGTTATTTTTATTATTTTTATGTTTGAAAAATATACATATACTTATTTTTATTTTCCTTTTTCTTCCATTTTTCTTTTCTTTTTCCTTCTTCTTATTTTTTTTCTTTTTTCCATGTGAATTCCAACTGCAATGTGCAGTAACCATGTGCTCAATTAACTCATTCAAGTGTCAACAAATTAAAAGATAAAAGACAAAGGACAAATTACATAAAGCAAATGTCCTTTCTCAATTAACGAAGAGATTAATCAAGATTTTTTTTTTCTTTTCCTTCTTATTCTTTGATTTTAATTGTTGAACTTGTTGCTCACATTTGGAACTTTCAAATCAGAAAAAAAAGAAAAAAAACAATGCAAAAACACATACAAACCAAAACTGAGAAGAATAAAAGGGAAAAAAACAAAGCAATTGGAAGAAGAAGAAGAAGAAGAAGAAAGCTAAAGGAAATTAATCAAATATTTTACTAAAATAATTAGGTAAGTATTTATTTAATTTTTGTACATATATATATCATATAGTATGTACATGTATACTAAGTATTCATTTATTTATTTATTTACATAAATAGATAAATATATATATGTATTATGTATTTTTTTATATACATATGTATGTAGGCATGGGTATATGTATTATTATGTATAATATACGGCATATGTATATAGGTATAAATATTGATACATATAATATGTATTTTCCTATATATATATGTTTTGTACATATGTATGCATGTGTATTATATATATATGTATGTATATTTAGTATTTTAGTATATACCATATGTATGTATACATGTCTAGTAGATGTATATGTACTAGGTATTTCCTTTATACACATGTATATATATTTAGTATTTTATTTAATTATTTATGTACATATACGTTATTATGTATATATATGTAATTATTATTATTATTATTTTTACTATATGAGGTATATACATGTATACGTATATAGTAAACATATGTATATATATATACTTAGTATTTTCAAAGTATAAGAATTTTTATATATATGTATATGTATATTACTGGATGTGAAGATGCACATATATTACTATTAATAATATTTTATATTTTAGTATATATACACGTATATAGTACAACCGTATATGTACATAGGTATATAAATTATAACAAAGTATATATTATACTTGTACATAATGTAAAAAATAAAGTTAGAATAAGTTACTATATAATGTATATTATACATATAAATGTGTGCATATGAATAGTGAATTATATGTGAAAATATGAGTATATACAATATACTATAATATTAAGTTAATAAATAAATTAAGTTAATATATATATATATATATATATATAAGAATACTATAAGTTTGGAGAAAAAAAATTTTATAATTAGGTAAATTGGAATTTTTAATAAAATACAACCATAAGTATTTATATATATATCATTATACTGTAAAATAGGAAAATAATGGAAAATTTTGAAAATACGCAAATATGACACATGATACTTCCATATGCTGCCACGTCATCGTTTATTATAAAATAATTAATTTTCGTAATTAATAATAATAATAATTAATTAAAAAAATAATAAAGTAGAAAAAAATTTTGAATTAGTAATTCTAAAACCTCAAAAATAAGTAATTATAGTAAAATAAACTTAAAATAAGAAAATTATCAATTATACGATCTAAGTAATTATTAAATTATAAATATACTAAGAAAAGCTTAAATTGATATTTTATTCTTTTTTAAGTTAAAATAATAAACTTTACGATATTTTTATATCAAAGTCAAAATTGCAAGTTATAACGTCTAAAACGGACTTCGCTATGACAAAGTACACTCGAAAACGATCAAAATAAACTATAAGTTTATAAAGATTCGAGCTAAATCGAAAAAAAGTTATATGCAATTCGATAAAAAGTCTGAATCAACAATTTTATGTAAATCAATAGCTAAGTTAAGTAAACAATATGACTTAGCACTCTAGTTTAGTTATTTTAATCCCAAACTTATTACTTTTCATATTTCCTAAATATTGTGTAATCTTGATACGGATACTAACTTATCAAGTGAACTATTATGATCATTGATAGACTCAATGATCAAGTGAATACTCTTGATGACTCTATACTTGTTTGGTATTTGTAATTAGTGTATCTAAAGTAAATATTAATAATTTGAAGCATGAAGGTGTGGGTTATGCATGTGTCTGAATACTAGTTGTGTAATGTATAAAAGACTGTGAAATATAATAATTGAATAATTAATTGCTTGATTTATTACTACATAATTAAATGGTTTGTTGATATTTGTTAATCATCTTATAGGTCGACTTAACTAAAATTTAATGGATCATGCATAAAATACGAACATTGCATATAATGTTTCGACTGTCACTTCACGCAGTTGGTAATGAAGGGTCTTGGAGGGATGAATTCTCACATGATTTAATTAGTACAGTGTACGAGCATTGGTACAACAAGACCATACCCTTAGCTTGCGAGTTTTACTAGCACTGGAGACGCTAATCGTAGGTAGCTGAGGGTCGCGTCTAAAAATCACCGTTGTAAGGTATGAGTGTGAATTGCATGGGCCACTTCACCGCTAAACTTGAATATTTGTATATTATTGATTGTTGGAAATAAAAACATGTTTCGTAAAATAGAGAATTTCCACGTATATTTATATATGGTTAAAAACTCAGGTGTTAGAGCCCGGTTGTAATTGGTGCTGTTGTATCTTCAACCCTTACTTCGGTGGGCGTTAAATCCGATATTATATACAGTATCAACAACTACATATATACTGTTTAGCATATTGCTTATTCATACATTCATATATTTGTTAATAAACTATTTGATAACCTACTTACTAATATAGTATGGGAGATAACTTAGTAAGTTCTTATAGCTTACTTCTTAATAGTTTTCTCTTGCATATTACTAGATAATCGAATATGGGTTAAAAGCTGAGTGTTGAGTATCAGTATTGAGATGCTTAAAAATTAGAATCTAAGTATAGACTGTATAAACAGTTTGAATTATTATACATAATTATTAATACTATATTTAAATTATATGACTTTCGTAAGTTTAAGTTTTGGAACTTTACTACATAATTTTATCGTTTGGTAGGGGATATTGATTTTCTGCGGTTTTAATGTACCGTGACTTATTGAATATCCATAATCATTTATATATTATAATAAGTTAATTAAATTAAGAATAAAAAATTTTAGTGATTAATCATTTAGAGTGTTGCAATCTATAATTTGTAATATGATTTGCATATCATAATTACATATGTGATATGAAAATTTTATATCATCTTACTAGATCTTCTTTGAGTCATGATAGTAGTGATGTCTAAAAGGATAGAAACATTTGTGGCTTAGATAATAAATAGAATATTGAATAATAATTCACGAGGATGAAGACATGGATTTGTAATTAATGTTTTGCATAATAGTAATTCACACCAAATATCTATTAGCATTTACTGTTCAACTAAATACCATAATTGCAACTTTACAAGGAATGAGGTGAGAATGAAATAACTATGTTACTCAAGCAAATCAAATGAAAGAAAAAATTGGAAAACTTACAAAAGTACCCTTAAATAAAACAATTTATAAAATCTCTTAAGTCATTATGTATATGAAGGATAATTTAGATCCAATAATATTTTGTTTCTCTTATTTTCCCTTTTTTTTTTAATTTATTTTCATTTTTTTTACGTTGACTGAGATGAAAAAAAGACATATTTCTGCAATTTTTTTAATATCTAACAAAAATAAAATACTTTATTAATTTTCTTTTCCTTCCCTTTCAAGTTTTCACCGTACCAGTAGACCACAACACTGCCACTCCTACCGAACCAATCAAAAGTACCTTAATCTTTAATAGCGCGCGGACCTATTACGCAAAAACGCAACATTACACAGATTCTCCTATTCGTTTTTTCAGGAACCGTACCGAAAAACAAGAAACTGCTTCACTTCAAACTTTTAGCTCCTACTCAAAGCCGATTTCAATTACAAGAAGTGCAGAAAATGGCTCAATCGTGGTTTCAACCGAGTGCTACCGACGATCCTCAAAAGTCATCCTCTTCTCTCTTATCCGAATGGAATTCCTACGCCGCTTCCAGAGACGCCGATGACTCTTCCGGCTTCGCCTTAGGGTTTGATATCGAATCCGCTGTTCGATCCGCTAACGAATCCGTCTCCGGTACTTTCAACGTGTAATTACTCTCTCTCTCTCTCTCTCATGTTTCCAAGAGATCTATTCGGATTTTGAGGTTTTGATGGGCTAATGATTGTTGTTTTAGTTAATATGTGTGTATGCGATTTGTATTTATGTGCGTGTAGTTCATAATTCTGAGTATTGTATGCCTTTGCTGCTTAACTTTAGTGGTTTAGGTTTAAGTTAACAAAGTTCAAGTGTAATTGTAAATCGTCATGCTGTTGGATTGGAGCTGTTATATTACGAGTTCCACATTATGAATTGTACATTTTCTAATGCTGTCAAGATCGGTGTTGGATTTGATTGAAGTATTGAGCTCACTGTTAGTTACGTTGGCTGAAAGTTCAGTAATGACTTTCTAATTTGTATATAAGATGGTTTGCCCGAAGTATTAATCAAGGAGTGATGAAGATTGTTATTGTGTAATGATCCGTTGTTATGGAGACTAAGCACCTTCGTTTTTTTTTTTTTTTTGGACATTAAAACTTTATACGGCAGGATAGAAGTCCATTACTTCCTTTGAAATGTGACATTCATATTCCATCAGTCAAGCAATGGGGGAGTGGATTAACAGATTATGCACTTGCAACTTTAGCACCTACTAGCTAAAGAAAGATGTGCTGGGTACTTTCTAGCGTGCTTGATTATTCTAGAATTGTTTGAGGCAAGCCTGTTTTCACCAAAACAGCTCACAATAGTATGAATTGGTGGAAAGAAGAGTACATAGTTTCATCAAATCCAAGCCATTGCATATTGTATAAAGATTGGCTTCTATGAGATTGAAGGATTCATCAGAAATACTCAGCAACCTGATCATTCTTATCTACAGCATCACAAAAGAGCTTAGGATGCATTTTTCAAAGAGAGCATATTGCCTTTCCCCATTGTAAAAATGCTTTTCCTTGTCCCTTAAGTCTTCCATAATCTGACACCAAGGGTTTAATACTGCATACTTTGAGTCCATGAGAGGCATCTGTCTTAGGAAGATATGCTCTCCTCCCCATTTTCAATCTCTATTCAATCTTAGCAGCCATATAATTCTAAGCTTCTTTTGATTTGATAGAAGATCCCAATGCAAGTCTTGTCACATGTGCATTTATTGAATAATTGATGTTTTTTTCCCCTGCCATTGCTGAAATTCATTTTAGGCTGTGGTGTTGGTTAGTATCACAAATAGGACTCCTGAGTGAACTCTTGGTGGTTTGTCGACAGTATCTGGTTGTGGACCTACAAAAAGCCCCTTGTGATGTAGCCAATGAGAGCTCTCTGATGCTCAAGTTAATGAGGAGAGAGAGAGAATTATGAGAGAAAGTTAAGTGAATTCCTAAGAGTCTAGAAAAAGGATTCCCTCACCTGGTAGTTTAACTCCTATTTATAAGTTAAGGGATCAAACCTACTGGTTGGTGAAAGCTTGGGAAGTGAGCCTATCTCATTGGTGGAGCATGGCTACCCTAATTTGGTGGCTAGACTGTAAGCCTTGTATTAGGTAGTCATTTAGTATTTAATGACGAGGGAGAATAGAGGTACGGAAGATGTAGCGTGCTCGCTTGATCAATGGACTCTTTAGGAGCGTTCGAGCATCGACTTGAGCAAATGGTGTGGAGCTCGGCGAGAGCCAAATCAGTCTTTATCTGAATTGGTGAGGCCTTGGTGTCATGATGGCTGAGCTCTCCAGTGAGCTTAGGCCTCCGAAGACTAGTCCTAGAAACTGACCGTCAACAGGCCTAATTGGACTATACACGATAGATTTATTACTAGGTCTATTTGGCACCTTATCACAATGGATGATGATGTTTCAATAAAAAGATACAAGCCATAATATCATTTAAGTGATATTATGATTCTTTTCAAAAGTTCCTCTTGGATGGCCTGTTCAAATAGTGAATTGTTTTAGTGCTACTTTTATTATGCTCATTTATAAGAAAATTGGGTTTTAGACATCAAGTACCACAGACCAAAGTTAATTGTTCACAAAACCATTTGCCAAAGTATTCCCTATCATCTCAAATTTGTACATCTAAGCTCATCACGATTTTACATAATGCATCTATGTTGTTTGGGCATATCTTAGAATATGTTTAATTCTGGTTTTATTTATTTATTAATTTTGCAACCAAAAGTCTCGATAGGTACTTGAAGATTCTCATTTGTGATTGCATTAAATATGATACTGAGAAGGCCTTAGACTATGTGTATTAAAGATTTCCTTAGTGCTCTCTTGAAAGGATAGATTTGGTAAGAATAGATCCAGTGTATTTCTTTTTTGCATATTAATTATGAATTCTTAGTGCTTATAAATGCTAAGCCATTTGGTTATTTCACTAGCTCCATGAATCTATTACAGGGTGTTCCTTTTTCTCCTATTTTTTCATTCTTATATGGAAACTTTGAGTAGGCCTGTTGATCTAGGAGTGGAAGGTGGACACCTTTTTGCTTGAATGTTTGTCTTCGATCAAACATGTTGTCATATGTTTCTCATATTGTGAATGCCACAATTTTTTTTTTCCCTTTTTTTTTTTTGTGGTGTAGATGTTTATGCATTATTGCATTTATAATGTCTTGTCTTATTTCTTTGAAGACAATTATAGGTCACAGGATTATTCTTTCTAGGGATTCATATGGTAAAGGTCATGAGAATTTGCATTATTGTTTAAATAGGCTGATTTTCCAATAGTAGAAATTCAAATAGATCACATATAGGATCGAGGTATTGGTGTCTGCTTCAAATAAGTAATACCATTATAACGCCATTTAAAAAATTGCTCGATACTTTATATATATATAGACAGTGATATTATGACAATATTACCTGTTAGTAGATAATGTGATGTTGATATTTTACATCACTCTTTCAAAACGCTGGTAACCTATTTGATTTGATTGCAACTGTTTATAACTTCTAAACGTAAATCTTGTTGAGGATCTAAATAGGTTGTAAACCTTTTCAAAATGGTGCAGTATTACTCCATTTTTCAAGTTTTTTATTAGTTGAACTGTTATGTTTCCTTTTACTGTGTGTAGAGCTACATGGGCTACAGCATCATCTATCAACATTCCCCTCCCCCCTCTATCATGAACACATGCACACAAGCACACGCACATGCACACACACAGGTCTCCAATTTGACCTACACTATGGCATGGAGTATATTTTTTTTTATTTAAAAAAAATTCATCTATTAGAGAGAAAGAGACCGTGGGTGGGATTGTGGGTATATGGCCATGAGTTGGGTTAAGGAGGGTTTGTAGGTGATGTAGTTGTATGCCAGTTAACTCTATCATTGGACTATAGTTTCACAATTTTAAGGTTAAAAACTTATTTGCACTCTCAAAAAGTTTGGGACTTCGGCATTTTGCCTAAAGTTTTACGACTTGTACTGAACTTTTCTTTTCTGACTAAATATCTCTAATCTAGTTGGCTAGGAGTGAAACGGCACCTAATGGTCAATTTTGATGTAAAGTTGAGTAGCTCTTGTTGAAGTACCTTGGCTTCCTATTGGTGCTCATATGTTGCCGTCTAGAATGGCACCATTGGAAAAGTTAAAAATGGTACCCTCTTCCTCGAGGGTAAGCCATGACATTTATTGGGTTGCTTGCTTGGTGATTAAAAGGTCACAGGTTTGATGGCCAAAAATGGCCTTTGGGAAAATGCTAAGGCAAGGCTTTGCACACATGCAACTGTCTTGCCCATACCTCCACCCTCGCTTAGGAAGTGCTTTACCATACTAGGGTATGCCTTTTCTTTTGATTGCTTTTTTGGCAACCAAAAAATCATGGGATCGTGGTATGGAAACAACCTTCCTGCAAATGCGAGTGTAAGGCTACCTCTCTCAAACCCCTAGGGAAGATGCTTTGCTATAATGGGGTATGTGCAGTTGTAACATAAATATATAATGGCTATAACTTTAAATCCAATTCTTTAGGAGGTCTTGTTATTTGAATACTCAGTATCAAAACTTTGCTAGGTAATCATTAGAGATTCTCAATCAATGAATTGGGTTTAAAGTTATAGCCATCATATATTTATTCCAATTGGATCTAAAAGAAACTTGCCTGTACAAGATCGGTTTTCAGTTGACCCTTAGTGTGGTCAAAGCCCCATCTTTACTTTCCTGTTATCTATTCCAATGGCCCAAGTAGCTAATATAACTTATTATGGATTTTCACGATGGTGGATGGAGCTCAGTTTTCAGGATAGCAATTGGGATATGGATTTTGTTCTTAGTAATTTTTTATATTTTGGCAATTGTCCTTTTTGCAGTTTTGGTGATGATAATTTGATATAGAGCCATATTCTTAATAACAGCTTTTCTGTTGAACTGCACTTACCTCTAATTGGGAATTCCCCCACTTTTGACTCCTGATACAAGCATTTCTATTGAATCATACTCCTCTGGTTGGGAAAATTCCTCATCCAGGCTTGTTGGCTGTTTGCACTAATAGTTTCAGTGCAAAGGACTTATAGCTGCTTCCTCCTGTCAAGTGAAAAGATCTTTGTTCTGTTGATGGCTACTTGGAATAAAATCATCAGAATCAACAAACTCAAGATGAGAAAGCATTCCTTTTTCTTTCATAATTATGTGATGCAACTCTTCTAAAGAAACTGCAGACTATCGTTTCTTGCATTGCTATTTTACCTATAATTTTCATTTCCAGTGCCCGTATGTGTTGAATTTTGTCTTGTAATCATTTTTTTTTTTGGGATAAGGGTTTTTCTTGTAATGTTCTTCCAAAGAAATACCTATAAAATTCCCAATTAATCTGCAAACTCATGGATTGCTGCCCCTTTATGTATCATGTGGTGTAGTTGGAAAAAACAGAGAACTAAAGAATCTCTCAAGAATAGAAATCAAATTCTCTGTTGCTTCTCCTGGTTTTTACAGGACCATGCTCAGTGTGTGCAGGTCGAATTGTCTGAATGAATGGACTTTCAATCCCTTTACTTGACTGATCCTGAATTCTTCTATGGACATGCACAGGAGCAGTTTTCCATCAACAAATTATATTGGATCACTGGTTAAAGAGGGATTTTTTAGGTTTGCATCTTGGAAATAATGTCAGAGATGTTGAGCTGGTGTATGTACTCTTTGTACAAGGCTCTGTAGAATGATGGCATCGCCTGCTTTGCGTCCCTTTTGGGCTCTTAATGGGCATAAAAAGGCCGAAGAGTATTGAGCATTTTAAGACAGAATCAAATGGGGAACCAAACTAGTTATTAAATAGCAATAAAGTTTCACTTTGTAGGTTTAAGTCCATTCATCTCTAAAATGTTTGTGTACATTTTGAAAGGAATTGATTAGATGATGTATATAAGGTTTTTCAAGTTATTAGGCTTGGTCTGTGAACGAATACAGTGGCACGTGACCATTATTGATTAGGTGCATCTCAATAGTCAATTTTATGCCAGTGAATGAAGAGCAGGCATCAAGTGGTTAGTCATGATTCTCTGCATTGACATCTTTGATGGACTGGTAAGGAAGATTTTAGTTTAATGGAATTCAGAGATGTGAAGTTCTTTTGTGCTATTAGGAGGACAGAAAATTTGAATCCAGTTTTAGGCTTATTATGTTTTTATTCTTCCAAAGACTTTAGAGAGATGGTTAGGGCTCTCTATAGTCGGCTTTAGTCAATGTGCTTTATATCAATGAACAGCTGCATGAAGTGGTTAGCTGTGATTCTCTGCATTGATGTCTTTGATGGACCGGTAAAGGAAGATTTTAGTTGAAAACAATTCAGAGATATGAAGTCCTTTTGTGCTATTTGGGGGACACATAATTTGGACCAGTTTTGGTTTAATCAGGAATTTATACTTCTTAAGCTCTTTCTAGAGATTGTTTAGGATGCACCTATGCATCCCAAACCCAAACCATCCAACCCCCACCGAAAGAAGAAGAAGAAGAAGGAAAAAATAAATAAATAAATGAGTTTCCTGAGAAGACTCTGGAAGCTGATATTCAAACCTTATTCTCATTGGTGCATGTCAGCAATATTGTTGTCTTAGTGGCTAAGGATGTGTTCTCTCAAATTTACTAGTCTGTGACGTGGGATTTTGATATCATGTATATATAGTGATTGGATGGGATATGTTGCTTGTTATGGCCTGCCGTTGGATATCTATGAGTCATGGCTTCTGAAATAAGTTCTTGGAAGACTTTTCGTAATTTGCAGCTTTGGGAAGCAAATTTACTTGTCGTTCATCAGATTTTTTCTCTTAGGGTGGCCCCTTAGCTGGAGTATGCTTCGTTGGGATTTTATCGAGTAATTATGTTGTTTGTGCTGATCTTGCTCCCCCTTTGTTTAATTCAGTGTTTCAAAAGGTGTAAGAGATATACCTGGGAATTTGCAGTCTGCAACAAGCGGTATGCCTTCAGGGAAATCGCTCATGTACTTCGGGTTACTGCTGGCTACTGGTGTTTTCTTTGTTGTAATTGCATTTACCATGTTTCTGCCTGTCATGGTTTTGATGCCTCAGAAGTTTGCTATATGCTTTACTCTTGGATGTGCCTTCATCATTGGATCCTTTTTTGCTCTCAAGGGTCCAAAGTATCAGCTTGAACACATGTTCTCTAAGGAGGTACAATCTCTCTATTTTGGTAGTGTTAACTCTAGCAATTCTTCTCAATTGCCTTCATAATGTTTTATTTTCCATCTAATACACCTGCAGAGGCTCCCCTTTACACTGGGTTTCATTGGCACAATGGCTGGTACCGTATATGTTTCAATGATGCTGCACAGTTACCTCCTTTCAGTCGTTTTCTCAGTATTGCAGGTATTTTGCTTATTTGATCTCCATTGATATCTGAAATTATAAGTGGTGGAATAACAGAATGACATATCATTTCAAATTTGCTTATAGGTTCTTGCTCTTGGCTACTATGTTATTTCTTACTTTCCTGGTGGATCCACGGGGATGAAATTTCTGTCATCAACTCTGACATCGACAATAATGAGATGCTTTGGTCGGTAGGAACAGTATGCTATAGCTGTCTTTTGCTATCCTATTGTACAACGTGATGTTTTTCTTTTTAGTAGTCAAGGGCCTTGAATGCCGAACGAGAGATGTTGATTATTGTGAAAACAAGAAATTTTCTCTTAGGAAACAGAATTCGTGCATATTTTCTTTTTTCCCTGCAAAGATATCAAGCAGTAAGTCAAAAGCTTCTTTTCCCGAGTGGTTAAATGGAAATGAATGGCATTAGTAACTAGTATAGGTAGATATCTCTACCCAGGGGCCGAGACTTGATCAAAGAATCGGGGGTTGTATTATTGACGAAAGGACCCTCTAGGTTCTAAATGTGAACTAGATGAGTGAGAAAGATTTGGGAAACCAATGGAGGTTACCAATGTAAAAAAAGTTAAGATCACGTTTGACTGGAATGAAGCTTTGCTCGTTGCTCTATGAAGGTTAGACATTGCAAGAACCATTTTTATTATATGAAACAATCATGGTATTTGAATCTTCAAGGTTGTGTATATGACTAACAATAGCATTTAATATTGGCATCCAGCTTGTTATGGATGATACAAAATTTCAAGAAATTCATTCGTAGATCGATATAAAGTTTTCATTATAAATTGCCTATATGTGCCTGCTAGATTTTCTCTTGTCTACTACTAGACCTAGGCCAAGTTGAAGTGCTTTTGTCATGTTATTGGTTGGTATTTAACTATTCATTGTAGTGAGTGTCGTCAGTCATCAGTATCCAGATGCTAGTAACTTCTGTATACTTCATTTTGTGGTTTGCAAATTCCTTTCCAATCACGAGAAGTTTATGAAGATAATACCGAGCTCCATGATGTGGTGTTGGTTGGTATGTCCTCTATCACTCCTGTAGTTGTATGCTGGTTGAGGTTGAGGTTGACTCGACTGGATATACATCTAATACAATGGTCGACGTGGGTTACATTAAAGCACAAAAAGGTAAAAGTTTCATTACACGAATTTTGACTCTCATTATTGAAGAGACTTTGTTGCTTTTAAGTGGAGGGTGGGGTTCATCGAACTCAGTCCCCCAGCGTTTTGTCACCTTTTTGTTAATGGCTTTCGTATACCATGCCACAAAAAAGCTGTTTTTTTGAGTCTCAATTCCTGAAATCAAGGAAAGGTTAGGACAGTGGGTGCTATTTCTAGGGCCATAAATTGGACAAAATAAAATTATTTAGAGGTTTTCAAGTGATTAAACTTTGTCTTTATAAAGGATTTCTTTAATTGTTCTTCACGTTTGGTTCATTACAGAGCCTCTACTGTGTTTGGTTGTTAAAATATTATTCCACAGAATTTCTAATACTGCCAAATAGGAATTGCAATTCTTTCTCAATACCAAAGGAATCTTTCCTTGCATATTTTTATATTTTATTAAAAAAAAAAAAACTGTAGCCATGTGTTTAGATAACATGTTAATATCATTTTAAGTTCAACTAAATAAAGTAATAGTCATTACTTATCCATTTTATTCTTTAATAATTGTAATTTTATTTCAATCTTGTTTCATTCCCTCTGCCACTCGTGCGTCAAGCTAAATCTAATTTTCCAAAAGAAAAATAATAAATAATAATTACACCTTTCACAAGATAGGATATCTATTAGACTGTAAAAGAAGGGTGGAGCCATGGTTGTATCTTCCTAGAATGGAAGATGCGATATGTATTTGAGAATCATTGATTGTAATGTTAGGACGCGGTTCAATACAGGTGGGTTCCAGTTCCACGCCTATCTGACAGCCTGACAGGACCATAGAACCATTTTCTCAGCGCCTAAAGGCCGAAGTGTTCTTTAAAATGTCGATACCCGTTTCCTTTCTCTAGATAAAGGAAGAATAAAGCTTACAGCCATAGATAAGTATATGGTAAAACGAAGGTACGCAGAGAAGGAGCCGATGGAACCTAACGTTTAATTGGGTAAGTTATGCAGCACGGATTAGGTTAGGTATTCAACTCATCTCAAAGAGTTAATCGGTAGAGTCTGACTATGGTTTGCTGGAGCTTAATTAATTAATATTACTTTTATTTATTTTTCCCAATATGGTTTAACTCGCGGTACGTGATAAGATTGAGCTAGCGAGAGTTCCTCTATTTTTAAAAGATTAACTCGTGGTACACAATTTGAAGGTGGTCTCGATTTTGAACTTAGTTACAATGCAGTTGAATCAAATTTAAGTAAAAACCGGGTAAAACTTGGGTAATTAGCAAGTAGGTCTAGTTTAGTAAATCTTGATATGGACTCCCAGGAGATACAACGCCATCTATAACTAAACTCATACTTGCAACTTGTATTTTCACGTCAGATGATGCAGTGCGTTATCCCCTTCGTGGACACGGTCCTCCATTATCAATTAACTTATTTTTCTGCCACCGAAAATGACATTATTAATTAGAAGAACTGTGCTATATATATATATATATATATATACTTCTCTCCATACTTGGGAAACTAGAAACTCATCTTTAACAGCAGTATATACTATTTTTTGAAAGATCCAGACATAAACGGGACAACCCTGACCAAATTATTAAGCCATATAATTGCGATGACAAAGACTAAGATTTGTGTTTTGTCAAAAGGATAGGAGTCATTTCATTGGCAACATCACCATTCAACTTGGCAAATCTATCTAGACCGTGCGGATTATGACTTGTTATCCAATATAAAATTATGCAAGATTTGCATATCGTAATGACTTGATTCAATAATTACACTATGTCTAATCCATTATTGATAATGCATTAAAATTCATGCACTCTCATCTAGCTGTCTTTGACCAATAAAACTATGGGTGAGCAACTATAATATAAGTGGATTTCAATATGGGACTTAAAATCAATCCTAATTAGGTTAATTACAAATTTTTGAAATCAGGAGCCTACTTGATATATCAAGGAATGGACCTGAAATCAAACGAACCGGTTTTAGATTTTATCCAGGGTCAGAAGTTGTTTTCTGCGAGTAACACATTTAGATGGAACTCAAAGTTCTCAAAAGAGACAATTCCTTTACCACCATAATTACTTTGACGTTAGAACTCACTAATAATTAAGGAAGAAAATTAATAAAGACAGAATATAGAAAATGCAACTTGGCTTCTTACCTTTCAAGAGAGTAGATAATATGGAGGATATTGATTTTATGCATAATGAGATAGGTTTAGTTTAAAAACATTGTCAATAAAAGATAATAAAATTTATAAGCATATCATAAAATGTATAAGACTTGATTACGAAAACTTAAATCAACAAACTCTTAGGTATGAGTACAATAAAATAGCGGATAGCGAAGTTGGTAATCCTAAATTCATAATTTTGAAAGTGGGAATCAAACTTAATTTTTAATAGAATCTACAATTCTCTGATTTAATTCAAAGCGGTTCACCAAGTTTATGTCCCTTTACACCCATTGGCCATCCCTAATTTCTCTAGAGTTTAATAGGTTATATAAACATCGAACTTGTATTACTTAATTATAACTTATGATATCTGTTTTCAAATCTTATCACCCAATTAAGAAGGGTCAAGTTACCACCATTTCAATGTGTAATCAATCTTGAAGAATTAATATCAATTTCACTATTGACAAGCAAATAAAAGTAAAACCCTGTTACGCTGGTGTCTAAGAGAATGGTTATGCTGGTGATAGACAGCTAGACGGGATTGCATTAAACTTAAACCCTATTCATGAATTTGGATTAGTCATAGTGTATTATTGAGAAATCAATCATTACAATATGCAAATCTTGCTTGTCTCCGGTTCTAGTTGGACGCACGTGTGCTCCAAGGGAAAAAAAGAAGAAAAAAGGGTTCCATGATGGTGTTTCAGTGGACCATCATCCTAAGGGAGCCTCCCCTTTCTCTCTGTCAAACCAAACACACATCTGGTTTTCACGCTAGTGACTTGTGATTTGAGATGGGGTTTGGATGGATTGAGGTCGATGATTTTATCATCATCGTCCACGCAAACATTTACCGTATATATTATAAGGGCAAGATAATCTCTCCACATGTGGTTAATAAATCCTAATTATTTGCACATATATTCTTTTACATAGTTAATGATGGTGAAGCCCATATTATATCAAATACTATACTTATACATGCTCGTTATTACTTTATATTATTATGTATATTGTAAGAATAGAATAATTTTTCCGTATGTTTCAGGTTACAAACCCTAATTATTCGTATATATAACTTTTTACACAATTAATAACGATCGAGCTCATATACGTAAATAGTATATTTGTACAACCATTATAAGGTAATATTCTTTTTAAAAACTTTAGAAAGAAGAATGAGTAAAATCTTAAATAACATATAATATCATATTATCACCAAAAGTTTTCATTTAAAACTCTATTATGTGATCCAAAATATATAATTTCTTAATATAAAAAGGAATACATGAAATCCCCATGATAGATATAATAGCTCTACCATTATTATTTAACCTAAATTTTGGCTTATTGTGAAAGATATGATATCTTATGTATTATGTAACAAATAATAGCATTATTTTGGGGCATAGAAAACGAGCCCTTTATCAATGTTTAATTTAGTCTCCACATCATGAGAAATAGCTCCAAAGTATCCCTTATTTTGATGCATCCAGCTTTTTGAATAAACAAAAGCTACCGGTTCCCCTTCCACTTACGGTTCTCTCTCATGTGATGGTCTCATGACAAAGAATCGTATCTGACAAATTTTGATTTAATTTTTCCTAGAAAAGGTTATATTTTAATATGGATAAGTTAAAAGGCAAATTGATAATATACTAATTAAACATCCAACCAAGAACTTCTCTATACTTTTCTTTTGAACTATCCGTTAAATAATAAAGTCTAGACGTGTCTTTTCTTTCCCATCCACAATTTTCACATTTTAAAATAAAAAGATCTGCCTATTTTTTATATGAAATTTTTCTAGGTTATAATCTTGGGTTCCCTTCACGATCACCTATAAATTTTTCTCTAAGTTAATATGACCCAACTTTCATGTAAGAAATGAATCCGTTTTGGATTAGCTTTTAAGATTCCTATTTCTATTAGTTTGTTTTATCAATATTACAGTGCTTATATTTCGATATGCTTCGTTGAATAAGAATAAAAATTACGTTTTGATGAAAAAAAAAAAAAAAAGGGAAGCGTTATCTTGTTAAATGAATATAATCATATTCTAATAAGAGAATGCATTTCCCCCTTTTTTTTCCCCCAAAATAGAAGTTATTACTGTTAAAATTTTTTTATCGATATCAATAAAGTATAATACTACCATTTACTATTGTTAACATCTTCTCATGGTGGTATTTCATTACAAGCTGTCACGAGTTAATTTTATCACCATCAAATGTTACTTTAGTATCTAATTATATTAGTAAGCTCACCATTAAATACCACTTTAATATCCGACAACCTATTAGATCATAAAATTTCTTCATGAAACAAATACACCTTAATTCCGGATTCAGGTTGTTCAAATTCAATAGAAAACACCAGTGGTGCTATCTAAGTCATATCATGTGCACTTTCTATCCTTATTTCAATCTCTTTGACAATGTGATCTGATCCTCCTCCAATCACCCCGATCATGAATCTATGAATATAGTATATATACTTTCAGATCAAATCTCATGTGATTAGATCTATAATCAAATACAATAATGTGGTTGAGATCAGATTCAGACTCATTATCCTATTCAAAACCCCACCAAGTTTTGTCACCAACAACGTATGGACTGAACATTTGATGGCAACAAATGCTTGATTTAATTATTGGGCATGTTTCTACCACTTCACTGGGTGTAAAAGAATACACATGTGCACCCATTTCAAGGAAAATGTTTGCTTCATCAACTAATTATTGAGGCTAAATTCCAAATGGCTTTTTCATGGTTCTTGCCTAAAATCCACCACTTATTTTGATGGTTTTTTGTTTATGCTTACATACACTAAGGTCATATTATATAGCATATTCCTCAGATTAAGTGGGGATGACTATAAAGTTGAAAAATCAACAAAGCATTAGTTTGTGAAATCTTTAAAAAAGATTCACAAAAAAATTAATATTATAACATCCAATCAATTCAATCTAATTTGATCATAAATTGATTTGGATTATCCCTTTAACTTTCATTAACAGTTATCTAGAAAAACATGGTTAGTCCAATCAGTTCAACCTAGCTCCTCCAAGACCAAGTTAGGTTTTTTAATTTGAAATGTACTTTTTTCTTTCTTTCTTTTTGTTTTTGTTTTACCAAATAGCACACCAATTAACTAAAAAAATAAATATAAATATAAGAAAAAAAAAAAAAAAGTAAATTACAAAAGCTTTCAACTTTCAAAATCAATAATCTAAATAATTTTATTATTTTACAAATAAATATTGATTATATTTTAGTATTTTTATCGATGCCTGAAGGATCTAGTTTAACCCTATTTTGATCCTTTCAACCATTAACCACTTCATGTTGGCAGATCAACCTTTTGATTCAACTCTGACTATAAAAGTAATATGCCTTGTGGATTGCAATGTGTTCCATGGAAAGATAAGTACAACGGGTAATCACAAATAATCATTCATGTTAAATTTTTATTTGTTTTTGCTGATGATGTGGCAATTACGTGGTGTATCATGAAATCTTACCCATAAGCAACTTAACTTGTTGAACATTAGTTGTTTGCAATTAAGTCGGCATACTTTCATATTTATTCAATTAAGTCCACGTAGTTCAAGTAATAACTAATTGAAAAATTCTGATAACAATATTCCTAATTAAGCTTTAGTTTCACAAATAGCTTTTTTATTATTATTATTATTATTTTTTTTATAAAAATGAATTTCATTCAAGGAAAAGATACATCCGTCAAGCCAACAGATATAAGAAAATTAACAAGTGAAGAGTTGGAGTATGAAAACTCAACTAAATAGAAAGGCATATCTTTTGAAGAGTCAAAATGTATGGATTATATCACTTCTCTCAATAGAATAAAACCCATCCAACAAGCAAATGCAATAAATTCCCAAAAAAAAAAAAAGGGATCGTACAATTCACATAAGCGATGGACATACAAAGGGAAAAACAAATATATAAAGCGCATTATCTTAAATACTATTGACAAACTAAGAATAGCTCAATCTCCATAATATTCAAATTACCAAATTTGCACAAGTAGATTTGTGGTGATGCGGACGTAAAATTGAAGGATTGGTGATGGTAAAAATGATAGGAAAAAAAAATAAACAAGACTGGGATCAATAATAATGGATTTGCAGACATTGATATTAGCAACAGTGAGTCTGTGGATTTAAGATATGGTGAAAGGAGTGAAGCAAAGAGGTTTAGAAAATGAAAATGTAGAAGCATATTGTCAACAAAATCCTTCCATTTTGTGTAATCTAATGGATTGAGAGCTTATTCGAAAAAATATGAAAATATAGAAGCATATTTGCATGGAAACTATATAAAAAAAAAAAATTTTACTTTTTTATACATATATTTCTTATAAAAATATCTAATCAGTAATTAATGTTCGAAAAATATGAAAGTACTTTCCTCGGAGATATCCACTATCGGATTCCTAATTAGTAATTACATAATTGAAGTTGAGTTCTCAATCTACCTAAACGGTAAAATTAAAAACCTGCCTATCTTTGTACTTTAAAAGTAAACTCATATATCCTATAAAAAAAATTACTTTTTACCTTTTTTTTTTTCCCCGAAAGGGTTGATTTTTTAAGTTGCTTTTCACAGGTGAAAAAAGCTATAGTTTGGAATATCGATGACGATGACGAACATATATCAAAGTTTACCTGTAATTATTTTAAAAGCAAAAATTATTCATCATATTCGTATACGTGTAATTTACCTTCGTATTCATACTTTAGATGTAGCTAAAGTTCAGAAGTTGTTACAAATAGTCCTTTTAATAATAGTTTTAGTGTTTATCATTTTCAGAAGTCACGGAAAGATAAAATTACGAATTCAAAATTATCGCGGTAATGTTCCTGTACTTTCATGTTTATTCAAATAAGTCCATGAAGTTTGTAGTAATAGCTAATTGAAAAAATATGCTGGCAATGTTCATAATTAAGCTTTAATTTCAGAAAGACGATCTTTTTCTTTTTTTTGTCAATAAGAATAAATTTCTTTTAATAAAAAAGAAAGTGCTCAATCTAGTTGATGGATAAAAGAGAATTAGTAGTAGACAAAAGAGTTGAGATATAAAAACTCAACTGAGTTAATAGACACATCTTTTCAAGAGTCAACATATATTTGTAAGAAAACACGATTTTCCTTAAAAAATAAAATCCATCCAACCAACTAGTAAATTCAATAAATCCAACAAAAATGATAGCAATGAAAATACAAAGAAAATGAAAGTTAACGAATACATAAAGCCTCAGATACTACTAACAAACCACCACAATATTGAAATTAACCAAATTTATAGAATTAGATTTGTGTTGATGGAAACGTAATGTTGATAGATTGTTAGTAATAGAAATGATAGAAAACTTAAAAAAAAAAAAAAAAAAAAAACTGAGATCAATAATGTGGATCTACAAATATTGATATTAGTAGTAGTAGATCATATATATATATATATATATTTATATATTTAAAAAAAAAAACTCGTTAAAGAGCCCGTATATTATTTAGACAATAGGCAACAAGTGTCTGAAAAATCTAATAAACCCAACTCTCAAGCTTTTCCTTAGAAATATAAAGCTCAATCAAAGAATAATTAGACATTGTTTTCCACTATGTATTATCTAAAAGGTTAGCTTATTCGAAGAAATATGAAAATTATTTGAGCTTAATTGCATGGAAACCATATAAAGAAACTATTTATATTTTCATTCACTTATCTTTTTTTCTATGAAATTATCTAACTAATATGAAAGTAATAGTCTTTTGGAGACATGGATTATCGGTTCCCTAATTGCATAGTTGAAGTTGAGTTCTCAACCTACCTAAAACCGTAAAACTAACCGAAAACCTACCTATCCTTGTACTTTAAAAGTAAACTCATGTATCCTCGTACTTTATCTCCCGAAAAGGGGTGCTTTTTCAAATTGCTTTTCACAAGTAAAAAAAGTTACTGACAAAAGGTATAGTTTGGAATTTCTATGATGATGACGAACATATCAAAGTTACCTATAATAATTTTTAGCGCTAATTTGTAGATATGGATCTAATGTTGTTTATCATATCCGTACGTAACTTCTAAATATATATTATAAATATAACTAAAGTTTTAAAAGTGGCTATTAAAGATAATTTTTTCAACAATTGCTTTAACGTTCATCAATTTTCAAATAACACGAAGAGATGAAATTACGAATTCAAAGTTTAACAGTGTATCCATATCTAACCATCCGACATACAAGAGTTACATATATATCAATACCTCTGAATTTAATTTTCCACCAACAGGTTGCGGCACTGTCTATACCTTATGTGTTGTCCTTCTACTCTTACTTATCCTCCATCTCTGCTTTATGTGTGCCCCTTTTTCCGCTCACTCCTAGAGGTATAATTAAATCGACTCGAATGAGTAAAGTACTAGTCTATATAATTATTGGTTTAAATTTTAAATTGGATTAAAGTGATCTAGATAATATCACAAGTCAATAAAACTAAAGAAGATAAAATTTTATTAAATTATGAAACTGAATATATTATAAATAATACAAATTTTAAAATTAATTGAAACCTTAATCGTATACAAAAATCTTAAACTTTATATATGCGTAAATACTTGAGATTTAACTCAAATTTGATAAAAATTCTAAAACCATAACTTTAAGTTTATAAAATAAATAAATTTATCTTAATAATAATAAAATCTCGAATGAATATAATTATTAATTAATACGTATAATCGCGTAAAATTTTCAACTAACGCGTTGAGATAACTCTTAAATATTATAAAAATAACAAGTAACTATTAAATTAATAAATTTTTATAAAATTTCAATCTTATTATATAAATACTAAATTTATAATTTTTGTATTTAGAAAAATCTAACATTTTTAATTTTTATTTGCATTTTTCTTCCTTTTTCCTTCTTCTTTCTTTTCCATTTGTCCACTTTAATTCGCCCATGTGTTAATTATATGGATAAAATAAAGTCAATTGATAACTAACATGTCAAATCCATTTATTACCTTATTCTTTTTTTTTTATTTTCTTTAATCACTCTTTTTTTTTTCTCCTTTTTCCTTGTTGGTTTATGGTCAACAGTGCACCCATACACACTTGTTTTCAAATTACAAACAAAATCACATACAACCACTTACATTTCTCCAACTTTGAAGCTCTTGTCTTCTCTTTTCTTTTAAATCCTTTTACTTTCTAAATCTAACAAGTAGATCAAAAAGAAGGAGAAGAAGAAGCTTGAGGATTTTAGTTCAAGATAATAATTAGTATGTATATTATGTGTATTTTGTAATAATCATTCTTATGTATTCTTATACATATATGTACTTTGTAGAATTTATATGTATTATAAGATCTTGTATTAGAAATATATGTAGGATTTGTATTTCTTCATGTATAAATGTTCATAAATGTATAAATACTAAAGTATATTTATGTATACACACATGTTATATTTAATATGTAGTATAAAAGACTATGGATATATATATATCTATATATGTATATACATGTACACTATATGTATATTTATATTTGTATAATTTTCATTACATATATATATGTACTTTATGTTACCAAAATTATGTATATATTTATGTATGTATAAAGTATAAAAATACTAATATAAGGTGTATGTTCGATGTATATATGTGTGTATACAATAGTAATTATACTAGGTATTTTCAATATATACAAATATTATACATATATATATCTATGGACGTGATTATATATATACATATGTATTTGTGTATGATGTTATGAATTACATATTTTAATATATATATATATATATGTCTATATAAAATATAAAAATACAAGTATAGATATATAGATGTCGTATAGGTAGGTACATAAATATGTCAAATGTAAAATATTTTGGGTTATATTATTATATTACATAAGTATATTTATATGTATAAAAATATGTATACGAATAATATAGTATATATAGAAATACAGGTGTACTTAAATAGTACATATATAATATACTATCATATTAATTTAATAAATAAAGTAAATTAATATATATATATGGATATATGTACCATAACCCTGAAAGAATTATAAAATAGCTAATTTGAAAAAATTTAGTAAAATATAATAATAAATTTAGTATATACATATTACGTAAAAATATAAAATAAAAAAAAGATTGGAAATGTACAAAAAAATTCGGAAATGACCCGTGGCATCTACCTGTGTTATCATGTCAACATTTAATTAAACATAATTAAATTCATAATTAAAAATAATAATAACATAATTAATTAATTAGAAAAAGTAATAAAGTAGTAAAAATGAATTAAATAAGTCTCAAACCTAAAAATTAGCAAAAAATAAGTAAATTCTGGTGAAATAGACTTAAAAGTAAGAAAATTACAAAATATAAAGTTTAGATATTTATTAAACCATAAATATGCAAAGAAAAGCTTAAAATAATATTTTATAGTAACTTACGGTGAAATAATAAAATTTATAACATTTTTATAGCATAATAAAAAATGTAAGTTGCAATATTCAAAATGGGCCCTACTACGAGAAAGTACATATGAAAATAATAAAAATGGATTATAAGTTTATAAAAATCGGAATTAAGTTAAAAATGTTATACGTAATCAACAAAAAAACTTGACTTGAGGATTTCACATAAACAAATAGTGAATTTAGATAGATGGTACTAAATATAATAATAGTTTAGTTATTTAATTTAAATATTTATTATTTTTTGTATTCTCTAAATATCAAATGATCCCGAGATTGAGATCGATTTGCCCATAAACTACTATGATCCTTAACATCAATTATGACTGAGTGAGTATTCCTAATGATTTCATACATGCTTATGTATGTAGATAGTAAATATTAAATATTATTAATAATTGAATGTTATGTGGGATTGGGTTATACATGTATATGATACTGCTTATCAATTGTGAATTTACTTTAAAGTATAATAATGTACTATTTGCTGCATAGTAAATTTGATAGGAAGTAATCTGTTTACAGCTTTATTTGATCACACAATAAATGGACTTAATATTATTCAACTTGAACTAACTCAATCGATACATGCATAATCATATATTACATAACTAATTCTGACAATCACATTACACGGAGGTAGTAAGAGGTCATACGGGAGTTGAATAATTCTTATTATAGTATTTTAGTATGGTGAACATGTACGATATGACCTTACCTTGACCTATGGAAACATTAGGCGTTAAAAGCGCCAACAATCTGACTAAGAGTCAAGTCTAGAGACCTTCATTTAGGGATGAGTATAAGCTGCGAGAATCCACTCATAATTATACTTAGAATTGAATTTTGACCAAAGCTAAAAATGGATATACCATTGTGTTTTTAAATACAAAATGCAGAGTTTCATCGTTATATAAGTTCAAGTATGACACCCAGATCTGATTGGTGCCGTGTAAACTTCAACTATGACTTTGGAGGATATTAAATTTGAGTTGGATACAATACCTAGTCATCTATATGTATTTGTATGGCATTCTAATTGTTCATGCATTAATACGTTTAAAATTAACTGTCGTATAACTTATTTATTGTATTGTTGAAGAAAGATCTCACTAAGCTAGTCAACTTATACCCCCATAGCTTACTTGTGCAAGGAGACTTGTTCATCGATCAGGGCCGTAGGATACCCAAGGTTAGTGGATTAATTACCAAATGGTGTGAGTTTGGGAATTGAGATGAGAATGTACTTCTCCTATTGCAATTTTAGAATTAAGAGTATATTTCTATTACTGTAGTTAGACTTAGAAAACTTATTAAATGACTCTATGTATTATTGGCATCTTGGGAGACTTAATATTTGTATTATATATATCTAATAGTTATAGTTTGATATTTATGTGATTATAATTATGTTGTGATATTACTTACGTCTGCATAACTCTTGAATTGTTGGTTATAATAGTAACTTTATATATTGCATAAAGAGTTATCGATCGAAAAGAAAATCAATCTATAATTCTTTGTACGACATACAGCGCTTGTTATGACCCACGACTAGCCTTTTGAGGTCGTGACACTCGAACTCGAACTCGAACTTAACTCAAAACTTCAGTTCAACAAAACTTTTCATTTTAAGTATGAACTCAACTCGAAAATATATTTGATAAACTCAAGTTCGACTTGAGTAGTTTGATTAAGCTCAAATATTTATAAATTTTCCTTAAGTGATCTTAAATTCACCTATATTTAAAAAAAATTAAAGTAAATTAAAAATTATATTAAATTTAATTAGGTTTAAAAACTTGACAAGTTTACTATTTTAAAATTTAAACTGAACTTGATTTGCTAATCGAGTAATTCAAACTTAAGCTCGAGCTTAATTTGCCTGTTATTGAATCAAATTTGAGTGAAAACCAAACAAAACTCAAATAATTTACGAGTTAACTTAGTCCGTTTATACTCCAACTCACTCCCAATCACTATTTAGCCTTTTTCATTTTCCGTTACAAGAACTGTATTTCTGTTAGAGGGTACCCCACATTTCCTTGTCAAGTTCCTATCAAACTAACCGGTTGAATTGTACATTTCACAAATAAGTTCTTACTGTTTATTCGCAGAAAAATGTATAGTGGGTGCAGGAAAATATGCTTCCATCATCCTCCAAATGAAAGAGGTTCAGAAATCTAGAAAAATTCATTCAACCTTTTCTCTCGTTCTTCTCCTTTTTAACCTTCTGCCGGTTCAAAAATACTTGGAAACAAAAAGTTAGTTTAGCTTATGGACACTAATCTCTGGACGAAATGAACCCTGTTCAGATTATTCCTTTCTAAATTATAATATACAATATAATTGGCAAAAAAAAAAAAATGCATAAGTTAATTATTTATGATAGTTTTTCTAATAAAATGTGCAATATATCAAGTTTTCATTTTGTTTACTATTAAATACTCCAACATAGCACACCCATTGAATTACTCTTAAGATTTTTTGCGATCATTTTCTTTATTTGCCATTGGTGGTATCTTTTATTACTATTACTTGTCACGAATTGAAAGCATATGAATAGTTTATCTTTTACCAACACATGCCATTAAAAGCCATTTATATATCTGCAATTTTTTTGCAATCATTATTGTAAAGTTTTAATTATAATAAATATAAAAAAGTCCGGGAGACATTTTCTGCAAATGAAAGTCAACCTAAGTGTCTCTAGTATATCTGTTAGCGTAAATTTTAAAGTCCTCAAACATTTCTGATTCATTATTCTATGCTAAGGATAAAAGTAAGGAAATTTTACATGGCGAATGCGATAGAATATGTTCAGCTTTGGTGAGACAAGTCAAACGTCGCAATCAATGTTATGCTTCCAACATTTACTCCAGATATGGTGAAAAAGTAACAAAATGGGAGGAAACATCAAAATATGGTATATTTTGCATACTCAAATTTGTCTATGATATAATCCCATAAAAATCTTATTTTCGCATCCCCAAAGTATTGATAAAATGCTAATAGATGCTTTAAACTATCAATTTTATCTTTTCATATGGCTTTTTAGTTTTAGAATATCCAAGTAAATCTTAGTTATTACAATTAAAAACACTATAAATTGTTATAGTTTTACTTTATGTTTAGAACAAGGGAGTGATTTGGAATAGAATTAAATAGAATGGAAACACTATAAATTGTAATAGTTTTGAATAGAATTGATTGGAATGAAACGAAATGTGTATATAGTAATATTTATTAAAAATACCTTTAATTATTTGATGTTATAATTAGTTTGAAAATTAAATAAGTAATTTTAATTAATAATAGTTTATAAGAGAGAATGTTATCAAAAAGTAGAATTGAATTCCTTTATAAAATCACAATCATCGATTACGTAGAATTATGATTATATGTTTTAAATACACTTCTTAATATAGAAAAAGCCAATAAAACCTGAAATTGCAATCTAATTTCATTCCACTCGCACGTTTCGAATGTAATAATAGAGTTTTAGCTACTGTTAGAGCATATTGAAAGTTTTAAGACCCTACACATACGTGACTAATAGTTTTTATACGTAGCTGGCCCTTCAAAAAAGGTACGAATATCCATAATCATATAATATAGGCAATTTGGATCCAAACCCGTGACCTCATGATTCCGATAGCCGTAGCGGGAAGGACAGACCAATCATCACTCGTTCCAAATATAAAAACCAATCTATATTTTTGTATGTGCAGTCGGGCCATTACATTAGGGATTAGGGCTTAGACAAAATATAATATATGAATATGAATTAACAAATTATAGAATGGTGTGACATTGTCCCCTCCACTCAATACAAGTATACCTTATGCCTAATAAAAAAAAAAAAATCATTGTTATTTGTTAAGGACAAAAATAGTTTATGTGTTTCTAAAATTAATTAGATTTATATAAAAAAAAAAAGTATACGAAAATATGAAAAGAAGTTCTTTTAAAACCTATCAACAAAGTGGTCTATATCATCATCCAGTATTATTTACCTTTAAATATTAATTGAAGTACTTAAAAAATTATAGATAATATTAAAATTACTACTTGAACTTTTAGTGAATTTTAATTTTAGGTTTGAAATTTGGAATCATTGGATTGTAACCGATCCAAATTTTTGCTTATCAAATTGACTACCTTACCATACTTGTACTATTTGACAATGATCATTTCACGTGTCATATTTCAAAAAAGAATAGAGATAATGTGTGTGTATATATATATATATATATAAATATATATGACAAATAAAAAGTTTTGATATAATATTTAATAATTTCAAGCTTTAAGTATCAAATTCGAGATACGATAGTTTGACCAAAAGTAACTTCAATTTTTAGGTATAAAGCTAAAAAATGTAGGTAAATTCCATATGTTATTATAAACATCATCCCAAAAAATTAATATAAGATGTCAAAATAAGAATGTAATATCCTAGTTGCTTTTTCATGTTAAATCTAACCAATTTTGTTTTATCATTTTCAAATCATAAGGTTCCAAATAATAAGTGAATAGCCTGGGTTTTTGTGGCGAATATACTACTGTTCTCCTAATTTTTATCTAAAGGAGGTTGAGTTTGAATAGCTTATTAGACAAAGACCTACACTATAAGGTTAGGGCTTGCAGTGCCTATAAATGACTTTATAAATACTATAAACATATTCCTTCCTTGCATGTGCAGTTCATTACATCATTAGATTCCACATGCACTCACACCACAAAATAATCAAACAAATCAATCGACCAACACCACCTTAAAATTAATGCAACCTTCACTTAGACCAGAAATTTACACCATCTTTAATTTATTTTGAAAACAACATTGGTTGACCTTTTTAAGATTTAAAGTAATAATAATTTGACTGCAATCCTTTTTATGCCTTTTCTTTCTCTTTTCCTCCTTTATCTTTTTTTCTTTTTTTTTTTCTTTTAATAAGTAATTTCTTATTGGCTAAGATATGTATGATGCAATTCAAAATTTGCTAAAGTTAATGGGAGAGTACTTCGTAACAAACACATGGCCAACTCATATCATGGAGCCACACCATATATTGATGGACCACTGCATGGGTAGTCTTGTTTAAGCAAAAATTGATAATCTATCTTCTAAGGCAATATAATTTCATAAAAAAATATATATATATATGGGGAAATTTCTGTTATTTGGGTACTTTCCTTTGATGATCCAAGACAACGTCAAAAGAAAAAAGAAAATTGATTTTAATTACTAAAAACAGGGCAAAGGAGGAGGTAAGCTAGAATGCTCTATATATTTATCGTTTAAGCAGATAGATTCTCAAATATATAGTCTGCAAGTTTAGTTACAATAGGCAATTTGGATGAGCAACTATAAGTAGGACTAGGACATAGTTGTTTTGCTAAAAAAAATTATTATTATTATTTTTTTGTTCTTAATATAATCTAGATTATATAATGTTATTATATTTGTACTGACTAATAGCAATCCAGCAGTTAAAGATGGTAATGATCACAATAAGGTCCAAATATATTAGTCGTGTATGGTTAATATCTCTAAGCTTTTAAGATGTGATTAAATCTCTTTGTAACTTTCAAATATCTTAAAATAACCCTTTTAAAAATCGTTTTAAAGTTACGAGGATTTAATAAGATGGAATTGCTACATATATTTTCAAAAGTTACGAAGAGTTAATTACCTTTCAAAAATTTGAGGTTTCCAGCCACACTTTACTAAGAGTTCAACAAAATGTATCTGTCCTTTACCGTAAAAATAATAATAAAATACAAAGTACTTCTCAAATGTATTTTCTACTTCCTTAAATTCTAACGACAGGAATAAATGATCCGTAAAAACTAAAAGTTACTTAAAAGACGGATAGATATAAATATAACAGAAGTCATAAAAGCTAAGTCAAGTACGTAGGAAAATTTTCAGAAATTTTATATATTTATTTGCTTAAGACAACTAATCGGTAGCAGAAACAAACAAATAATAAAACAAACAAGTAAAAGGTTCCACCACTTCACAAATAAAAAACAAAAAGACAAAAATCCAAAAAAAAAAAAAAAGAAAGAAAAAGAAAAACATCTAGATCAATTTCCTATTAAACAACTATATCACTTAAAAATAATATTAGAAATAAAATAAAATAAAATAAACCAAGTTCTTCTTGATTCAGATCTCTTCTATAAACAAAAACATGGTGTTTCACCCTCTACAATCCCAAAACAGATAACCTGTTTCTCTCTTCCCTCTTCAGCAATGTCTGAAACACTAAGAAAACCCTTCCCTTTTCCCAATACTATCTCTTACATCTTATTCTTATCATTAAACTTCCTATTCTTATCATATGTACACTCCTTAGATACACAGGGCCACACTCTTCTTACATGGAAAAACAGCCTAAACAGCTCTTCAGGAGTATTAGACTCCTGGAATCCTGCACACTCAACTCCTTGCAAATGGTTCGGCATCCAGTGCAACCCGAATGGGGATGTCATCGAAATAAGTCTCAAGTCACTAGACTTGCAAGGCCCATTGCCTTCAAATTTCCAGTCTCTCAAGTCCTTAAGAAGTCTAATCTTGTCATCAACCAATCTAAGTGGTAGTATTCCTAAGGAGTTTGGAGAATACCGAGGACTCCAGCTTATTGATTTAAGTGACAATTCCTTGTCTGGTGAAATTCCTAGTGAGATATGCATGTTGAGCAACTTGGAGACATTATCATTGAATTCTAATTTCCTAGAAGGTGAAATTCCTTCTGAGATTGGAAACCTGTCAAGGTTAGCATATTTGACATGGTTTGATAATCAACTTAGCGGTGAAATACCGAAAAGCATTGGATCATTGAGCAGATTGCAAGTTTTTCGAGCAGGAGGGAATAAAAATCTCAAGGGTGAATTGCCTTATGAGATTGGAAACTGCACAAGCTTGGTCATGTTAGGCCTAGCTGAAACAAGCATATCTGGAAGCCTTCCTTCATCAATAGGAAACCTGAAAAGACTTCAAACATTAGCCATCTACACAACCTTGATTTCAGGGCCAATTCCTGAAGATATTGCGAATTGCAGTGAACTGCAGAACCTGTACCTGTACCAGAATTCCATCTCGGGATCACCCCCTAGCCGACTTGGAGAACTGACCAAGCTGCAAAGTCTACTTCTGTGGCAGAACAGATTGGTGGGGACTATTCCTGAGGAGCTTGGTAGTTGCAGCGAGCTCACAGTGATTGACTTCTCAGAAAATCTATTAACCGGAAGCATACCGAGCACCTTTGGGAACCTCTTGAAACTTCAAGAACTTCAGCTCAGTGTCAATCAGCTCTCGGGCACAATACCTTTGGAAATCACTAATTGCAGTGCGCTAACACATCTTGAGGTAGACAACAACGATATCTTGGGCGAAATTCCAACTTCTATTGGAAATTTGAAGAGCTTGACTCTGTTTTTTGCCTGGCAGAATAAACTAACAGGCAAAATTCCTGAGGCTCTTTCTCAATGTGAGAGTCTCCAGGCACTCGATCTTTCTTACAACAGCCTTATTGGTCCAATACCCAACGAGATCTTTGGGTTAAGGAATCTCACCGAGCTGCTCTTACTTTCCAATGATTTGTCTGGCTTTATACCTCCTGACATAGGGAATGCATCTACCTTATATCGGTTACGGCTGAATGATAATAGGCTCTCTGGTACTATCCCATTGGAGATGGGCAATTTGAAGAGCTTGAATTTCTTAGATTTTAGCAACAACAGACTTGTGGGAGGGATTCCTCAAACGATGTCTGGATGTACAAACCTCGAGTTCATGGACCTTCATTCAAATGGACTTACGGGTTTAGTACCTGATTCACTGCCCAAAAGTCTACAATACGTAGACATCTCAGACAACAGACTTACAGGTGAACTCGACCAGAGCATCGGGTCACTGACCGAATTAACAAAGCTTAATTTGGGAAAAAACCAGCTCTCTGGTAGGATATCGGCTGAGATTTTGTCTTGCAGCAAGCTTCAAATGCTTGATCTTGGCTGCAATGCTTTCTCTGGTGAGATTCCTAAGGAGTTAGGCCAAATTTCAACACTCGAGATATCTCTCAACCTCAGCTCCAATTTGCTTTCTGGCGAAATCCCCTCACAGTTTTCCGGTCTCACAAAGCTAGCTGTTCTTGACATTTCACACAACAATCTTAGTGGAAATCTAAACACGCTCACGGAGCTCCAAAACCTCGTCTCTCTTAATGTCTCTTTCAATGACTTCTCTGGTGAACTGCCTGACACCCCATTTTTCAGGAAGCTTCCTCTTAGTGATCTTACCGCAAATAAAGGCCTCTACATCTCGGGTGGGCTTGCGACCCCAGCCAACGGTATTCGGTCCAGTGGAAGAGTAAGATCAGCTGCAAAAATAGTCATGTCTATCCTGGTTAGTGCTAGTGCAGTAGCAGTACTACTTACGGTCTACCTGTTAGTCCGAGGTCATTTAGGTAACGGAAGATTTATGGAAGATGACACTTGGGAGATTACTTTATATCAGAAGCTTGAGTTCTCCATTGGAGATATTATCAAGAATCTAACATCATCCAACGTGATCGGTACTGGAAGCTCCGGGGTTGTGTATCGGGTAATAATCCCGAATGGGGAAACACTTGCAGTTAAGAAAATGTGGTCATTGGAAGAATCAGGAGCATTTGGTTCTGAAATTCAAGCTCTAGGATCCATCCGGCACAAAAATATCGTCCGGCTTTTGGGCTGGTGTTCCAATCGAAACATCAAGCTCTTGTTCTATGATTATCTTCCCAATGGAAGCCTAAGCTCTCTGCTCCATGGTGCCGGAAAGGGAAATGCCGATTGGGAGGCTAGATATGATATTGTGCTTGGTGTGGCACATGCACTTGCATACTTGCATCATGATTGCGTTCCGGCAATTATACATGGTGATGTAAAGGCCTTGAATGTACTGTTAGGTCGTAGGTGTGAATCTTACCTTGCTGACTTTGGATTAGCTAGGATTGTTGATTCGAGTGGTGATGATTTGCCCAAAATAAGTCAAAGACCCCATCTTGCTGGTTCATATGGATACATGGCTCCTGGTATGTATTTCTTCATTCGTAACTCATGGATTGATTTGTTAGTTTCATTTAATTGAATTTAACTTCAATGTTGATATAAAAGTTTGAACCCGTGAATGTGGCATGAGATTTTATATTTATTACTTGATACTCCCCCTCAGTTATAAACTAAAACTTTGTTGTTTGAAGTCCAACAAGTGGACTAGTGACAACAGGAATTTGAATTCCTGTTGCCATATTGAATTTAGCTCTAATTTTTAAGCTTTTTGATTGGTTGATTGTAGGGTGAAATTTCAACATATTTAAACTAATTCTTTGTTATTTTTTAAATACAGAACACGCATCGATGCAGCGCATCACGGAGAAGAGTGATGTGTATAGTTTCGGGGTGGTTCTTTTGGAAGTTTTAACAGGAAGGCACCCATTAGACCCAACATTGCCAGGGGGTGCACACTTAGTCCAATGGGTTCGGGACCATTTAGCGAGGAAGCAAGATCCTGCAGATGTTCTCGATTCGAAGCTTAGAGGAAGGGCAGATCCCGAGATGCATGAGATGCTGCAAACACTAGCGGTCTCTTTCCTTTGCATTAGTACAAAGGCAGACGATCGTCCAATGATGAAAGATGTCGTCGCGATGCTTAAGGAAATCAGGCATGTTGAAACCACAAGGATAGAATTGGACCTGTCAAAGGGTTTGTCAGCAATTCCATCACCCCCTCCTCCTAGAAATGTTGTATCGGAATCTTCAAGCTGCTCGTTTGCTTTCTCTGACGACTCGATGCAATAGTTATCATCAAGGTTTCGAGTATCAATCAGCCTGCTTCCTGTTTGTGCATATGAAATGAAATAGGGAATATAGAGAGCAATGGGTATTCTTAGAATAAGAATGCTTTTATGCTTAGATTTCACAAGCTAATGTACTATTAATATCAACTGTTAACAAATGAAGGGATGAAACAAGGTAAATTATAAGCAACAACTGCATCAGAAATTCTAGTTATGTTATGCTGAGTGTTTCACTTTTGTATTAAAAGTAAAGTTCAAAAACTGCAAAAATTCGGTCATTGTTTTCCATGCCTACTACTTCTCACACATAGAGTTTAGATCTAAAACCATATAAAAGATTAAATATATAGATATGGTGCAGGTACTATGATTTATTATCTAAACCCTCTCTCTCATTTGTGAGTTGAGATTTTGTTTAAAATCCTTCAAGTGGACCGCTCGATTTAAGAGGTGTAAGATGATGATGCGAGATTCAAATCTTGAATGTCAATAATTTTAAAAAATAGAAAAAAAAAAAACTATTGATTATATCTGACATGTAAATTTTAGTTTGCCTTTCTATTTTGTTATGTTCTTTAAATTGAAAATTACCATCCCACATTGTCAAATCATGAAATCCCAAAGTTATAGAGTCCTACTTGATTTCATCTATGTTAGATGAATCCTTGGCATATGGCTTAATGAATTGAAAATGAAACCTGCGAAGTTTTTACAGTCATATTAAAGTTCCATACAATGCAAACAATCCAGATACAGCAGAAGAGCAAAATTACTCTTGAAACCTTTTGTTTCCATTTCATTAGAGTTTAATGAACGAGTATAAGATTCTCTCTTTCACTGTGAGAAGCAGATTTTCTGGGGCTGCTCACATGGACCCACTTCCCCCCATCACATGTACATGTGCTGTCTGAGAGAGACTTTCCAGCAGTGAAACACACTCCTAAAATCCATTAAGCCATAGGCCAAATTAACAAATAATTCCTCCAATTTTTCTGAAATTACAACATCATCCCTTCAACTTTTCTTTTTTTTATTTTATTTTTCCTTTTTCAGTTCAATGTAGCCCCTCCACTTCCAGAAAGAAAATGAAAGATCAAAAGAAAGAAATTGCAGGGCCCCTAAGGCCAAGTAATATGATCAATAGTGAGATGGACTTGAATCGATTCTCCTATCCCAGGCATGTAACATATCCAGATTGACGTAAAGAAAACAATTATTCGCCTCAAGTCCTTTGCACGTATCAAGTAGCTTGGTCAAATTTCTAAATTGAATAAATTAAGGACTCAGCCTATTTAGTGTGTGGCAAGGACCAAAATGCATGAATCAAAAAACTGATTTACCAAACTGAAAATTAAAATTTATTCAAGGTTGTTTGTCACATTTTCGAAAATTTTGCAAGATTGTTTTTATAATTTGGACTCTAGCCTTGCTTATTTTTTTATTTTTTATTTCTGGTCCAAAGACTCTAGCTTTACTTCACAAGCACCCTTATGCTCTAACTCACAACCACAACTTTTTTCAAGGAAGGACAGTTTGTATAGTAGTACTACATCCGTAAGGCAAAAAGATAAAAGATCTGCCTTGGCACATTGTGTATGCATAGAGATGTTTAAGCACCACATGCACAAGAGCCATGTTGCAACTTGATGTTGACTCAAACCCAAATGTACCGATCATGGAGCAGAAAAACGACACCCAAACTGCTCCTCAACTTTGGACATATTGAGATAAAGTTAGATGTTCAAATCCTGCTCTGCTGCATCGAGTGCTGTGAAGATTTACATCTGTGTTGTTAAAGATTGCAAATCCTTTCAAAATTTTGGGCTCCTCCAATATGAAAACTTATGGATGCTTTGATTTTTCCCTCCCCTCTTGGCCCTTAAAATGAGACAGAAAGTTGAATGGATATTGCTTTTAAGGTAAAGTCGATGCAGCACAACCAAGCAAAAGTTGGGTGGTACAGGGACTAGCAAAGCATCCTAACAGACCAGCAGACTTGAACCTCCTTTGTCATGTAGGAAAATGATACCCACTTATGGTTGCTACAACATATTATTGTGTGAAAAAAATTAGTAGCAAGGGCATGTACAGGGCAACAACAGGGACGGCCTAACTTTCCCCCAGACAAAGCCTTCTCCGGCTCCTACTGTGACCTCCCTTTTAACCTTTTGATAGCCATCTTTAGCATTGATCAGCTTTTAGGATGACTTATAAGAAATGTTTACATTGATGATACAAATTTGATGAAGGCCATTGTATTCCCAATGATAGTACTTTCCATAACTATTTTTCTGTTGTGAAAGTTGTCGTAGGTAACAAAGATGTTATAGTAAATATCCTGTCCCACTGCACAATAACAAAACTGCAGGACATGAGAGCTTTCATTTAAAGGCCAATCCATATGATTAACGCAAACCAAATTTCTTTCAAACATATCATTTTACGAATAACTTATTTGAAAAAAGTAATTCATACATGCATGTCAGTTGATTGATTTGAATTGAATCATGGTCGACATAATCAAAATGTTTACATTGGTGGGAAGAAGCGTGATTTCTAAATTTGTGTTTCACTACCCTTATCATATTGATAGTAGAACGCTTTTGCTATTAGCATCCAATGTTTCTTGTCATATTTAGGCCAGTCACTTAAAAGTTGGTTGTCGTTCAATTCCAATTTAGTATGGCACTAGCATGGGACATTCCAAGTTTAAGTTCTCATATAGTCACAAGATGTAACCTATCGATAATTTAGAACCTATAGATACCCCTACAACATCTCCTATTCATAGATCTACGCCCGCCTTTGTACAGTTAGATATACAATTTATATAAGTAGATACAATTTATATAAAACGGTATCTATAATAAATATATACCATTTTGTTATAAATACTATTTTGAATTTATATTAATACAGCATTATTATTATTATTAATATCATTTTAATCCTCCAACTTATCATTATATTTATTTTATGACATAGGTTTAGTAAAATCATTTTATAGTTCCCCTTTTTTCTTTTTCTTTTTTTTCAAAATCTCTCTCTGAAAATAGTAATTTTTTAGGCTTGCATAACTGTCATATATTTTATTTTTTTTGCTAGCATTTTTTCTAATAAAATAGCTATATGAAGATTTAAACTTATAATTTCAATATTAATGAGTGATGCCACAGTTAAATTGGGTTGCTAAACTAGTATGTTACCTTAGGTGTATTTTTTTTGTAACAAGAATTAAAACAGTAAATCTTTTAAACCCTTATCACCCTAGGAGAAAAAATAGGACCATTCGGTAGGGGTTAGAGTGGGTAAAACAATACTTATTATAAAATTGATCAACAACATCCTTAAAGCTCATAGAGGCACAATCATGTATGTTAACACAGTAAAACCAACTAAGCTAAAAGTTTAAAGTTCAAAATATGGTGTGCTCTCTCTTATTTATTACTTGACGCGCACCCTAACACACTCTTCCCGCCCCACTGCACCACCACCTAGTGAGTTGGATTTAACTGAAATCCATCAAATAGACGGGTACAATGGGCTATAAGTATTATAAGATCTTTACACAACCAAGGGAATGCTGGTTTCGCGCTATAGGTCATTGGAACAAATTTTAATGCTTGTAAAATGTAAAATGTCACTGTAGTAATTACTAGAGGGTATAATAACTAGTTGTTAGAACATTTTCGACGTTAGCTATCTACCACCATGGTCACAGCTTTCCTACTGTTACCCTGCCCTCCAATCACCACTCACCAACAAAAATTACTAATATGTAACCACTCTTTTACGCAAACTTAAAGAAACTTTCAAAAAACAGATTCCATGTTCCGTTCTTGAAAAAACAGCGTGAAACAGCCCTAATTTTGAGTGAACAAAATGAGGAGGCAGACCAACTAACACATGTAACGTCACTTCCTGTGTATCCTGGGTGGGGTGCTAAACGTGGGCTTATCTGAGCCTAGACATGTTGGCAACAAGAAAAGTGATGCTGTTGGAAAAGTGGTGCTGGGAGTGCCTGAGCCAATCCACTGCTGGCCCTCCCCCCATATTTTTCAGTGATGTCTCTCATACACTTCACCTAGCCCCGAAAAGAAACTGCATCCCTACAATTTCACGTTAGAGGCAATATCCTCACGATGTACAACAGTGTTTGCACTAAGGAGTTCATGAAGATCCCAATCCTGTCATGAAACCCACTATAATGAAGCCGAAGAACGAGCTTACATTTCTGTTCTCTAGAAGTGTACTTCAGTGCCATGCCTTATGAGCTCTGAGAGAATCATCCTTCCATTTACATTTTGACAAAACTGGTTATATCCAAAACTTTATCTGGATGTGTCTTCATTAATGCTGAATAAGTTCCTATTTAAAGCTGTACCTATTGTGATTGCTCCATAACTACATGAATTGAAACATGGACCGAGAAGGGAAAATCTTCAAGCTGCTTTCATGAAATAAAGGCCTAGTTATTTCTTTCCAATATAGACTGTTATATGAGAGAACCCTACGATCTCTAATTATGGACTCAATTAAAAGAGAGAACCCAAGGATCTCTTAGAACACCAAGTTCCAGAATTTTTTAGAGAAAATAGGACTTTTTTTTTCCTTTTCTTCTAATACATATAAGCCTGCATTACAAGGGCAGTTAACAAACTGCTGGTTCTACTCTCTCTCTTTTTGTGAGACCTGGACATAATTGCAACTTCGACCTAGATATCAGAAAATAGCTAACATCTGTTAGTTGGTTATATGAGCCTTCGCTGTTCGTGTGCATATTTTGTAATATGTGTCTATAAATAATATTGTGTGCGTGTCTATGAAACTAGGGAAGAGAAAATATTCAAAGGTGTCTAATAGTTGATATAAGTGCTGATGTCAGATGTTGATGGCAGTTACATGTTAGCTATTTTCTAATATCTAGGTGGAAGTTGCAATTATGTTCAGGTGTCACAAAAAGAGAGAGAGTAGGACCGGCAGTTTGTTAACTGTCCTTGCAACGCAGGCTATATGTATCAGAAGAAAAGGAAATAAAATCAAGTCCTATTTTCGCTGAAAAATTCCAGAACTTGGTGTTCTAAGAGATCCTTGGATTCTATCTTTTAATCGAGCCCATAATTAGAGATCCTCGGTTCTCTCATTTAACAAGTCTGAAAATGAATTATTCAAACGGATCCTGTAACATAGACACAACAACGAAGAATTCTTTCTAAGTTACTAACATCTATTTAGTTTGAGATTCTCCAGGTCAACAATACAGCACATAGGCCAAATAACAAGAGATAATGTCATTGTCGTTTAAGAAAACCAAAAGATTGTACTGGAGAGGTAAGCTTCCTCAGTAATCAGCATAATAGTTTAGAATGGTCCACGGTTAAATAAGTTTTAAGGGGATGATCGAAAACCTTAAAATAACTTAACTAACGTTATGTTACAAGTTAGTGCAACAATTGGATCGACATACTTGATGCAGCATGCATGAGTAGTAGTCTTAATGAAAAACTTTATTTCTAGATCATTCCCGAGTAGAAAAATAAATAAATAAAACAAATTTAGTTTGGCTTTTGAAACACCTATAAATAAACTTTGCAACCTGGAACTCAAATTTCTTATAGCTGCTGTACAGATGTATAAAAAGAATAAAAACAAAAAGTTGATCACACCTTATAAACTATTCGTTTGTCAACTCATGGTAAAATGAAAAATTTCCCACGAGGTGTTGACCTGCTCCTCCTCAACTCAGCCAGGGATGGAATTGAACTTTCTTTTGGATGGCGAACAGAATTTTGAGGCTCGGTATCAAGTTTTCTACCAAAGAATCCATCTTCTTCCGCCACTTGTTCTCTGCAAGTAAACAGGATTTCTTAGTTACATTCCATGAATACAGATTTAAGCATGAACTGATAACAGATTAGATTTCTTGCCTATTCAATGACCAGATAGAAAATAATTTGTAATTACCTGTGGTCATTATTCTGAGAGCTCTTTAAGAAGTTCTGTTGTAGCTTCTTCACCTTGATAGCACTATGAACTGGTGAACCCAGAAGCCCAAGCTCATTTTCTGGCTCAGAAAAGTCACTTTTTCGAGGCTCTTCTATATTTCCACCAGCATCTGTGTCAGAAAGCATTGACATTGCAGCATCAGACTTCAGATTTTTGTTTGGCAAATGGTGCTTGTTCTTTCCTTTTATCTCCGCTTTACTTTTCCGAATGCCACCTTGTCTAATGTTAAGAGCTTGCTTAAATTGCTCCTCCTCATGTTCTGGATAAACTTTCCTTGATACAACCTTCTGGAAGTTGCAAAATGAATCAAAGATGTTTTCATGCTTCACTGGCTCAACAGAGCCTTTGTAAATTTTTGAATTATCTGATGAAATGATGGATGACGGTGTGGCAACAGATTTATTGACTGGTACTCTCGCTGGGAAGGGTCTAGCTACCGGTTGGTTCTCTGCAGTGTCAGTCTTGACCCTGGTCTTAATGACAGAACCTCGATCAGTGGATAAAGATCTCCTCACAGGAGGTGATGGTGATCTAGGCTTTCCTGATTTCCCATTTTTCTCTTCAGTTAAAAGTGCAGGTTTCGTTGTTATATCTTTGTCCATTAACCCGGAGGGAAATTTTGATCTCCGCTGCTTACCGGATGAGCAACTTCTTACCTGAAATTCATACTTAATTGTAAGGCATGATGTAAAATGTTCTCTCCTAGAGAAGATATGGCAACTATTCAAACTCCATTCCTGTCTCATTTTGAAGACAATAGTTCATTGAAATTCAAGATAAGAGCAAGGCATATATTATTATGTGATTCTTTCTGGTGTTGCTTCCATCTTAATGTATTTTAATGTGCATTCTTCGCAATGTAGCAAAACTAAACCTATATTAGTATCTGAATGTCCATAAGTAGACTTCCAAAGCAGCTTCATGTAGCCGCGAGAAAACTCACCTCAATGCTTCTAGCATCATCATTGGGTCTCTGAGAAAATTCTGGCTTTGAAATATTGTTCGTGCCATATTTTGGCAGTCGGAAAGGTGAAACTGCTCTTGTCTTTTGAGGTTCTGTAGCATTCCGAATGCTTCCTACTTTAAGTTGTTCGATCTCTGTTTCTTTCTTTTCCAATGCCAGTTTGAGATTTGACATCTGAGTAATTGACAAAAGAGTTTAACAATAAGCCTCTCTCTAAAGTTAATGACACAAAATCGATTGCAAAAGACTGTGAGGAACCTCTTCTTTAAGTTCTCGAATTTCACCAGTTTCCTTATTAGTCCTAGCAGCTCCTAGATCTATCGAGGCAACCCTTTCAGCAAATTTAAGTGTGCTTATTGTCTCTCCAAGAGCATTAACTTCTGGATTTATATGTACAAACATCAATGTCTTGGCTTGACCCCCTGTAATTTCATTTGTGTCAAAAGCTGAGGATATGAAATTTACAAGCAATATGTTGTGAAAATATTTCATCTCAAACTATTTGTTCTTAAAGCAGCCATATGTAAGGGATTGGGAAGTCACTTATTTGTTGCATGATACTGTCATGTGAAAATATTTGTTGCATGATACTGTCATGTTGTGAAAATATTTCATCTCAAACTATTTGTTCTTAAAGCAGCCATATGTAAGGGATTGGGAAGTCACTTATTTGTTGCATGATACTGTCATGTGGCATAATGGAAACCCATTTATGCAACTGCATATCAAGATAACAGGGAAAGAGAGTAGTATGAATGTAAAACTTGTATACCTAAAGAATCCTGTAAGACTTGAGTAAGCTTGCTATTTCTGTAAGGAATATGTGTGCTTTTCTGTGCAAGAGCAGAGATGACATCTCCGAGAGCAGAGAGTGATCTATTTATGTATTGAGCTTCCTTTAGTCTTTCACCAACTGCCTCAGATTTATCCACCCTTTCACTGCCAGCTAAATCCACTAGATGAAGGCAACCCCTTAAAATCGATCCAGAAACTAACTCTTTTCCTTGAACATGAACAGTCAAGATGCTGCCAGAAGGATTGCACAAACACTGTCAATTATAGCATGAGAACTTAATGCAGAAATGCTCAATTATTTAAGGCTCCACCTGTGAGAGCGACTACTCCTCTCATTTAAAGCGGTAGCTCCAACAGCACGATTCTTTTGTCCAATCTTCATTAGTTCTAGGACATCTCGAGTACATGTGACTGGCACCAAACTTGCATCAGGCACATTAAGTCCATTCAGCTGCGACGTATTTCTTATGTCTAATGTGCAAATAATTAAGGAGCTCCAATGAGAAACAAAGGTAAATTGCCAATAAAACAGCAATACATTCAGTAACCACCTTTCATCAAACTTTTTTTCTGTTTATCTCAATAGATTTTATGATAAATGTCATTCAATCAAGATATTCTTTTATCATGTTAAATTAAATAAAGTCATTACTAAAGGATATCTTCTGGAGGATCCATCACTAACAAGCAGATCCCTAACTTGTTCGTTGTATATTTCAATCATCTGAACTGCAACATCATACTTTATGACATCCATCCTTGCCTTTGATAAATGGAATAGGTCTGACAAAGCTCGAAAATTTACGCCCCAAGTGTCTTCAGATGTCACATCAGGACCACTCTATAAGGCATCAAAACATGGATTAAAAGTTAATTGCCATCACAGCGATGATTTCCTCCCTTAAGCAGAATGTCACCTAAAAGATTCTGCCTCTGATAATCTTGTAACACAGTCCACAGAGTAGCATCAAAGGAGAAGGCATGGGGAAAAAAAGTATAAGACTAATATGTAGATTCACAATTACCATTGTGTATGTCTTCCCTGAACCAGTCTGTCCATACGCGAAAATGCAAACATTGTAACCATCTAAAATGGATCTGATTAAGGGCTGGGTGTCAGCATATATTTGCTCTGTAATTGAAGAACATAGAAAGTGATGATAAGTCCTATTTGGAAAAGAATGAACTAAAAGGAACTTCCATCATAGTTTGGAGGTGAGTTGTAAGTAAAAGTAAAATATAACTGCTAAAGGCCTAATTAGGCTATGAACATGTAAATGCCACCTTTGCATATGTAAGACCAAGTTTATAGTGAGGTAGATTTGGACGATATGCATGAGTAGAAAAAATTATTTTGAAAGAAGTACGGCATAAAGGCTATAAAAAATGTTTATGCAAGAAGCCTTCAAACCAGAATTATATGGATAGTAACCTGATAATATGCCCCTAAAGGAAGAGATAATGATCCACCGGCACATGGATTTACCAATGGGAAAACCTATCAAAGGTCCAAGTCTAAAAATTCTCTTTAGGATAGGTGAAAATAACCAAAACTTGACAATGTATTTGATCAATGAACATATTCTCAAAATAATTAGAGGAAGGAGGAGGAACACCATCATAGTTCTTGATCCATGCACAACCAAGAAGTACAAGCCATAACTTACTCCTTTTAATTATATATGATGCTTATTTAGCATGAAGTAGCATGAAGTCCATCTATTAGTTGTGTTCTCGTTAATAACTTTCTTATCAAGCATACCTTGTGTGGTATACCAAAACTCTAAGTGGATACCAAAACTCTAAGTGGATAGCATACCTTGTGTGGTATTTGTTCCTAATACTTTGTTGAATGTAAAAACTTTTCTTGCATCTTTTCCTTGCTTGAGAGGGTTTACAATCATGATGTTTCCAGTTTCCCCAATGTAGTCAACAGTAGATTGCTGGTTTGATTGACCTGGTAGAAAGGGTCTCACACGACAATAAACTCTAATGGTTCCTGCAACCAAAAAAGTTGTTGATGTGTTTAACTTTGAGTCCTCTTAGCAAATGTACAACCTCAATTTTCTTAAGCAATTGAAAGAGGAATGTAGTACCTTTAAGATCTTGGACTTGATTATAAAGTTGGCGGTTTTCCTCTAAAACTTTATGGTATGAAGATGAGGTCACTTCAAGGCTCTTAATATGATCATCTGATGCAACAAGTAAACCTAAATATTGATCTGAAGCAGGTAATCACCCGAAGAAAAACAAAGTAGAAGGGTAGGAGTTCTCACCAAGCCGTCTAAATTCCTCCTCCCAGTCAGACTGAATGTGTCTCACTGCTAGCTTTGTCTCGTGGAAAAAGAATTTTAGCTCCTAAAGTAATGAGGAAAATGTTAAGTGAACATATTAGAGAGAATGAGATCAGAGAAACTCAGAAGATGGAATGGTAACTGCATTACCATGTAATTTCTGTTTCATATGCTTTCATTCAATGACATAAAAGCAAGTTGATGGAATGAAGCATGGTCACAGAAAGCTTAAAGAAGGCATGACTTTTAAAAGACAATTCAAACTTTCACCAGATAAATACCGAATAAATAAATCACAGGAACACATAAGCATGCACTTGCTAAGAATTGGATAGGTTTCAAAGAACATGCTGGAAGAAAACGAGTATCAAGTGAACAGATACTCTAGGTAGAATAAAAAACGTTGAATCTGATTGATTTGAACTTATAAAACCTTGGAACAAGTAAAATGGTATATTTGATACCTCCAGCTGTTTCTGCTGCTGATTGATTATGTCCATGTGCTCCGCAGACAGTCTAACACTAGGATTAGCAGCCTCCCGTTTACCACCACAAATACAGAATCGAGAGAAGTCACCTGATGCTAAATTTGTTCGTTGTCGAAGGTAACGGGAAATGGATTCCATAAATTGAGATTTTGATAGGGAACCAAGCTCACCCCTCAGTATCTTTTTCAAAAACATCGAAAGCTGTGGAAAGTGTCAAAGAGGATATCAGATAATACTTAAAGCACCATTTACTTTAGTATATACTGGAAAAAAAGATAGTCCAACACAAGTCAAATTCAAAGAATTAACTATTTCACCAAAAGAGAGAGAGAGAGAGAAAAAAAAAAAGCATTAACTAACACACCTAAGCTAATTGTACCTGAGTGCCTTGTGCGACGATTACTGCTGAAAAATCCTTGACCACCTTACTCAGCAGTGCATCAATTACCTACGGCAAACAACCAAAAAAAACAATATAAGATCCATTTATGTACTTTTGTGCTTTCGAGTTGAATTTTTTCAGCAAAAGCGCTCTGGACATGAAAGTTATAAGAAAATACATGGATGGTTATTGAACCTTCCCAATAGTGTAACCACTAAATGAAAATCACTCCGGACCAAATAGGCTTAAGCTTGTAAATCAAATAGCTGTGGATTTAAATTTAACATGGTACTTGAAAAGGAATTCATGAAATTGAATCTCTACACACTCATATCACCCTATCTAATTAAATGGTCCACTTAACACTTAACAGACTTCAATCAAAGTCTCAACCTATGGGTGAATGGAAGTATAAACCAATAAATATAAAACCATGCCTGATTTAACAAGCCTAATCTTGTAGATTAGATGGTTGTGGATCTAAAATTTACTTCACACATATTAGCATGTCAATAGATGATGCATTTTTCCTATAATACTTTACACACATGTTGAAGAACAGGAATTTTTTTATATTCAGATCTTTCTTAACCTCGTGCTAAACACAAATATCTCTAGCCATATGAGAGGGTGAGTGATATTACATCCCAACAATTCAATGGTGTTGCAAGGAAAGTTCATTTAAAAACTTTATCCTAGTAGTAATTTCAGAACTACTCTCTCCTAATGAAAAACATTGTCAAGCATCAAAATACTGGTAAAGGTCAATTGATGTGAGGCCGATATTACAAGGGCATGTAGTATTGCATGCTTCTTAAATAAAGTGATCTCCTCACTTTCTAATTGGGCACCTCTAATACTTATTTTAATGTACAATATCTGAAATAACTGAGCAGCAAATTGAAAGGTGAATGATAGTAATGTGACAAAATTGGTCTTACCTACCATTGCATTCAAAGGTAAGTCGTCAAATCCATCGGTTTCTTTTAGGTAAGCCTGAAGAAGTCCGAGGCCAAAGCGGTCAAAAAGAAAGGTTAAAACATTGGCAATCCTGGATTCCTCAATGGAGACCTCACTAGAGAGATGGAGAAATTCCAATAGTTGCTCGTACTGCGATGAATCGGATGAATCCATGGACTCATCTGCACTTTCACTGCCAACCAAAGACGATGGTGAACCCTTTGGGAAGGAAGTTATCCTTACAGTTCCCCCATACCTCCAAACACCAATCCCACCAGCTTGCTTCCACTCATAGTATCCTTTCAGACAGAGAATACAGTCGACAACTTTATTGGATGAGCCTCCCTGGATTTGAACACCACTATAAGTATTAGGATAGCCAACGATAGAAGATGTGTATGGGATTCTGGCTAACTTAAAAAATACAAGATTGAATATGCTTAGTATTGAAAAGCCATTATGAAGACTAGATAGATGATTATATGCAGAGTCCTCTACTTCCGTGCAACATGGTTAAATTACATCCTATTAAAAGATGTCCACCTAATTTTCATAAGACGTAATATAGATATCTAGAAAGATTCGGAATTTTTCAGTCATTTAAGATATCCTGATCTAAGCAACTCCAAGGAGCCAATCTAGCACTTAGTTTGGTTGCCGAATATGCATTTTACTGGACCGGGATCAAGGAGTGGAACATAAAATGTAAAGATATTTTTGTGAGTATTTTAATAAACGGTTACATGTAGCTTCAGTGAGTAACAACAAGAACAACAGCAGGCTGTGTCTTATTTTACTAGAAAAGATCAATTTTGCGTTACCACTGTCTAGTCAAACACTTTGAAAAGTTTCATGATAACGGAAAGTTAAAAATGCAGGGATCATCTCAAGGAAGATATATCTCACCTTTTCTAGGTCGGATGCTTCAAAAGTCAATAGTTTCATGTCTCTAACAGCCATAAGGAAATTTCTCATGTTCTCGAAATATTGTATAGCAGATTGCGCAGCTGCCTCGGTGGACTGAACGGCTAAAATGGGGTTGTCCACCACCTACAAATTCCCAGAAAACACAAACCCATAAAATCTTACATACCAAGCTCTCACAGACAGTTAGGAAATAAGATGCCATTGCGAGGTGTTCCTTAGAATGTGCCACCTTTTTTTCTTGTCGGCACTGATCATCTTCTGGAACTTTTATCACAATCAAAGTCCTCTCTACATGCACTACCACTATTTTATTGATGGCCAGACGAGGAAAATAGCAGAAACTACACTGCCCTTATCAGACCATGCAGTGCAAAGACTCAAATTAAGGACCTTGCTTTTCATCATGCTAGATTTAGGAGAACTGAATTTAGCTCCATAACCGATTGATTCAAAAGCATGAGGTTGAAATAATATAATAGCAATGCAAATTCACATCCTCTTGCTGTCATTTCACAATGAAATTTAGATTAAAAGCTTGTAATCTAAAAGTTTAATCTTGACCACTGACATGGACTTTCATGCTCTAAAAACACAAAGCATGTCCAAACTCATCAAAAAAACTTAACCTAATAGATATAAGCAACGTTATATGTTTGAAGTTTCTTAAATAAGAGACCAGGTAGTTGTTAACTGTGCCATTTCAACATATACAGAAACAGGTTCCTGGTTTTATCAGCTAATGTCCACCCATTTTTTAAGCACACTTTTTAGGGAATAAACATTGTATAATGTATAAATGGATTAAGTTGGCCTGTTTCAATCACATGTTGTCATGTATGAGTAAAAAAGACAGAAAGTGAGATACGTGTTGAAAATTCACCATATGTGGCAAAATCTTTATTAGAGTGGAGACGGACGGGAATATCATTTGGTGACAGGAAAACTTTTTCCTATAACAAATTTATAGAAGGTGTAAAGTTTCTTTTTAATACAATTAGGATTCATGCAGAATGAGTAAGCAAAGTAGAGTAGAAATACTTTGTGAACAGCACCAGGATTGACTTTGTTGAGGACATTGCAGAGAATGAGGCCATTGCGGAGAGCAAGACAGAACTCTTCCTCTGAAGGGTCTTTGGGGAGTGTTGCTGATGCTCCTTTGTCCATTTGTCTCAGCCATCCTGCTGCTTGATACCTCCTTGAAGCTGTGTGTGCAGTGCCATGTAACAAAACACACCACAATCACCATAAACCAATCCAATCTAAGAAGTTTTAATTTTTCTATTGTTTTTCATATAGTGTGCAAATTAACGTTAAAAAGTTTAATTTTTTATAATTAATAAATTTTCGAAATACTTGTTAACAGAATTATATACAAAATAAGAAATAATAATGAAATCTACTCTATCTTTTTCTCCATCTCTTGAAAAAGCCACATCAGCCTTTTCTCTTTCCTTTTTTTATTCAGTCCTAGTTCTTTTTCAATAATATCTGGTCTTTCATTTTTTTTTTTCTTTTTTATTTAATCCAAGTTCTTTAAGGGACACACTTAAATTTAAGATGTAGTCCTTCAAGTTTGAGCGGGCAATCCAACCTGAACCAGATCCTAATCTCCTGTAAAACTGCATGTCCTAATAACCTGATTTAAATCCTCTAGCGTAAAAATATCTTGACAACCCATTATAAGATATCCAATATCCACGCTGGACTCGATGAAGGGCTTACATATATTTTCACTAAATATATTAAAATCGAGATTTTCATACATAAAAATAAATATCTAACAAGTTTTGAATGACGACAGAAAATATATTAACTAAATAGTCATACAACCAGTTGGCTAGATATTGTTTAGACATTTTTGTTCCGGATTTAGAATTTTATATGATATTTTTAGGGTATTATCTTTTGTTATGAAGCTGAATTTGTCATGTATTTAAGGTTTATTTCAAAGACCAATCAAAACCCTAGATAGCACTAAAATCAAGGCCCCATTTCGAATTGGAAGAACCTACTGTGGTTCATGTAGACTTCGGTAGCATCGAGTGTGCTAGAGAGTCCGCCCTCAACATGGGCCTTGTTTTTACTTTTGAAGACTACAATTCGAAAAAGGAAATTCTGATATAATTAATGGGCCCATGTGATAGTGTAGAGGGCCCAATTCTATTTCTACCAATGTTGCCTTTCCGACTTCTCCACTTTTGTTCTCCATCACGAAAATTGGGCCAACAGGCCCACCTACTCAACTAGATGCTTCTTTGTGGCCCACAAGTTAATTGATTCCACCTAAAAACTTAAATTACTTTTGCATGTCTCATGGAAGAAGGAACAATATTTATGAAAGTTAAATATGTATAATTTTAGTTCCCAAAATTTTTAATCAATCTCGAATCTAATTTGAATTTTTTAAATTACTTAATTGAGTCATATATCAATCCTGAAACTAAGGCGTATACTAACTTTAAAAATATTTTGAAGCGTATTTTCTTTTTCCAATCTCATTAAAACTTATAATTTCATCCAAACCTAAAAATTAAAATCTACGATTTGCCTGGAAATAAAATCCTGAATTTACCACTCAATATGGATTAGATACAGATAGTAAAAATTGACCAAATATTTCTTAACGACGGTATTGGGGAGGATTTGGTGTGGTTTTTAAAGAAAATCCAAACTCGTCTCGAAATCTTATTAATCGTCTTGAAACTGTCCCAAATCCTATAGTGTGTTTTAAAACATGCCAAAATAGCTTTATAAGATTTCTACAAACTAGCCTAATAAATGGATGCAGTTTTGTTGAAATACTTTCGAATTCATGTTCCTATGGGAAAAAAAAAATGTGTACTTACAAAAAACCAAAATTTCTGCATAACCAAACGAAACAAACTAATTTAAATTTACAAAAGTGACCGCCGATACATTTTACTACAAGTCTAAATAAAGTATAAATAATTAAATATGATATGATTGTAGTTCTTATAGAGCTCAGGTTCCCATCAAATCATAAAATTCTCTCGAAAATCTTACCCAAATTTATTTTATAAATTTTACACATCCGCATTAGATAAATATCTACAGCCTGCTTGTATCTTTAATATTTCTCCTTTCTGAATTCTGATCGATCCACGACTAGTTAGATAAGGTGGGTGGAAGAGAAAGGACGCAACGCACCCTTCAATCTAATCTGACGATGGAACTTTAAAGATTTGACAGACTTTGGTATGGATGGGTACGACAATTAAACATCAAAAAAGCCGTATGGTCCCATTTTCAAGCATTATATTTCGGTTTATGATGGTGTCGGGTTCACCCATCTAGTTACTATTTTCCCATCAATATCTATTAGCTGAAAATTATTCCAAATGATCCTACTGAATTTGATAATAGTTTTGTATTAGCTTTTTGAGACGTCACGTTATAATCCAGATAAATAAAAATATAAGTTGCAAACTAGGCTATTTTATATTTCTTGACATGTGCTTAGTCATACTATCTTCAAAATTGCATATTTAAATTCTCAAATCTTTCAAAAGAGTGCTTTTATATTCCATATGACCAATAAATTGTTACAAAAAGAAAAGGAATAACACTAAGTATAAAAATATTTAAAAAAAAAAAATGAGAGTTGTTCCTTTTTCCAATTTTTTAATATCACTACATATAATTATTTTATCCAATAAAAAAATGGAGTTCGAAGATAGGTATTTTAAAGATTTCCAAGCCTAAAAGTTTGATTTCAAAAATAAAAGGATTAAGAACACATAGGTATATATTATTGTTGGTTGTCCACATTTTTAACTTTATAATTACTTGTATAAACTTTAACCATTCAAGTGTCACTCCTGGAGTTACAAACTTTTGGGACTAGGAAAAAAATAATAATAATAATGGATGCTTGATGGCAGAAATTTTTTTCTAAAAAAAGGAGGTTTAGATTCTATTCTAACCTACCTTTTCTTTCCCATAAATGTACATTGTTTAAACAACATATTCAAAACCAAACCGAGCATTTATAGACTTATCGATTGCAGATATAATTTGTAGACCGGTACAACATTATCTGTTACAGCCACTAGATAATAATCTTGCATTTCTTCGCAAAAATCAATATGATTGATTACTTAAATTAACATTGTCAACATATGCATTCTGGTTATTTTATTTCACGGAAACCATTTTTCCTGATTTTTCTTTTTCACATGTGATAAAACCGTAATCTTATGATGGTAAAATATTATGGTAGTAATCCTAAAAATTTGAGTGTATTAATAACCTTATTGGTAAGTAGTGGTGAAAACCGATGAGAATGGCTTGTTATCAATGGAGACAATTAATAACCAAAGAAAATGTCAATAAAAAAATGACTTGTTATTAGCGATAACGGCACAATAAGTACCTGTATCTTAAAATTTAGGCAGTTTATTACTTGAATTTTCTTTCTTTTATAATTTAATTTAATTCCTAAGCACCTATTAAGCCATTTTCCCCAAAATATAAATACTAAATTATAGAAAAAAGAAAGTTTTGATACTAACCTGTCTCAAACTTGTGAATATAAAATTCCGAAAAACCTTTTTCGAAAATACAACCATATTCCATTATATTCACATGTTTGAGACTCGCAACAAATGAATTTTTTACCAATATGGTTGGCAAGAGACCCGTTTAAATTTTGGCTTGAATGTGACTTTGCTGTACGTCCACACTCCACGTGGATGGTATCAAACATATATTTATACATGGGTCCAAGACATCAAGGTGAAAGTAGGTGTGAGTCGTAAACCTATGTGATAATTAACGGCTTTAGTTATAACATACAGCTTATTATAAAAGGAAAAAAAAAAATATTTCTTAATTCATTGAAATCATTTTTTTTTTAATCAAATAAAGGAGAATATTGAAGAAAACATATAGAACGATGAGTTAAACACCTGAAATGGACATATTACTCCTATGAAAAAGAAAAATTATTTTGGATAGTGTATAACAATGTATATGATATGTTTCATAATGAATTAAATAAATAAAAATCATCGTCAAGTGTCCCCAGAGAGGTCCCATTACCCTTTTTCTCCTCCACTTTGAATAAATCAACAGGAAATTTTTAACATAATTTGGACCAAGAATACCTTAACCTCCTAGAAGCTAAAGCAACCTCCTCCTCGACTTCCATCGTAATCATTCTTCACCGCCACCTCCCATCTCCACCTTCATGATCCGTATCACTATTACTAAATAATCGGGTTATTTTCCATCATTTAACGAGTAAAATCCCATTACATTAAATTTTATAATGATATCAAATAAAATGACGAACTGAATATTATTGCTATTGACAAGACCATAAAAATTCTCTAAAATAACCACCACCATCGCACAAGCATCAACACCATCATTCATTTAATTAACAGCCTAATGCAACCCACCACTACCCCAACCATCCTCCAACCGAACAACCCCCCACGCCCAAACGATCGTGTCCGACCATTATCGATGAGGATGGATTAATTATGCATTACATCAATAACGTCGTGATTGGCATACTAAAGTTCCATCTACTTGTCGCCAATGGTTTTAGTTTGTTGAATTTGCTACTCAATATTTAAAAAAAGAGGGGAAAAAAAAAAAAAAAAAAAAACCTTCGAAGGAATAAAAACAAAGAAAATAAAAATAATATTGAACTGTTCAACAGTCATCTATGACATGCATATTTCTAACTAGAACTCTAACAAAATACACTTTATTTGATAATTTCCACTAAAGCCGGATATTTTTTCCATATTTAATAGATCGTTCTTGTATTGCGTGCTTAAAATATACGAAATATACAAAGAGTCGAGACTGAAGACAAGTCGTACCTGCTTCTTCGGCCTTTCTTTGAGCAAGTTCATCATCATTGATCGCCTCCTCCACATTAAACGACCCTTCACTGTTGTTACATTTCAACCCTCTCAACCCCTTCCCCGGCGATGTAAAATTCGCACCAAAATTGCTCTCTTGAGGCATTTTTCCGTCTATTACTCTGTTGTAATCATATCGAGTTCACGTCTGGTTAGAAACGTAAAGAGTCCTCAAGAAACATATCATATAAATAATAATAATAATAATTAATCTATTACCATATAACTTTGTCTACTCGGACTCTTCACTTTTCAGATGCCTGTTATAACCCGTGTCGGGACATAGCAGGCGCCTCATGCCATTCAAAGGTTAGGGAAAGCGAAGAGTCCGAGTAACGGTCTATAAATATTATAATAATCTAATTACCTCGGAAGAGAAGTCGAGTTCTTGATGGGAAATCTTCAGTAGATCTGAATCAAGTATATTGGATCATATGAAGGAAGCAAGGGTTTCACGTGTTTTGTGAATTTGCATTCAAATGAAATGTACTGGGGTTGGGCATTAAATGCAACTCTCTTGCTTCTTGTGTGTTGAAGTGGGTATCTGAGAGAGAGAGAGAGAGAGAGATTATGGTGTGAAGAAGAGAAAAGGAATGGGGAGGGTTTTGAAATGGAATAGAAACGTTATAGTATCTTTTCTTTTGCTTTCTTGGACCCAAATAAATGGGACATTCTCATCTTTTATTCTACCATTTATCTTTTTTTTTTTAAATTTAAATAATTAAATTTATAATTTATTTAATAATTAAGATTTAAATAAATATAAATTAAAAGTGAAATAACTTGTAAAATCAATCCTATAAAAACTAAGAATAAAACGTAAAAATATTCATAATAAAAAGATATGTCATTTTACTATTTATCTTTATTTTTTTAAATTTAAACTGTTAAATTTATAATTTATTTAATAGTTTAATTTTAAATTAATATAAATTAAAAATAAAATAAATAATAAAATCAATCTCATAAAAAATAAAAATAAAATCATAAAAAAATTCAAAAATAAAAAGATGTTAGGATAGAGTATCTAACGGTTCTTTTGGACCAAAAAAAAAAAAAAAAAAAGAAGAAGTGTCCAACGGTTCCATCGACTTCCATGAGTATTGGTCAAAGTATGGTAGACCTCTATCTATATGATATGTCTATGTTTATAGGTTGCGTGTATCTATGTTCATCTTTGTATATCATGGTACATGGGAAAAAAAAGGAAAAAGGAAAATCGTAAATATACATGCTTGTATGTGTCTCAAAGGAACTTCCTACCCCTATTTCTTAATATTAAATCTTTAAATGACAATTTTAGCATTCATAAAAATTAAAAAAAAATTATTAAATTGAAAAAATTACATAAATTCCAGAGAGAGCACACCCCCGTTGCCTAATTTTTAGTTTTTAAAAATTTCATTTTGTTTAATGTTATGTTTATTTTTGTTTTTCAGTTGGATAAAAGTCAAAATTGTCTTGTAGGGATCTCAAACAACATTTTTAATATTTAGATATTTACATGTTCAATTTCAAAAATAGAGATTAAGCATAAATGAAATCAAGATAATAAAATGTATTGTAGTTTACGTTATTAAATAAAGAGAGATGCTATATTCTGCCAAAGTCCTCGAAGATTCGTAATTTTTTTTTTTTTTAATGGTGATCGGCCATCATATGCAACATATATGAATTTCATAAATTGAAGGGTTTGTAAAACACAATTTTCATTTTATTGATTTTAGAAAATAAGATCCCCTTAAAAGTGATCTTCTCTTATATACTATCTATATGGTGGAGTTGTTGTATGTAGTCAATCACATTCGAATTGCGTGTTAGTCAACTTAGAGAAGTCTCAAGCTGATAATGCACGAAAGGATGTTATAAAAAATAGATAAAGGAAAAGGAATAAGCAAACTCGATTTCTTAAAGCATAAGAGTGACGGTGAATCAAATTGAATTTTTTCATCATTCTTTCTTGATCAGCTGCTTTGATTTTCCATGAAGTAATTCTAGCAAAGTGCCGATGTTTCTCAAAAGCTTAACAATGGTTCTAATTAGGGATGCAACCTCGTAGATTGTTAAATGATACTTAACACACTAAAAAAAAAACCTTATAGAGTTTAAGTTCGAGTTTAGCATCAAGTTTCTAGATTATAGAAAAGCTTAATGAGAAACACGATCTGGTTAAAAGAAATATATCAATAAAAATATTTACTCTTAACTTACATACTATATATATCTTATAAAATTTTACATTATACAATACATTTAATTCTCAATTTTTATTATTGTATAAGTAAAAAAATCTAATCCTAATCCTATGTAACTTCTTTCAACTTTGCTCTTTTCTTGATCTTATTTAAACCTTACGAAAACTCGTCTCTATAGGATCCTTTGAATCCTATAAAAACCGATCCCTATAGGGTTATTGACCTCAGGGGTTCTAGGAATAGAGTGTAATACCTATAAGGTTTTTATAAGGTCTTGGAAAATATTAAATTCTATAGGGGTGGGTTTGATTTTCATAAAACCTACCTTAACCCGCCTTACTTATATTTCTAGTTCTAGTGATCCAAATGAGGAGACAAAGGCATTTATTCATAGGTTTCAGCTCCTAATTAATCTCGACTATTAGATGATTCTAGGATTGACCATTGAGATGAGCTATAAATAAGAGTCATTGGTTGTTTTCTTGTGATTCAACAAGTGATCTCAAGGCCTCCTTTTCCTTTATAACCTTTGGGCTTAGGCCATGCATGGTCCATGTCTTCATAAAGAAGAAGCCTACTTCTTTATGAAAAATGAGATGAAGGTTAATATGCCTAAGAGGGCTTTTATAAGCAAGAGACCTTCTTCTAAGTCTATTTTCCGCACATAAGAAAATATAATGAAGTTGAAAGTAGATGAAGCAATCTAGTGATCTTAATTCCAAACCTACAAAGCTTAATCTTCTAATTGAGCCAGTTCCTTAAGCCTTGCTACTAGCCCTAAAAACCTACTATGGCATTGTTAGGCTAAAGGAAAAATTACTAAGATAGCTCTATACAATATTAATAAAAGAATGAGTTTCTCCATTCTTAGGGAACTTTTAGTCTTGTTTTTATATGGGATGAAGTTTTAGCTACAAATTTAAAACTATCTTGATTGAAAAATCAAAATTATTATATTTTATTACTTATATATAGACATTTTACATTCCTTCCATAGATAAGTGGCAAAGTTCATAAGCCAATGCTTTATTGAATGAAATTTTACCTTTAATTAGGAAAAAAAATTATGGAAGAAATTGTTCCATATTTTGGTACCTTCGCGATGTTTGTTTGGTTCATGTGTTCTATTGATATATAACCAAAGATTAGAGTTAAATGGGTTCCTACTAATAGCAAAGTGTTTTTGTCATAATAAATTTATATTAAAGTTTTGAAAGTAACCCTTAGATATGAGTTTTGAATTAATGATATGACTTACATTGAAGAGATGATGATAAAGAACGACATTAAAAAAATTTGAAGTAGGCATAAATTTTGTATTATAGCAAGTAAGGATGCACTATATCTCAATATAATAAGCTTAAAGAAGGCATTGGTGCCTAAGGTCTCTAATCCTTCTAAGGTATCTGAATTTCAATCAATAACATGTTGTAATGTAATCTACAAAATTATTTCTAAAATGATTGCTACTCACTTAAAGAAAGTCATCTCTTCCCTTATTAGTCAAGGACAAGTTGCCTTTGTTTTGAGTAAAAGAATCATAGACAATTTTTCTTTTTCTTTTTTTTGTCACATGAACTAATGGTAGTCCCCCACCCCATATGTGTCTTAAAGATTGATATTAGGAAAGCTTATGAAACCATTAGCTGGGATTCCCTCTTAAAGGTGCTTGAATGTATGGTGTTCCCTCCTTGCTTTGGGAGATTAATTCAACAATCTATCTCAATAGCTTCCTACTCTATTAATATTAATGGGGAATTGATGGGGTTCTTTTCTAGCAAAAGGGGCATAAGACAAGGAGACCTCTTCTCGCCCTCTCTTTTTGTACTAAGAATGGAAGTGCTATCAACCATGCTTTGGAATTTGGCTTCATGATAGGATTTCTCCCTTTATTAGTGCTACAATTCACAGAAACTAACTTTTGTTTTGCAAATGATCTCTTGGTTTTATACAAAGGCAACATCAATTTGATTAAGGCTATCCATGACACTTTGTCTCATTTCCATGCCATGCCTAGTTTAATGGCTAATGAGGACAAAAGCAACATGTTCCATTAGCCCACAAGATAAAGAGAATATTATGTCACTCACTCATTTCAAGGAAGGCTCCCTACCAATACATTATTTAGGAGTGCCCCTCTTTTCTACTAAACCCAAGAAGTAGGGTTGTGATTATCTCTAAGAGAAAATTATTAGAAGAATTTCCTTATGGATAACTAACTTTCTTTCTTTTGTAAGCAAGTTGCAGCTCATAAGGTTTTTCCTCTACTCCATGTAGGTCTATTGGAGTTCATCCTTCCTCCTTCCCAAATCAGTCATTACCAAATAGAGGGGAAATTAAGGAACTTCCTCTAAAGTAGTAACCTAAACATATCAACCAAGGCCAAAGTGTGTTGGGATATTGTTTGTTCCCTCATAAACTACAGTAAGCTTAGCATACGTAAGCTTGCTATATGGAACAAGGCAACATAAATCAAACATAATTGGCTCCTTTGCAAGCAAGATGCTTCTAGGTTGTAGGTAGACTAGATTAAATCTAACCATCTTAAGAATAAGTGTTTTTGGTCAATGAACACCCTAACCACATGTTCATGGAGTTGGAGGAATTACTAAAATTGTGCTACTTAGTTCGACAACAATTCAGATGGACAATTAAGAATGGTAATTATATCTCCATATGGAGTGACTTTTGGCTCCTAATTAGGCCCCTTGACTTGCTCTTCAGCCTAAAAGAGATTGCCAATTCGAGTGTTGGCTCTCAAGTTAAGGTAAAGGATATTATGTCAAGAGCAGAATAGGTCATCCCTAATGGCATCCTATGGAGACATTGATATTCTAGCTACCATCACTCTTGACTTGCATCAATCTAATATTCTTGCTTGGAGGCCGTCAGCTGATGGTATTTACTCCATAAAGAGCAGTTTTGAGTTCACTTTTGGAGGCTTAACCCTATACCTTGGCATAAGGTCATGTGAAACAAAACTTCCATTCATAAACATGCTTTCTTCTTGTAGATAGCTTAGTTAAACAAATTACAAACACCGGATAAACTGTAGAATTGGAGGATTAGTATCTTTAACCTCTTGTTTCCTTTGTGTACAAGGATAAGAATCTCAGCATCACCTTTTCTTTGAATGTGCCTACATGAGCCAAGTATAGAAGACAGTTTGCCTCAAAATGGAGTGTCCCAACTCCTTTCTCTCCTGGCATGGAGTTACTTTCGCTCTTATCGCCTCTACGAGTTCAAACCTACAGCTTCGTGGGGAGTGATAACTCTTATTTTAAACATATTTCACATAGTGATTTTATAGTATTTCCATTACATCTTTGGTTTTCTTTAAATAAATTGATACTTAATTGAGTAAAATTTTTATTTCAAGGTTTGAACGCGTTCTTGGATTGAAAACGAAGAAAATGAATCAAGTTTCACTCAATTTGGAGTTCAAATGAATGAGTTATGAAGTTTTGAAGTTACACAGTCTGGAACACAACTGTGTCCCTAGGCTGTGTCCATTCAGGAAGATTTGCCAAGGTCAGAAAGTTACACGACCTGGGGACACGACTGTATCCCAAGCTGTGTTTGGTAACGAAAAATGAAACCTTACAATACATTATAAAAGGATATACTAGGGTTTTGCACACAACATTAGATATTCAAAAGTGAAGACACTTAAAGAGGAGGAGAAAAAGGCGAAAGCAACACATAACTTCAAGATTGAAGAGATTCATCATCAACAAAAAGGGTTTTTCATGTTTTATTTATTGGTTTTGTTGGAATTCGTTTTTAATTTCATTATGTTAGCTTAAGATTCTTGTATTTAGGATTATGGAACCTAAGGTTTCATGTGACTATTAGATTGATTGATAATTTTCAATAAAATCTCTATGTTTTCTTGATTCAATTATGTTATTTAATTGTTAATTGATATTTTTAGGATATCAATCTATGATATTATGCATAATGATTGAGAAATCACATGTGTAATGAGATCTTGACATAATTGGAGAGAATTACATGTGTATTTAAAGATAAGATGCATGTTTATTCTGGAAAGTTGTTCTTTTGTGTAGGAATTCATTATACATTAATGCGATTCTAAATTATATTACTAAGAAAAGAGATTCCGGTAAATAATTTAGGATTAGGGTTAATATGGTTGAGAAAGGTATTAACTTTAATTGTGAATCCCTCCAGTCAAGAATAATAGAAATTAAATTGAATATATTTTAAGCGATCACATGTTAAACACTAGGAGAAATAATTCCTAAATACGTCGTTTGCTTTCTTGAAGTCGTTCTTAATTCTATCGCTTTCTAAATTGCTTAATTAAGTCTCATAATTAGGTTAGTTTATTAATTTTAGCATTTTTAATTCATTCAACTCATTACAATTTTCCGGTTAGATAATAGAGTTAAGGTTAATATTAGTACTCAAAATCTCTAAAGGATCGACTTGGTCTCACATCCGTTATATTAAATCTGATAGGTGCACTTGCCTGATATCAAGTTTTTGGCGTCGTTGCCAGGGATTTTCGATATTAAGAACACTAGTTGCTTTATTACTTTGACCATTTTTTTTTCTCTTTTATTTTCATTGTTTATCTTTATTACCTAGAGCTACAATTGATTCTATATTTCTTGCCTTTGTAATGCATGACCCGAAGCAACCCGGAAGATTTGGTAGAACTTGATCCTGAAATTGAGAGAACTGTCCTTTAAAATTTGAGATTGCGACCTAGACAAATTGTGGCTACTATAGAAGACGAGTCGATCGTTGAGATTAAGGAAGAGAGTGAAGAGACCAACACTCAATTCATCAATCAAGAAGATCCACCACACATGGCTAACAATGGTAATGAAGTAAATCGAACCATGTCCGACTATTCAAGACCTACACTTATTGGAGTTAACTCTAGTATCACAAAGCCAACCGTCACGGCTAATAACTTCCAAATTGCACCCAACATCATACAAATGGTGCAACAATATGTTTAGTTTAACGGTCTCCAAGATGAAGATCCTAATGCCTACATCTTTAGCTTTCTAGAGATTTATGATACATTTAAAATTAATGGAGCCACGGATGATGCCATCAGATTGTGGTTATTTCCTTTTTCCCTGAGGGGTAGAGCAAAGTAGTGGTTGAACTCTCTACCACAAAATTCAATCACAACTTGGAATGAATTGGTAAAGAAAGTTTTGGAGAAGTATTTCCCACCTGCGAAGACCGCTAAACTTTGAAACGATATTTCTTGTTTTGCCCAATTGGAAGCGAAGACTCTATATGACACTTGGGAGCGGTTCAAGGACTTGCTCAGGAGGTGCCCACATCATGGCCTCCCATTATGGATGCAGATCCAGACCTTCTATAATGGTTTCAATTTATCTACGAGATAGATGATTGATGCATCCGTAGAAGGTACTTTGAACACAAAGACACCTGAGCAAGCACAAAACCTAATTGAAGGAATAGCGATGAACAATTATCAGTAAGAAAGCACTAAAGCCAAGCAAAAGGTTATGAGAATTTATGATGTGGACTTGACTACTGCTCTAGTAGCTAAGGTGGACCTATTGAGTAAGAAGATTGATGCACTCTCTGTTGGCCCTCAACAAGTACAATCGGATGTAAGTGACTTTAGTATGCAGGGTTATGGAGTACAAGAACAATTGGAACAAGTAGATTATCTAGAAAATCCACCCAAGCAACAAAATAACCCCTACAGCAACAATTATAATCCCGGATGGAGGAATCACCCCAATTTCTCATGGGGAAATCAAAACCAAGGCCAGTAGAAGACCAACTTTGGCCCACCTGGATTTCAAAGACCATTCCCACCTCTTCTTCCTCAAGAAAAGAAGTCCAGTATGGAAGAACTTCTCACAAAATATATTCAAGGCAATGAGGTTCGCTTATCCAACATTGAATCATCGTTGAGGAATCAAAAGTCGTCTAATTGCAACCTTGAGAACCAAATTGGTCAACTTACGAAGCTAATCTTTGAAAGACCACAAGGGATACTCCTAAGGAATACCGAGGTTAATCCCAAGGAACATGCTAATGCTGTAACCTTGAGAAGTGGTAGAAAACTACAAGTGGAGAAGAAGGATGGTGGGGAAATAGCTGAGAAGGAAGTGGAAGTCAACCGTAAGGAAGATGCAAAGCCACTAAAATCAAAAGAAAGTATGGAACCACCGAAAGTGAAGGAGTATAAGCCTCCCATCCCTTACCCGCAACGCATTAAGCAAAGTTACACTGATCAAAATAAGGAATTTGGTAAATTGCTTGATATTTTCAAACAATTACACATTAACTTACCTCTTGTTGATGTCATCTTGTAGATGCCAAAGTATGTGAAATTTCTAAAGGATCTTTTATTGAATAAGAGGAAGTTAAAGGAGCTTACAACTGTTACATTAAACGAGGAATGCTCGGCACTTCTCCAGAAAAAGCTACCACAAAAATTAAACGATTCGGGGAGTTTCACTATCCCTTATATGGTTGGCAATTTGTTAGTAGATAATGCTTTAGCAGACTTAGGAGCTAGTATAAATTTGATGTTGTATAAATTGTTCAAAAAGTTAGGGTTAGGAGAACCTAAACTAACGCGCATGAGTCTTCAATTAGCTGATAGGTCTGTCACATTCTCTAGAGGCATCATATAGTATGTTTTAGTGCAAGTAGACAAATTCATCTTTCCCGTGGATTTTGTTATACTTGATATAAATGAAAATATTGAGGTGCCAATCATTTTAGGTCGACCCTTCCTAGCTACCTCTAGGGCTATTTTTTATGTTAGTGAGCATAAGTTGATATTACGAGTTGGGGATGATGAAATAGTTTTTAAAACTCCAGAGGCAACGAACAAATTTCTTAACCCAAAGAACATATGTCACAATGTTAATGCCACTAATGTCATTATATCTACAGGTGTACAAGAAACGCTTACCAAAGATTCCTCAAGCTATTGCTTGCAAAAGGGAGATGAAAATTTGGTGACTAACCCCAATTGTGCAGAAATGGTAGCTCAAATAAAAGTTCATGAATCTATTATGGATAAGAAAGGGGTTGATTCACTCCACAAGCCAAAAGATCTTAAGTTAAGATCCTTCAAAGAGAAGCCACCAATTTTGGAACCAAAACTGTCAAGAAATCATTTAGAACATGCCTTTATGGTGAAAAGTTCAAAACTTCTAATAACAACCACATCTAAACTAAAAGCGGACAAAATGAAGAAGTTTAGGCTACATGAATTTGATAAGTGGCATGATAAGGAGAGAAACTATGAAAGTTATGCACTAATGAAATGGAATTGGCAAGGTTGATGGCCTAAGGGTAAATTTACGCTCGTATGGAGAGTTCGAAAGCGAGATACATGAGGAGTCCTATCTCCACCTGGATGAAGAATCATGAATGAGAAGACGTATTCCGTCGAGCTATTGATGTTAACTATAGCACTTCTTGAGAGGCAACCCATGTCTAACTTTGCTCACACTTTAGTTCTTTTAGTTTATTCCATTTTATTTTTTCTTTGATCTAGTTTTGCTTTGCTTCTTTTATTTGTTTCAATTTTAGTCGTAGACTTTTCTTTTTAGTTTCATTTTTTCTTCTCTTTAGTTTTCTTTGTCTTATTTTTCTAGTTTAAGTACTTTTATTTCTTTAAGTTTCCTTTATTTTTAAATTAAATTCATGAATTTAGGCTAACAAAAAAAAAAAAAAACAGAACAGAAAGTTACATAGGCATGGGACACGACCATATCCCAACCTATGTCCATCCAGGCCCTTTTAATGCGTCACCACAGAAAGTTACATGGGCATAGGATACGGTCGTATCCCAGCCCGTGTGCGCCCAGCCTTATGCAACACTCATAGAAAGTTACACAAGCGTGGGACACGGTTGTGTCCCAACCCGTATGTGTCCAGCTATATGCCGTCCAAATAGAGAGTTACGCATGTGTGGGACACGGTTGTGTCCCAGCCTGTATGCGCCCAATATTAACGCACAAACATAGAGAGTTACACAGGCGTATGACACGATTGTGTCCCAGCCCATGTTCGCCCAGGTAAGGCACCGCAAAACGAGAGTTACATGGGTGTGGGACACGGTCGTGTCCCAGCCCATGTCTACCCAACACCTACACAATTCAGTACACGCCCTGCACAATATTATCAAAACACACGCATACCCTCTCAAACACTTACAAATATCCACACAAATTCATTTTACATTTCATCTTCTCTCCATCTTCTTCTCACGTTCCCAATCCAAGTAAGTTCCCCTAATTTTTTTCTGTCCTCTCTTGTCTATGCTTTATTTTTATCATTGTTTAGGCATGCTTAGGTAACCAAAATTTAGGTCTTTTGTGAATGGGTACATGAATCTTGCTTGAGAATTCACTTGGTTTTTATTCTTTTATGATAGACATATACATTTGCCATGTGTTGACAGATTTACATACCTTTATGATGCCCCGTATGGCTAGATATTACTTTAAGATCTGTCAAACACGAATTCTAGTTACAAATTCAATGACAACTATTCAATTACAACAGTTAGGGTTAGAATTGTGAGAATGATTTTGGGACATTTAGCGTCTTTAATGTGTTGGAACGCTTTCTTTTCAAGCTAATTGTAATATAGTGGGTCTATTGTATAATTGGTTGGATGAATTTGTTAGCCATTTCTTTTACACCAACTAGTTTTGTGGATGCATTCTACATGTTTGTTTAAATGTCCCAATGAGAATTCTTTCAATATTCTTCACTGATATTCCTTTATAACTCTGTCTTCATTTGAACTAAGTGTGGTAAGGATACGCGTTTTTTATTTGGTTTGGTGTTTCTTCTCAAGTAGTCAATGGCATATCGCACAAAGCTTACTGTTCGAAGAAAATCTAAGTATGCAACATCATCTTCCACTCATGAGGGCACTATTGTTGAGCTACTGGCCACCTTTTCTCCACTAGAGTATCTTATGCTTCAAGGTAGGAAAGTATTAGTTTCTTTTTCAATACATGTATTTCCTTTTTCCCAATGATGATTTTTCTTGTTTCATATCTTGCTGCTATGCTTTCTTAGTCATACATTGGGGATAATGTATGTTATTAAGTGTGGGGAAAGGATATATATGAATTTGTTACTATTTAGGAGACCAATTGTTCACATTTGACCCAATTAATTTTTAAGTTAACTTGCAATAGGTGATTAACAAATGTTGGGCCAAATTAACTATGTCATCTTGATCATTATTGATCTTATTATACTTTACTAGAATTGATTAATCAAATCTTTGAAGGGCAAAGTTACGAGTTATTTAGCTTGGGACTCTAAAACTTGAGATTGGAGCAACATCACTAGTTGAGAGTTAGTCATAGTTATTTTTAAATTTACTTTTATGTATACCTTTCTCTTAGAAATTGTTAGAGCTCTATAATTTTTAGCAAACAAACAAATGAAATTCTTCTTTTGAGAAACCCCTGAAAAATCACAATGATTGGAGGTCCAAAGTAACAACAAGTGTATGAATAGCAAAAATTGGTAAGGATTCGTCTTGGTCCGTCAAAAGAGCGAGATTGAGTCTCAATGCCAATACTAATGAAAAAATTGATATGGATCGGCCTTGGTCCGTCAGAAGAGTAAGGTTCTTTCCCGCTATCAATATAAGAAATAAGTTGGTATGGATTGGTCTTGGTCCGTCAGAAGAGCGAGATTCTTTCTCTCTATCAACACAATTGTGCTTAAATAAAGTAAATTTAAAAGACCTCCCAACAAAAGCATAAACTAGAGGGATGATCAAAGGATTAGTGGATGTAAAATGTGTTTGTTTTGGATTATGGCGCTTGGTGAGATTGAAGAGAGAATTGTATACACTTTAGTCAAATAGACAAAATTTTTATGACTTGTTCTCGGTTGGCGAGATGTTAAATTCAATTTTTAGTTTAAGAATCCTTGGTTAAATGACTCGGGTAAACTTCGACTTTCATAAATTAACTAGTGAACTCTAGTATTAAGTATTGTTGGAACATTCGAATATGGTCAGGTGAAATTATGACATTGTTAAGAGTGAAATTGGTTGACTTTATTATTACAAGTTAGTTGAGAATGATTTCCTTACTTTTCTATGGGTCGAGTGTATTCATTCATCGGTTTCCTAAATAGTGATAAAATTTGTTGAGCGTTTCTTGTCCCGAAAGTTTTGTTTTGATTTATTTGCTTGAGGACAAGTAAATGCTTAGGTGTGGGGAAGTTTGATAACTCTTTTACATGGTGATTTTATAGTATTTCCATTACATCTTTGGTTTTCTTTAAAGAAATTAATACTTAATTGAGTAAAATTTTGATTTCAAGGTTTGAATGCATTCTTGGATTGAAAACGAAGAAAATGAATCAAGTTTCACTCAATTTGAAGTTCAAATGAATGAGTTATGAAGTTTTGAAGTTATACAGTCTAGGACACGACTGTATCCCCAGGCTGTGTCCATCCAAGAAGATTTGCCAAGGTTAGAAAGTTACACGACTTGGGGACACGGCTGTATCCCAGGCTGTGTCTGGTGACGAAAAAAGAAACCTTACAATACATTATAAAAGGATATACTAGGGTTTTGCACACAACATTGGATATTCAAAAATGAAGAGACTTGAAGAGAAGGAGGAGAAAAAGGCGAAAGCAACACATAACTTCAAGATTGAAGAGATTCATCATCAACAAAAAGGGTTTTTCATGTTTTATTTATTGGTTTTATTGGAATTCGTTTTTAATTTTATTATTTTAGCTTAAGATTCTTGTATTTAGGATTATGGAACCTAGGGTTTCATGTTACTATTAGATTAATTGATGATTTTCAATAAAATCTCTATCTTTTCTTAATTCAATTATGTTATTTAATTATTAATTAATATTTCTAGGATATCAATCTATGATATTATGCATGATGATTGAGAAATCACATGTGTAATGAGATCTTGACATAATTGGAGAGAATTACATGTGTACTTAGAGATAAGATACATGTTTCTTCCAAAAAGCTGTTCTTTTGTGTTGGAATTCATTATACATTAATGCGATTCTAAATTATATTACTAAGAGAAGAGATTCCGGTAAATAATTTAGAATTAGGGTTAATATGTTTGAGAAAGGTATTAATTTTAATTATGAATCCCTCCGGTCAAGAATAATAGAAATTGAATTGAATATATTTTAAGCGGTCACATGTTAAACACTAGGGGAAATAATTCCTAAATACGTTGTTTGCTTTCTTGAAGTCGTTCTTAATTCTATCGCTTTCTAAATTGCTTAATCAAGTTTCATAATTAGGTTAGTTTGTTAATTTTAGCATTTTTAATTCATTCAACTCATCATAATTTTCCAGTTAGATAATAGAGTTAAGGTTAATATTAGTATTCGAAATCTCTTAAGGATCGATTCAGACTCACATCTACTATATTAAATCCGATAGGTGTACTTATCTGATATGAAGGAGCAACTTTAGCAACTTATATTTATTGCTTATGAAAAAAGTTAGACTTGGCATTTTGTTGATTGGGCAAAAAATAAAAAATAAAAAAGTTAGACATGGCAAGCATCCCCTACAACCTAGATACTTGACCAAACAAATTATTTCCTACTATTTGCTGTCTAGCTCCTCGAATTGAGTTTTCTCTCATTTCCTCTTTTGGCTTTTGTATATTCTTTCTAGATTCTCCTCTTCATGAATATATTACATTTATTTACCCTCCCCCAAAAAAGAGAGAGAGAGAGAGTTTGAACCTAAAGAACTAAGTTTAGTCAAGTTTGAATTGTCAAGTACTATTTTTAAGCTCAAAGATCTAAATTTAATTGAGTTTCAAGTTAAGTTTCAATTTTAAATTTTCACGTCAAGTGTAAGTTTAAAATTTAAATTCTATTGAGTTTCCCTTAGAGATTAAACTTTCAGTTTTCTGTTTAAGTTAAAAGTCAGTACTGCCTCATCCCAAAACTATTCATTTACAATTTTCAGGGAGTCAGACTTTCGTGAATGGAGGGGAAACCAAATAGAGTATTTGGTCGACGAAAGAACATGCTTTCTTTTAGTCTTCGGATTGATTTTCGTAGTCTTATTTTGATAAGAAAATGGTATTTCCACGTGGCAAGAAATAAAGTTCAGTGAGGACATGACAAGGTTAGTCCTCCTTTGGGACCCATTGACCCTTGGACTAGACGGCATGAAATGGCCAAAATCATGACACCCACTTTCACTTTGCATAGCATTAATCGAAGACGGCCATTCTCATTTTATAATATGCTTGTTTTTTGTTTATGTTAAGTGTGATGTTATACTATGATGATAATCATCATAGTAATTGTGAATCTTGACCGTCCAAAGGATCAACAAAACGTTATTTCATGTGATTATTAGGTTCGGAAAATTATTCATGCCCCGTGAGCATGAGGAATGAGTTGGTGCAACTTTTTGTCATTGGAAGACGATAGGGTTTGTTAGATCATTGAGCTTATTGTAATGTTGTTTGCCATCTTACAAAAAAAAGGGTCAATCTTGTTGAAGCATGCTTCAAAACAAGGTACAACTAAATCAAAATATCTAAATACACATTAACTTATAATGTTTAATTTTATAAAAAGTGCAAAGTTTTTGACAATTATCAGACTGAAGTTTAAATTCGTTACATCATCATTTAGTTTTATATTATCTTGATCAACGCTCTATTTTGAGATTTCTGTTAAAACCCAACAAGTGGACAATAGGCCAGTTAACTGTATAGGGAAGAAATGAATATATAAGTTCTAATCTCAAGAGACGTCATGCTTTAATATCATGGAAATTTTCATATTAAAAAACTTCTAATCTTAAAATTTAAGTTTTTTAAATTTTGTATAGTTTTACATTTATCGATTAAAAATTTACCAGATATGAACATTTCTACAAATCTATTCATTGAAGTAAAGTACACTAATCTATCTTATTCAATCAAAAGTTTACAGTTGCAAGTATTTATGATCGGACAAATACATCGCCGTTGACATTTATCATTTCCATTTTTCTTTTTCTTTTTTTTTGTTTCTGTCTCCAAACGTATCCTTGTTAATATCCTTGGACCATTAAAAATATAACTTATCTCTCGCCCGATTACTTTCTACATTTAAAAGAAAAAAGAAACAATTGATAAAATATATATTGTATTATCAGTGGTCGAGATAAGAAATTGGGACATAATTAGTGATTATCCTCCAAAGTCATCCCACGTCCACTTTTACCTCCTAGTGAAGTGGGTTGATTGAAGAAGAAGAAGAAGAAGAAGAAGAAGAAGGAGGAGGATAGGGCACTAAGGCTAAGTCAGGTAAGGTGAGAAAATTCAATGAAATTCTCTTGGCAAAATTAAAGAACCATGCAATGATCATTATGCTTCTTTTTTTTTTTTTCTTTTTTTTTCAGTCTCCAGCTGTCCCCGCTTGTCCATAGACGATGGCATAAATAAAGCCAAAATTAAGCCTAACGTTAGGTCTTTTGAATCGAAAAAAGAGGCAAAGGCACAGTCCCAAATCCAAAGGCCGATTTCGAGACGTTGGATCCTAAAATCAAATGACTGCAGAGGGAAGCTTTTCCCTGTTTGTGTCCCGTTTACTGGACCACCACCAAGCAGAAGGTTCCCTCTCCTTTGTGTCTAAAAATACTAGTCCACTCACCGTTACCTCCTTTTTTTTTTAACTTTTGGGATTAATTAAAATATGATTAATCAGTAATCATGGGACCAGGTTTAATCATAAAATGCAACTCTTTTATAGTGTGGTTCTATATGACCTTAAATTGTTTAACACAATTCGATTTGATAACCAAAAAACAGAATTATTTTAAATCCGGTAAATACTAGTTCAGTCATTATAACTTTTATGCCTTATCTTTTTTTTTTTGACCAGGTTTGATGGAGGTAGGGTTTTTTATTCCTATAGTCCTCCAAGATGAGGTACAAAGTTATTTTCAGCATCATTGGTTAATTTTATAGGATGGAATAAAATAATTATTTTCTCCTTATAAACTATTATTGTGTTTGGTTTATTAAATTGCAATCCCATAAAAGTACTACCACTACAAAATGAAGAATTACTGATTCTTCTCAAAATCAAATGAAAACTATTCCTTAGTCCATTTTAGCTTATTAACATCTTAACATAAGATTCTATCCTAATAGTCATGCCATGGACTCGAATAAGGGTATATTTGTACTTATATATATATATATGTATATAATTTTAAGTAACAAAATAATAGATTTACTTCCATATATTAGTCTTTGAATTTTATTTCTAAATCATTTCATTCCACTGACTAAACGTTTCATTAGGGTCTTTAGCATGTTATTAAACATCATTTTAGTAGTAATTAAAATTCAGGTACTTAGATAATAAAGATAAAAAATAATAATAATTAGAGAAAATTACACATAACAGATATGAATAGATGAATAATATATGTATATATATAAATGGATAAAATACAGAACTCTTTTTTCCTAATGTATGCATGAAGGTAACTGAATATGTATCGAAATAATAAAAGAAAAAATAAATTATTAAAGTTAATGCGACATCTGCTTTAAGCATGTTTTCTTTCTATGTGGTCAAAAATTAATTACAGCCTATTCTTTTCTTCGAGCACTAACTTTCCATTCTTAACTTTAGTGTCGTTGACGTTTTCTTGGTAATTATCGTTTCCAAGACATGAAAATGAGAGTAAATGGAGCATTAGCAATCAACCTTTTACCTTTGGGGGCTACTACGCTTATACAATACAGGTAAGGCAGGCTGAAGGGATTGGAGTCCAAGATGGATTCAGAGCCATGTAATTGGAGAGATCCGAAACAAAATTTGAAATGATAAAATAACTTTTGCGAGAATTAAACATGTAATTTTTTAATTGTAAAGACGTCCATCTAAACACTTAATTATGTCTAACTACATATTAAGTTGTACTCTTTAAAATATACATTTAGTACATATTTTACCATTTTTTATAAGATTTAATAATTAGTTTTTCTTCAAGTTTGGAGGATCAAGGTCCCTTCTTACTTCCCGAAGGTCCGTCTCTGGTTGGAGCTGTTCTCTCCTCTGAAAGGGCCGTAGCACAAATTGTGTTATAAGACCTTGCCAAATAAAAAATGATATTGTAAAAGAGAGGAAATGTGTTTTTCTTCCCAATATAATTTCCGAAAGTAAGCTCTAAATATTATCATAGATACTAATACATGTGATTTCTTTTTCAATTTACTAATTATTAAATTCTAATTAGGATCCTTACATCCTAATGTTATAGATACTAATCTCCCTAATAGAATGGAATGTATCATTCCATAAATCCTAGAAGGTTTAAATATTACAATATCAATATGTTCCTCCTCTCTCATCTATTTTTTCAACATTTTATATGGCTAATGTTATTTTCCATTAGAGGCATATAATAAAATTTCTGTTTTCTTTTTTGTTGAATCACTTTTTATCATAAATAATTTAATTGCTAATTTGACATATGTTCTTTAGGGATTTTCAATCTACTATTATTATTGTTTTTCTTTTTTCTTTTCTTTTCATAGAATTCCAAACCAATAATAGTGGATCACAACCTACTACCATAAGTGAGTCGACTGACCACACATGATGATAGACAACTAACTACAATATCAAAACTTGAAGGGGGAGAGAGAGATCAAGAGAAACCTCCACAAGTTAAACGCATGTCCAATGACCTAACTCCAACTAATTGAGTTTTAAGTGCCAAATTATTCTTTTTATTGTGATCATTGATAAATGACCTAAGGAGATCATTGGTAACCATGGATGGATCACACAACCCACCATTGTTAGAATCGTTTTTCAGATACCCCTTGACTTTAGGGTGGCTTGAAAGTTGTTACAAGTAATTAACCCAAATTTTTATTTTTTAGTATTTTCTCTTTCTATTTCTTTAAACTTTTTTATTATCTTTTGTAATTAATTATATTTAATAATATTATTTTTATTGTATTAATAATTGTAGGGCAATTAAAAAAATAATACATTTCTTTTGATAAACAATAACAAATAATGATTACAAATGAATCATGTGCAATGCGTTTTTCAAAGAGGAAAAACATAGATAAAGTGTATGTCATATTTTTATATTTTTCAAAAAAGAAAAAAGGAAATTTATAAAAAAAAATAAAAAAAGCCAAACTATTGAGCACATGCATGTTGATCCGAAATTCGCAAAGCATGCTTTTTACCTCTCCATAAATTTTATAATATATACATATCCCAATAATAAGTTCCTTTTAGCTATATATTGAGGTTATAACCAATTTAGGAGAAAATTATTACATAATTTAGTAGTATAAACACTAATTTTCTATCAAAATGTATTAAGTTGGACTCTCTTCTCCTTCAAAATTGAAACATGATGTATTTGGTAAAAAAAAAAAGAGAGAGAGAAAAAGAAAAGAAAAACACAGTTTAAGGATAACTAGTATTTTTAAAGTTTAGGAAGATGTTAAATCAGCCTTTTGTAAGTTGAGAAAATTTATCTATAGATAACTAACAAATTTTAAACTTTATTTGCGATTATAAATTTTAAAAAAAATAAGAAAATTGCCAAAACCAAAAGTGTAACCATGTCCAATCATCACTCATCTGCTTAATCTCGGCGAGAACTGAGGATCTCCATCTCTTACTTTCTAATTTGCGCAAGCAAAAAGCAAAACAGATGGAATAAAAGCAACCACTAAAGTTAGAGAATGCCTCACTCCTCACTCATTCAAGTAAGAGTGACAAGATAGGTGATTTCGCTACATGCGAAGCGAAGGAAGCCATGATTGTGGCCTTAGAGGTCCCTCTCTTTATAATTCACGCATGCTACCTCTTCAGTCCTGACCATGATCACCATTTTTTTCTTCTTCAAAATCTTGTAGACCTTAGTCTCGCAGCCAGTTATTTTATTACGATAAAAGGAGAAAGGTTCGATGATACTAATACATAATATACTTGAATAAGCGTAAGGTAAACATTAGTAAAATAATAACACATAAAAATATGGATCTGCTAATATTAATACATATCTAAATCTTATTAGTATTCATTCCCTACTTATTAAAACACGTGGTATATGCTAACATTATGAATCTTTCCTTAGGTACAAGGCTCACAAGAAATTCTAAATCTCTCTCGTTTTATATAAAAAGACACTAAAATCCTAAAACTTTTTTTATTTTACCAATTGATACTACAACTTTCAAATGCCAAATAACTAAAATTGTTATTGACTAAATTATCGTATTCTAAAATACCTTTAGAATTGGTTCACGACTCAAATTAATAAAAATAAAATAGATTTAGGACTTCTAATGATATCATATGTAATTAATCAACTTCGTTATTGGGAAAAATATTATCATCATTGGAAGTATAGTGATAAGTGATTTGTTTTCATTCATTCAGTAACTAATTCAAGGTAGTTGTAGCTAGATTGCACGTTCAACTAATGGGAGTATGGGTAGAAGCTAGATGACCAAAACCAACTTTAAGATCGACCACAATACTACAACTATAATACAATTATGTACGAGCATGCATTTTTTTTTTTTTATAATCTGCTTAATCTTCGTGCTTTTCTTTTACTGAATCTAAAAAATGAGTAATAGTTTATCTATTTTAATAATACCCTTTATTAACGGTGCGAGAAATAAGTCCCACTACTCCCGTGAATCAGATCCTCAACAAAGAATATTGATTCTTCGTTAAAAGTAGGCGAACCACTTTTTTACCTTGGAAAAGGCGGGAAGCTTAGTATCCACTCCTCCTTGTGAACCCTGATGCCAAAAGCTGACCCTCAAATCCATAACAAGCTTTAATCCTCGTTTATTCTAGGGAAAATATTTTGCAGAAAATAATCTCTTTCTGTTTGTTTGGATAAAAAATAGCTAAGAAAAAAAATTAGTGGTATTAACACATTATATAAATATCAATTAATAGAGTATAAATATCAATTAAGTTCTAACATGTGAAAACATTTATGGTAATTTTTTAAAAAATTATGCACTATCATTAATGCTTGCATCTTATTCATTCAAATTCATGGCATATTTATAATAATGAATTTTTTTTTTTCAAAATAATCTTTTAAATGGAAAATATTATCCCATTGAAGAAAAATTTCAATCTTCTCCATATGACGTATGTTTTTGAAAATGAAAAGTCGTTTTACGAATTAGTCTTCATAAACTCTTGAAATTTGTTTGATTCTCATCTTAATTGATCAATAAATTATATTTCTAATATGAAAATACTCTAATTGGCAGAAACTTCATAGGACTTGTCAAATAATAATATAATAAGTTAAATAAGGTTATAAGTTATAATGATGAATATTAAGAAATAATTACCCTATACTTTTACTTCAGTGCAAAAGATTTTTACATAATGTACTCATGGTGATATGCCAAAAATAATTTACATATATATCAGCAACAAAAGCGCATGAATTAAGCTCCAAAAAGTACTTGCAATATTAAAAAAAAGAAAAAGAATTTTTAGGAAAATATTTTTGAGGGAATAAATTTTCTGCTAATAGTGATTTCCAAAATAAACGGGCCCTTAGCCTAAAATTAAGTCGTGGATGTTCAATGTGACGTGATCTTTAAATACGCAAGGACACAAATTAGCATCAATTTGATTGCTTAAACATGTATTATATTTATCGAACTTACTGTATTTATCATGATTATTTTTAAAGATGGCCATGAGGCATTTTAAATATAGCAATTATATACAAAACATTGAGGTGGGCCCTCAGATTTGATAATGGACTGATGCGTCGATGGTTCTTACGAATGAACCCTAGCCCAAGTGCTTTCTCCAGTCTATAAAGTAATATCCTCAAAAACTAGGCCCATCTACTTCGGGCCAACCGGGGTCCAGCCCTTCTGTGGCGACCTTTTCCAGAGTCAGAGTGGGACTTCACAGAAGCAAACTCTTTTGTTCAATTTGGTTTTTCGACTTTCTTATCCAAGCTTCATATCTATTTGGATTTATCCTAAACAAATTTAGGTCATAAAAAATATCACCACATAAAGATGCAGTATTCTATAGTTTATCATAAAACTTACAAATAGGTGTGTGTGTATATATAATGAGTATATCTATTGTTTATCGATATAGTTTGTTATTAACTTATCGTATATTACACATATGTGTTAAAAGAAAAGTATTGTTATTTTAGATGTATATTCACATATGATTTAAGTTTTTCCTTTTGGATACATCTATCGATTCCACATTATTAAGTGAAAACATCACTAGTAAAATACAACTTATTTCATATAATTATTGGGAAGATTTTATAGAAAATTTTGAAAGTTACAAATTTAGCGGGTAGTTTATTGTCACATATTTTTCCATATATCAAACAACCATATTGATATAAAATGTGGATTTTCTCAATTTCCATTCAATTTTCAAATGAATGGTTGAATTACCTAAATTTTTTAACTATCTTGTGTAATCGTTGTAACATTATCTTATTCCTTATAATTTCAACAAATAGTTACAAATAGCAACATCTAAAGTGGGAAAATTATTAATATTGTTGGAGCTTCAAGCTATTTGATCATTACAATAATTAATTATAAGCCCTTTTTATTTCTAGTATATACGTGTTCCTCAAGCATCGTCTAATTTAGAATATATTTGTTTTGCAAAAAATATTTTAGAAAATTTTTTCAATTTTTAAGACAATCAAAGTTTTTTTGTTGTTAATTATCATAATTGAGTCAAGAGGTTATAGACACTAGTGCCTTGGAGTGATGGTGATAAAAGAAGATGACAATGCATGGCACTAATAGTGATGACTATCAATTAATAATCAAGGACTATGTTAATTGAAAATGAGAAAAATAATGAAATGAAAATCATTTTCTTTATATTCCACTTATATTTTGGGGTAATGTCACCATATACACCTCAACTTTACATATTTTTTCAATTATACACCCAAACTTTAAGCTTATTAAATTATACACTTGATTAACGCTTTGTTTGTCTCGACATATACCTTTATCATCTAACTCTAATACCGTTAGTTGAGTCAACCTAAATAACTAATGAATATATGACACGTTTTTTTTTTCTTTAATTTCCTAATCAAGATTTAGTTTTTCCACATCAGCACCATGTAAGAAAGTTGTTCCACGTTAGAAGTTTAAAGACTAAAAATATTTCCTATTAATTTATGGGTTTGTCATACATTGTAGGCTTAAGTCCAAATATATGTTTACTTCATTAGATTAGTGAACAATATTACAATATATAGAGAAAATAAAATTGAGACCTAAGCAATGTAGATCAAGCTTATCAAAGGCTTTGGAGAACTTATGCAGTTTAAGATGCGCATGTAGCTCAACTTAACTTGATTTTTTCTTATAGATTCAACCTCCAAATTGAAAAGAAACATCCAATCCTTAATCAATCCCAAAAGTTCTTTCTAATCATGCAAAAATCTTTCTAAAACCTAATCTATATGCTTTAAAAATCGAAGCAAAATTAGCTTATCTAGCTAAAAGAAGATGAATATTTAATAAATATATAAAAGTGAAGATCTGATATAATGAGACAATGAAGGAAACATTCAAATATATACACACATATATATATACAAGTATACATTTATTTATTTCTTTTTTCCAACAAATATTCAAATATCTTAAATAGGTAGATTCATTTGCCAATTAAAAATAATGCAATATTCATATATGTATTTAAACTAGAACGATAATCCTTCAACTTCTCAATACCATTAATTGGGAACTAAAAAGAAAATTTTCTAACACAAAATTAGTTATGAAATAAAAGTCAAACATAATTCATTGGAGAATTACTAATAATTGTTATACAAATTATCAATATGCAAATGCATGCTATGCTATCAATCGAACTTGATTAACAGTAGAGCAGTATCTCCTTTTTTAACATATAGCAAATGAAAATAAACAATCATCTTTCCCATAGGGACATGAACTAAACAAATTGATGTCGTAATTAAATTAACACATAATATATATGTTTATATATAATTAACTTATCGGTATTTTAATCCATGATTGAAACTTAGAAGAAGAAATAAAGCAACAAGGACTCATTAAAAGCAACGCTAAAGCAATTGTCATGAGATTAGATTGAAATTAAATGATGACACTACTAACAAGGCTTGTAGTTGAGCTATCAAAGCTCCAAAATTAACTATCAATCAAACTTAATTAAGGATTGGATTTTTTTTTTACCTAATTGGAGGTTAAATCAGATAGGGAAAAATCGAGTTAAGTTGAGCCACATGTGTAATCCCTAAAGTTAAGCTAAGTAATTGTAAGATTAGACTTAGAATACAAAGTTTAGGGCGATCGATTAAAGGATCCGATCAAATTGAAATTATAAACTATGGATAGAAATATTAGTAAAAATGATCCCGTTAACTTGAATTTAAGAAAATAAGTAATAAAATAGGAGATTATAAAATTTTCAAATTTTAAGTATAATAATTGTTAATTATCAAAAAGACGAAAAGTGTAATTTAATAACTAATAAATTACTAGAGATAGATTATATATATACTAAAAATTATAGAATGACCTAAATAATAATTAGGATTGTTCACATGTACCCCACATGTATTTACATGTAGATAAAAATACGCGAAATTTCTTAAATTGTCTAAAAACTTATTAAATAATTAAATAAAATTATTAATTAATTAAGAAAAAATCAGAGGAATCAAGAATGATGTGCATTTGGTCGTGGCAAGTCAGGAAGTGAAGAAGAAAAATTACCCAATCAAAATCAAGTAACACAAAAGGCAAAAATTAAGGGATTTAGACAATGTCTTATCCAATTAAATGCATATTAATTACCACAAATCTCTATAAATAGGGAAAATAATTACAGAGCTCTTTTAGATAGTCAGAAATCAGAAAAAAATAGAGAGCATCGAAAATTCAAGACAAAAATTAGGGTTAAAAAAAAGAAAGGAAATATGTGCAGTAGAAGCTAACTAGCCAAACCCACACGCCACCACCACCACCCCACTCCAAACCCACCGCTTGGACCGGCTGATACACCTAGATCAGTGTTAGAAGACCAAAAGTCATCGGATCAAGTGAGTTTCTTATCTACTCCGATTTTGTATAATTTCGTAAAATTATTTATTTTGCCTAGAAAATTATGAAATTTATTATTTTGAGGTTTTATTGTATGTAGATTTAAGGAAAAATAGTAATTAAGTATAATCACGTCTGAAAATATAAGGTTATTAAGAAATTAAACAAAACCGAACATGATTAAGATTAGAAATAAATAGGTTTAGGAATGTAGTTTGGAGCTCAAATTTTTTCTGTAGAATACTGAGGTGATATAGAATAGTGCTATGAAGCCATTCTTTTAAATTTAAATTTTTGAAATTTTTAGGTAAATTTTTAGCCCTAAAATGATAGAAAAATTGGGTAATTTTGAATTAATTAGATTATTAAGACATTAATTACTGATTTAGATAATAATTAGATGGTTAGGGATGTTAATCTCTGATGTAGAAACCTAATCTTAGCCTTTAGAGTGTTAAATGTAATTAATGAAGGAATTATGTGGTAATTATAGGAAATTAGGAATATGTAGAATTAGAAATTTAATAAATATGAAAAATTATGTTTAATTAGATAATATAATAATAAAAATTAGAATATAATAAATCCAAAACAAAATTTAATTTTAGATAATTGTATAAAAAATATAAGATTTTTTCACGTCAAGAATAAATCTGGTACCCCAATTAAGATTAGCATATACCGAATAATTTAGAATACTAAATTAAGACCCAATAGGATATTAAAATACTCGAGCTTAATATGATTAATTTCACATTAGGATTCGAGCATATTTAAAATTCCAAAATCAAAACTAGAATTTAATTTAGGAACCGAACCCAGAAATAGGGTAGAATGAATCATTGGTAAATAATAGGTATACATGAAAAAATGAGTTAAATTATAACTTAGAATATGAATCATTAAAGTATAAGTACTAAAAAGACCTATTTATATTATAGGATACCTAGAGACGAATCAGCTTGCAATTAATTGATCGGACAATAGAGAAATTTCAAGTAAGTTGGGTTATTACTTACTGTATTAGAGTACTATTTTATGATACTCGAAGACTTAGGATTGTATATGGTTGTGATTGTAAGTAGTTTACGCATGTGTTTGATGTATCTGAATTTGTACTGAAATTTGTAATGTGATTGATTTTGTATTATGATTGAATTGATGTGAAATTGTTTGAACACTCTAAATAAAATTTAATTTTATTCAACTCTAATGACCTAAAATGTCATGCATTGCAACCCGTTAGGGGATCATTAGGATTTTCCAACCAAATACCGATCCCTTCTTAAGGGATAGCGTAGGATTGCATGTTGGTCGCTTCTTCATCCTTAATTGAACTAAGTAACAGAAGAGGAGATCACAGCGAGGGTGAAGTCAATGGTTCGAAGGTAGTCACGGGAGGAGCAGTGTCTCCATTGCACAAGCCTGGGTTTGGTTGTGAGTTGCTGCATAACATGAAAACTCCTCAACCCGGATTAAAGTGGGTGAAATTTTTCTGATTTCGCAACGGACCGGATTACGTTGTGTGATGATACTTAATTGTTGCATTGCATGAAAATAATTGCTTGATAATCTTGTTTGTGTTTGTATATATTCATGAGTCTCCAATTTAACTTACTAAGCTGTAGTTGCTTATACCCTTATAGATCCTTTTATAGGTCCTAATTTCTGAATACTTCAAGTATTATGCCGTCTTACAATTATCCAGAGGTTAGTTATTTTGAAGCTAGGAGTGTGAGAATCAATTTGCTTAGTAGTGGATATGTAGCTAGAGTGTCCTTTGTAGTTTAAGACTGAAAGATTGATAGTTATTATGTAAATTAGTAAACCGTTATATTTATGTAGAGTTTCCTGAGAAGTTCTATAGACTTTACATATAATTATATATGTTTATTAAAAATTTGTGATAATTACTATAATTGTAGTTAAACATTTAATCGGACTGTTTACTTTAAAGTGAAGAGTCGTCGACGCCTTGTGTAGATCATGTTTATAGTAGGTACTGTGAAGCTAATTACTATCATATAATGGTTTACACGACGGAGTTGTTGTGACTCTGTGACTTCAGGGCGTAACTACATGCGCATCATAAACTACACAAGTTCTTAGCAAGCATGTCCCACATTACTTAGGTCTCAATTTTGTTTCCTTTATATATCATAATATGGTTCACTAATTTAGTAAGCTCATCCTTAGATTTTAGCTTGCACTGTATGACAAACCCATAAATTAATAAGAAATATTTTTACTCTTTGAACTACTGATGTGGAACAATTTTCTTACATAGTGCTAATGTTGAAAAACTAAATCCCAATTAAGAAATTATAAAAACTAAAAAAACACATGTAATAGATTTATTAGTTGTCTAGGTTGACTCGACTAACAGTGTTAAAGTTAGATAATAGAGGTGTATACTAAGATAAGCAAAGTGTTAATTTGGTTTATAATTCAACAAGTTTAATGTTCGGGTGTTATGTCCTAGTTCCACAACCTGCCATGTGTCCCTAGTTTTCTAATGGCATATTAAGGTTCTAAAATTAATTACAATCTCTAAAAATCACTTATAACATCCCCCTTATCAAGAATAAAACATCAATTCTCTAAATACATCAATTCAAGTGACTCGTAAACTAGCTACTCTAGCCACAAAGATGCTCATCAACTAAATCTTGATCTTCTACAACATATAGGACTGATCTCCTACAACATATCTTCCCCAACTCAATGATAGCAATTCTCATACTTGTCATAAACTTATCGAATCAACCTATAACTGTAAAAAAAAAAAAATAAATCGAAGCCTAATACATAGTGTGCATGCACACATAGATGCTAAACCAATCATTTACTTGGGTTTTATGTAGAAAACAAGAAGTTAATTATCTTTAATTTAAGCCTACATACAATAAAGAAGTACTCACAACCCCGTTACACTATGATCTTTTATATAAATAGGTAGATAAAATAAAATATAAGTCTTTTAAATTTACTATCATATACTATGGTGAAAGTCTAATGACCGACACTTGAGAACTAGAAAACACTAGATCTAGTTGTGCTATCTCATATATAAGTCCATTAAAGAATCCTCACATATTATCAACAATTACCCCTTTATGCTGAAGGACAGGCTATGACAAATACAATCAACAAGCAAAGGTTAAGTCGGATATGGATTAGTCTAGTTTTTTTCTCACTATCTTAACAAATACAAATGAAAAGCATGCATTACCTACGTGGAAGTTGAACCAAAATCAAACTATGCCCTACAAGAGAGAATAGGAGAATCTAAGTGAAAGAAACCTGATATAAGAGTCAATATATCCATCTTAACTGCTAAACAAAGCTAGGGCTATAATATAACTACCCTTATAACTATCTCCTCCATTATCCTCATTAGTCTCCATCCCAACTTCAAGCCAACTCGTCACAAATTCTCCATTTGCCTCCTCTCTTAACCAATCCATAGCTAAATAGATTGAACCCTCTCAAACAAGCTCAAAACAACTCCTCAACATGCTTATTTAACACTAACTATGGTATCCTAAAATTCAAGTCCATCTAAGCTTCTACAGGTTCCTATGCTAGGAAAAGATTGAGTTTTGGTAAGATTAGGGTGGTAAAGCGCTTATATGAGAAAGATTTTGAAAGAATCAACTTGAAAAACATTTAATATTATACTAAATTTGCTAAAAAGGGATAATAGTTCATTAAAATTGGTTAAAATGTCACTTGGAAGTATAAAGTGTTTAAAACTAGTCAAAATGTTAAATTAAGCTTAAAAAACATGAAAATTCTAAGTAAAAGTTTGAATTTTTATAAAAGAATGTTAAGTGGAACTTAATATGAATGTTAGGAAAATGTTTGATTGAGTTTGGTTAAGAGAAACAACAAGAAAAGGTTTCACATAAAGTTCTTAGCTCGATATAGTTGGCGATGTGACCATGTCACTTAATGGTGTCAAAATTCGACTATTTTACAAAAGAGAGTTTATTAGAACCAAATATTAAAAGTAGGAAAATGTTTTATTGAGTTTGGTCAAGAAGAACATAAGGAAAAGGTTTCATATAATGTTATAGCTTGACATGGTTGGTGACATGACCATGTTGCTAAGTTGTGTCAAAATCCGACTATCTTACAAAAGTTGGAATTTTATTTTAAAAGAAAGTTAGTTTGAACCATATTTTAAGGGTAAAAAAAAAAAAATGATTAAGAAAAACATAAGAAAAAAACGCTTAGATTCCACCATATAACATGACTAGTAACATGATCATATCATCTAGTCGTGTTACAATCTATCCAAATTTCCCCTTACTAGACACGATCAGCAATATGATCATGTTGCTGGTTATGTCCCTTCCAGCAATAAACCATTAACATATTCTCTTCGAAAAGCATTCAAAATAAACACTTACCCTTCTAAACTTTAACCCAACCTTAAAAATACTTCAAACTCTCAATTATCCATCCTCCAAACTCTTTTTTAATCCATCAAAACCACAAATTTCAACTCAAACACCCACTTAATCATCAAACCCACCAATAACTTCAAGAATATCAACTTTAAATTGAAGTACAAGATGTAAAAGTGATAAATACTTACTTCAATAGCTCACACACTTGAAATGCTAAAGAAATAAGTTGTAAACCACCTAAATACATCATTAAATACCTATTTAATGCTTAGGTTAAACATAATCTAAAATGAGGTTTTTGCTTAAATGAACTTTAGTTGGGGAAAATTACTTAGTATCTTACCTCAATTCCTTCTTTTACTTGTTCTTGATGTCAACTTAGAAATTACTCAAAAAAAAAAAAAAAAACTCAAGTTAACAAACTGTAAATAATAAGAAAATGGTAATCTTAGTATGCTTAAGTCCCAAAATGAATTTTTGTCAAGTAAATGTCCAAGTTTTAGCTTAATCTCCTCTTAGCTTCCTTCTTTGAACTTAGCTATGGGGTTACTCAAGATTTTCTACACAAAATAAGAGGGTTTAGTCCATTTTTGGGAAAGATTTGGGTTTAGGAGGGATGATGGTCGTCAAAAGAAAAAGGGATAGGGTTTTAGAACCCTTAAGAAAAGTAAAAAATGTCCGTATATTTGAAAATAATTTTCCTTAGCATTACATGTGTATAATTGAAAAAGTATGTGGTTGTTCAACTAATAGGTTCTTGTATGTAATTTTGATGAGAATAAAACTATACAAGTTATATTAAATTAATCCTTGATTATGAATTTCTTTGCAAATCTTATAAAAGCATGATTAATTTGATAAAAGACTTCAATTGTCTTTATAACATCATATTTTGCATAATATCTTTGTAATATAACTTAATTAAATTGAGTTTGAAATTCTTGAAAGAAGTAAAAGGGAAAAGAATTGTTTGTTGTATCTTAGTGTGTGCTGTTCAGCTGTTCTAGTGTGAACTGTCCAGCTGGTTGCACCAAGTATTTCGAAATCAATGACGAGTGATGGACTATGCGGTTGGTTATCCTTAAACCATTCGGCTGGTTGCATCAGGTATTTTGTCATCAATGATAGGTGATGAACTCTACGGTTGGTATCTTTAGACTATCCAATTTGTTGCTGCAAGTCAGTAAGATGTGTTGCACCATGCAACTGGTTGCCTAAAGACTGTCCAATTGGTGACCCCATTTAAATGAACCGTCCGGCTAGTCCTACTTAAACCGTTCGGTTGGTTTACACAGAAAAAAGCCATTACAGAGCATTAAATGTTAAAAGAAGTGGACCAAAGGTTAGATTTTCTTAAAAAGCTATAAATGCAAATTGTTGGGTAGTTGAAAGACAAAAAATAGAGCTAAAAATTTGCAATTATTCCTTTTGTTTACTTACCCTTTCTATTGTGTATTTGATTCATTAAAGCATTTGTAAACCTTAGTATAGTGCAAAGTGATTTATACTTGTAAAAACTTTGAAATGGTGCACTATACTTGAGATTTAGTTCGTGTTGTGAGTTGAGATTATAATTTGTGTTAAGAGTTATTGTGATTAAGAATCTTGTAAAATCAAGATTAAGTGAGTTGTGAGTGTGAAACTTATACAATCAAGTTTGTATATATATAGTTCTTAAAACTTAGATTGAGAAATTGATAAAGTAATGTGAAGTCTTCGATTGGAGACATTGTGTGCTCGTGAGGAATAGGAGACAGTCCGAACTCCACGTTAAATTCTGATTTGATTTTTTCTATCCCTATCTCTTTTATTTTTTGCACTTATTATTATTTTATTATTATCTTAATTATACTTATCGTTACTTTATTATCTTGATATTATATTCATTTAGTTGCTTAAATCAAGAAATTAATATTAAAGTAAAATTTGGACATTAAACTTATTTCACAAACCACCTATCCCTCTCGAGTTCCTAATATAGTTTTTCAGTGGTAATATTGCCCCCATATGTTTTTGCGGTTATAATTAATTACGACCACTAGCTATTGGTTGCCATCCTCTCTTCCTACCATTGATTAACAATAAAAGTTGCTAATAACGACATTCTCTTAAGGTTATTGTGATGCATGATATTTAGGTTCTAATAATAAGAAATACCTAAAAAAGGTATCCACCGAAAAACATAAAAATAAAAAAAAGGTCCAGAAAATATCTTCACGGGATAAGCAAATCTTTTATCTTTTTTAAAGAATAAACACACTCTTAAATCGTGTACAGAGTACTTTAAATATATATAGAGAGAGAGTATTACTAATTTATTAAATCCATGGACTGCTAAATAATACCCCCTATTTGTAATATCTAGTAATATGACCTCTCGTTATTTTGGATTTCTATAAAACGATGAAAAAGATTAGAAAAAACGCTAATTAAATTGTTTAGAGTACTGAAAAGTGGGAAAACCATTACATATTATAATTGACTCATACCGTCGAATTTTGGCTCGATTTTGGGATCTACAGCCTCTAACATACACTGTCCCGATCTTAAGGGTATCATAGTTCAAACTCCCATCCTACTTGGCAACTGCATAATTGGTTATTCTCTTTTAAATTGAAAGCGAACACGATTCTCATAATTAAATGAAACGTATTCAAATCTCCCCTTTCCCCAAGTTATGATACAGTCGGAAAAAAAAAAAAAAAAAAAGAATATGAGACATACTTCACAAAGTTGACATTTGACAAAAAAAAAAAGAAAAAAAGAGAGAAACTTATAGATGATGGAAAACCAAATATTTAACCTGGTTATATTATATCTATCTATAATAATAAAGCCCAAAGTAAATATTTAGTGCTACATAAATTAAATGAATATAGGAACGATACAACAACCAATTCATTTGTTTTTAATCATATCTTGTCCCTTCTTATCAACCTCCCTCCCTCCCCTTACTTTTGAGTTTTATTAAAAGTGCATAAATGAGTTAAACAAGCTAACCCAATCAAATCCATAAGTTAAATAGGTCAAATTCATTTGATCTATATTTTAAATGAGTTAAAAAATCTCAACTCTAACTTATTAAAAAGTATATTAAAAGAGTTAGCCCATAGATGAGAAGTATAAATTTCTTAAACGAATCAATCTAAATCAGCTCGCTTTGGCTTGCTAATTAAAAGGTCAAGTTGATAGACTAAAGAATCTCAACCCAAATCTATTTAAAAAGCAAATTAAACAAATCAATCGGCAAACCAAAACTTATTCACACACCCCCTAAATTTTATCAAAAAGGTTAAAAGTTAATCTTCACACCTAACAATTTTCCATCAGTCTTACTTTCTTTATCGGAATTTGTAAACTTCAATTACAAGAGTGTGATATTATGCAATTTCCTTTTTCTAGCTAGTACTTAGAACAGTTTTTTTTTTTTTTTTTTTTTTGTTTCTTCCAACTACATTACAATGATATGACACTTAAAAAGAGTCCGAATGCAGACCAAACCATTTCATATAGTTCATAAACTCACGAAATTATGTCTCTTAAGTTACCTACTTACATGGTTTTGCTTCACTAATTTTGAGGCAGCACCACTCTTATGGCCATAGAAACATGTTGATTTCTGGATACTTTTGGTCCACTGTGGTACCGGCCATTCAATCTTTAATATTCATATGTGGTCACAATAATTTTTTTGAAGTTGATTTATTTAATGTATTGATCCAAATTAATCTTTGAAATATTAACTATATTAAGAGAACCTTCAAATCGGATGATAAATTGATATATTACAAATATATATATATATATATATATGAAAGATTGATTTATCACTCATTGAAAAAAAAATTTTCATTATCAATAACTTTCAAGAGGTGTAAGTATAGTATTTTAGAAATTAGAGATTTTTCTATAATTCTCATAGTTTTGGGAACTCTCATACTAATTTAACCTTCTATGCTATAGGTTTAGTTTACACCTCTTTATTATAAATCTATTGTACCATTCTATTTAATTTTTATACACACATTGTGGATGTTTCACTATTAATATATATATATACACTATTTAAATACATGCATTGTGGGAACACCACTTTTAGCATGAGAGTAATGTTTAGTTGCTGGGATGTTTTATTAGAAAAAAGAATCCACCAGGGAATATATAATCCTGTCAATTAGTTTTAATAGGAAACTTTGACGTCGAAAAGATGGATTGCAAAATATCCTCTAGCACAGCACTGATTATAATGAAATAAGAAATACTGACATGGCAAACGTTGCTGAAGATCATGGGGAGAGAGTGAATGTCCCCTATAAAGTAAAGCTTAGGTTTGGTATATCAAAATAAATTGAAATAAAATCTTGATTTGGAGTTTTATTCATTTTCATTTTTTTTAAAAGTATAGGTAAATAGTGGAATCATGGTTTTGTGATTACGGCTTCAAGATGTAATTCAGTTCTATCTTTGAGAAGGGAGAATCGCGATTCTACTCTCCCTTCATTAATTAAAATTATTTATGTAATTTTTAAATAAATTATTGTATGAAATAATTAAAGATATTTTTGATAAATAATACTGTTTACTTATTCAATGTCATTCACGTTCATTTCATTTCATAAACATTTCCAAACATACTTATTTCATTCTGATCAATTTCATTCCATTCTATTTTAGACCATTTTTTTTTTTAAGTTTTGCAACCTTCCAACATGAACTCTAACCGAGCTTTATAATCATAAAAGAAAAAATGTCATAGTTAAAATCTGAGCTGAAATTTATTATTTATTTAATAACAATATATAGAGCTAAATCTCAAATTTTTTATTTCTTAGTAACTGTTTGGACATTATTTGTATAATTTCAAAAGTTAAATGGTGAATTTATAGTTTAAAGTATATGCAATCTATTTATGCCTGATAAATATTTTGGATAGTAAATTTGTAATCAAACCTCTGTTTTCTCCATATTCTTCTAGATATAATGGCTAATTAGTGAAGGCTGTAGTTTCAATGTGTTACTTATATAACGGTAGCATGAAATCAACTATATCCATAGTCATGACATGGAAAATTCCTTCAGTTTTTGGATGCATATGCTGCGCCAGGATTTTCGTCCTATCCGGCGCTGATGTGGAATTTCTATCCGATAAAATTCTTATTCCTACCCCTACATGCCCTACACGAAGCCGTGCAGCAACAGCTAGCAAACTAAATACGACATGCATTTTCTAGTGTAAAAAATTTACGCGGATCAGCCTAAAAGCTTTAAAATTTGTTTGGAACTCTAACTTTTTGAAAAGTAGATACGTGATCTTTTTTTACTGACAACTATGTGTAAAATAAACTTATGTATATGCTTGTATGGTAATTTTTTTATTAATTTATTTAAATTTATCTACATATTTAAATTAACATAAGCATTTTTAGCTTTTTTTTTTAATTAAACGTTTAAATAAGCTTATTTTACACATAGTGATCTACCCAACATAAAAACAAAAAGTGCTAACTTTATTTTTGTGATAATAACCCCTACTTTTTGGAAAAAAGAAAAAAACCGAGAGTCTAATGAAAATGGTTTATGGCAACTTCCATGCTTTTGTTCCACTACAACAGCTGATGCATCTTTTGCAACAGGATGTTAGCCCTTGTGTACATATAAAAGGAGGATAACTTTGTTTTCTTCTTTTTTTTTTTTTTTTTTCTTTCCTGTATATTTAGCTTGCTATTCATACTAGTCCATAGGATGGTATGCTGTCTGTTTCTGGTAGTTATGCGTGTTATATGTAGTACTGTGGACTATGTTTTGGGCCAGGGTTAACATGCTGTATGTTTTGTACTTTCAATGTTTTGTTAGTTAATGAATCCATTTCACAAAAAACAAAAATCATTACCCCATTCGAATAAGACATAGGGCCCACGATCTTGTGTTCTATCGGGTTTTAAGTCAATCGAGTAGCTTCCATTTTCTCTCGGAGACGTAGTAATAATTTGCATAGTTAGGAAAATCATAATTCTATAAATTTACGATTTTAAAAAGTTTTTTTGATTTAACTCGTATCTAAATTATTTTTTATACAAAAACTTATATTTTTAATTAAGTTTACATGTAAATTCTATAAAAAATCAAGAAAAAATAAAAAAAATAGGAAAGTATGAATTTATCCAGAATCAAGTTATGGCATGTTAGGATAAAAAAAAAAGAAGTTAACTAATCAGAATAAACCAACTAAAATGTTAATTTGGAAGAGGATAAGGCCCTTTAGCAACTAGAAATTAGAGGAAAAAATAAGGCAATCATATAAATACCCCAAATCCTAATTGAAGGTCATTTGGTCTGTTTAGAGTCTTAAAAAAATAGAGAGAACACAAAAAAAGGGAATTACAATATTTTTTTCTTCCAAAATTTAGGAAAAATTTATGCAATAAGGGCTTATGGAGCAAATCCTCAACCTATGACCACCTACAAGTGAACTGTAAGCCTTGTAATCAACAACTCGAGCTTTGGTTCGTAGGATTTATGGCAATCGAACGATAAAATTAGAAATATTAATACAAGTGACCTCGTGAGTTTAGATTTATGAAAATAAATAATAAAATAATTAATTACTATAATATTGAAATATATGTGTATTACCTGTTATTTATTGAAAATACGTAAAACGAATTTTGATAACTAACGAATTAATAGAAATTAATTATATATGCATTAAAAATCATAAAATGACTTAAATAATATTTAAGAATATTTATTTGCACCATATATATTTATATGTGGGTAAAAATACCTGAAATTACTTCAACCAACAAACAAGTAAATGGAGAAGAGATAAGGGACACTTGGTAAGGAAAAATTGAAAGAAAAATCTCAAACACAACTATAGATTTAGCAAACCACTTACAAAACCTCATTTAGTCAGTTTAACATAAAAAAAAAAAAAATTAGAGAGAGGAGAGAAAAGAAGAAAAACCAATTTTAGCAAAATTACACAAAGAGTTTATAAAGGGAACTCACATCAAGCAACCACTTGGAGAGGAACGACCACCACTAATAGATAGTGGACCTTACGTCTAGAGCAGTAGACAATGGTGAAGCCACCACCGGTGGTTGGAAGCTTATTGATTGGTGAGTTCTAATTTCCTTTCTGAATTTGTTTAATTTAATAAAAATAACAAATATACATGGAAAATTATGAAATTTGATTTCCCTAGGTATTTTTTCATGTGTAATTATAATATCTAACCAGATTTTTTAAATTAGAAATTCTCATATAAGTTGTTTAAGAACAAGACTGATTTCAATAAATTTTGTATGAATTTTCAAAAATAATAAATAATGTTATTTCAAGCTAATTTTTGGTGTACATATTCCTCATATGATATATTTAATTTAAATAAAAATAATTTTTGATAAAATATACGTTTAGTATTTATTAAAATTATTTTACTGAATTTGCCCTATTTTTCATATAGAAGAAATAATAGGTTTTTAATTAAATTATTTAATGAACCTGATTTGTAATTACTTATAAAGCTTAGTTATGATCTTAGAAATATTCAGTTTGAATTTTATAATTTTTTTGGTTATTTACTTAATTTAAGCTAATTTTTAGCAAAATTGGATCTAAAATCGGCATACCAGAAAATAATATATATTAAACTATTTTAGTACTTTTCATGATCATAATATAACAACAATAATTTATTTAGTATAATATATTTTCCATAGCTTTAATAGAGCTTGGGTACTAATTATTATATATTTACCTAGAGTTTATGCATAATATGTACTAAATATGTAGGTAAAAGGGTATATTTAAGTTAATTTTGTGATTTAAGGTTAATTAGGTATAAATTATGATTTAGAATATAATTAGACATCTTAACATATTATTGGTAGTGAAAGATAATATATGTAGTGTTAGAGGTGTTAAATGGGGTGGTATAAGTATATAATATATAGTAATACATAATATGTGTATATAGAAAATAAATGAGTGAAAAAGCGTAGATAAAAATTTATGATATTATAATAATAGAAATATGATATAAATCTAATTTGGAATGGGAGTTTATGAAATTAAATGAAAAATGTAAGTTATTCTTAAATTAGGAGCAAATTCGGTAGCTAAATTAGGATTATAGTGTATTATATGGACTAAAGTGCTAGTTAAAGACCAAATACGATATTTAAGATACTCGAACATAATATAATTCATTTTACATTATGGTTTGAAACAAGATCTTAGAATTTGCATATAACACTTGTAGCTGGAACCGACTTAGAACCTAATTTAGAAACCGACTCCAAAACTAAATCAGAACCCAACCTGAAGTAGGAATAACTATAAGACACTTAAAAAAATAAATAATTAAGTATATTAAAACCCTAAACTAAAGATAATGTTAAACGTTAGAGGATAAAACTAATCTATGGCAATTATGTGGAAACTGAAATAATGCTTGTATTATAAGGATAATCAACGATGACTTGTGCAAGTCGCACCTTGAATGAGCAAGCGAAAAGTCTAAGTAAATTGTGATTAATACATTACTGTATTTCGGAGTACTGATTTGTAGTACTTGGAGGCTTAAAATTGTACTGGATTTTTCTTGTTAGATAGTTAATTATGTAGATGTGCTTGTTCTGAACTACTAATTTGATTAACGATTTGCTACTTTAGCTTGTATTTGTTTGAAATGATTGAACACCTTAAATCGAATTTAACCTAATATTTGACTTATAAATTTAAATTGGACTTACATAGCAACCCATTAGGGAAACATTAGAACTCTCCGACCAAATACCAACTCTTTCGAAAGGGATAATGCTAGATAGCATAATTAGTTCTTTCTTCATCTTTAGTCGAACTAAGTGACTGGTAAAGAGGTCGTAGCAAGGGTGAAGTTAATGGTTCGAAGGTAATCGCGGGAGGAGCGATGTCTGTCACGCCCCGAAGCGGCAGAGTCGTAACAGCCCCACCATGTAAATCACCCTAAGATAGAAGTTGGCCTCACAACCGCTATCTTAGACCTGATCTACACAAGGCGTCCACAACTAACCCGCTTTGAAGTAGACAGTTTGTAATTTAAATAAATTATTTACCTATAAAAGTGAGGAATTATATATATATGTTATCATTCAGTTATTGCAGTTAAAGTTTACAACATTTCTCTATAGTATATTCCCTAGTTATTACATCATTCGAAAATGAAAAATAATTCTAAAATAAAAACTTAGACCTTAAAATATGTGTTTATTCTTCAATGTTTTTCCTCACTCCCTAGGATCCAGTAGTTGCTAACTTCAGAGTAATTAGTTGCCGCTTCTCCAGTAGTTGCTAACTTCAGAGTAATTAGTTGCCGCTTCTTAGCCGGCACCTGCACGACGTCTATAGGGATGTGAGCAACCACAGCTCAATAAGTTAAGACGGAGGACTTAAAACTATACCATACACACAACAAGATTTTCAATCACTTATTAGGTGCAATGCATATGCAAGCAAATGCCATCGCACGACGTTGTCCGGCCTATCGTGAGATTAGAGAAATTGCGCCCGCTCTAATCCAGGTTGAGGAGTTGCCATTAATGCAATAGCTCACGACCAAACCCAGGCTTGTGTAATGGAGACCTTGCTCCTCCCGCGACTACCTTCGAACCACTGCCTTCACCCTCGCCGCGACCTCCTCTCCTGTCACTTAGTTCGACTGAGGATGAAGAAGGGACCATTTTGCAATCCTGCGCTATCCCTTCTGAAGGGGTCGGTATTTGGCCGGAGAGTCCTAAGTTCCCCTAACGGGTTGCCATGCATGTCCGATTATGATTACTGGTCGGATATTTAATTAAGTCCAATTTAGGGTGATCAATCCTTTCGTACAATTCATACCATACGTGCTAGAGTAACAAACAGAATCATAGTATCACCCATAATCAAGCACATACACACATTCAACTATCTAACAAGCACAACCAAGCATAATCTTAAGCCTCCAAAATACAGCATCGTATTAATCCCAACTTACCTCGACTCATCGCTCAATCACTCGAGGTCCAATTTGCTCAGGCCATCGCCGATCATCCCTATAACACAAACGTGGTTTCAGCTTTTCATATAACTATTATTGGTTCGTTTTATCCTATAATGCTTATTATTAGGTTTTGTTTAAGGTTTAATATGCCTAATTATCTAGGTATTAAGTCTTTTATAATTATTCTAAGTTTGGGGTTAGGTTTAGGTTCAGTTTTCGCATCGATTTCTAAATTAGGTTTTAGTTCAATTTCTAGGTAATGTTTTAGATTCCAACCTTAGAAATCCGTTTCAACCCATAATGTGAAATTAATCACATTACTTCCCGATCTCCTAAATACCATCATTACTCCTAGTCAGTATTTATTTTACCCGGTACACTTAAATTCATATTAATGTACCGAATTCACTCCAAATGTGAGAAATTTTTATATTTTTCATATAATTATATAAATTCAAGTTTCTTATCAGATTTATTATATATCTCTATTATTTATATAATATCAATTTTTATCCTAATATTTTCTATTTATTATATTTTCAAAAATTACATATTATGCATTATTGCCTATTATGTATTATAATGCATTTCTAATATTTCTATTACTTTAATTACCATCCCTAAACATCAATTATCATTTCAAAATGTCTAAATTCATCCTAAATCAGATTTTACTCCTAATTTACAAAATTAACTTAAAGTTAATTATTTTTCCTATTAATCATTTACTACATAATTAACCTAATAATTACATCTAACACTCTAAATGCTACAAGTATCATATACCATCAGATTTATACATCCTAAAACATATAATTATTCACTAAATCAGTAATTAATCATTTAATTACTTAATTAACCCTAAATTACCCATTTTATGCCTCATTTTATGGCCTAAAAATTATCTAAAAATTTCAAAAATTAATTTTTGAAAAAGGGTTTCATAGCACTATTCTATATCATCTAAGTAATCTACAAAAAAATTTTGGGCTCGAAACTACACTCCTAAGGTTATTTATTTCTAAACCGAAATGTGCTCGGTTTTGCACGATTTCTTAAGGACCATATATTACGGGGTATGTTTTCATCAATATAATATTTTTCCTACAAACTACATACAAAAATATCCCAGAATAACAAAATTCATAATTTTATAATAATATTTACTATTTTTACAAAATTACACAAAAATCGGGTTGGAAATCGGACTCACCGATTTGGGTGGCTCTGGCCACCGCGGGCCGCCGTGGCCTTGTCGGCCGGCCTGGCCGCTGCCACCACCGTGTGGTGGTGGTGGCCGTCCACTTCCAGCTGCTCGTCTGGTAGGGGTTCCCTTTAAAAGCCCTAACTGCACAGTTTTTCTTATTTTTTTTCTAAACCGAATTTTTCTCTCAATTTTCGACTCTCCCTAATTTTCTTTGATTTCTAACTGTCCAAGTGAGTTCCTGGATTTTTCTTGCTATTTATAGGGCTTTAGGGGATTTATTGTGCATTAATTTGGACAAGACAATTGCCTTATCCCTAAATTTTTTGCTTTTGTGTTGTTCTAATTTAATTGGTTGATTTTTCTTTTTCAGATACTTTCCACAACCAACTTTGCATCATTCTACACTCTTCTGATTTTTTTCTGATTTTTCCATAATTAATTTATAATTTTCTTTAATTATTTACTAAGTTTTTAGCTAATTTAGGTAATTTCGTGTATTTTTATCTACACGTAAATACATATGGGGTACATGTGAACATTCCTAAGTATTATTTTGGTCGTTCTAAAATTTTTAGTATACATATAATCTATCTCTAGTAATTTATTAGTTATTAGATTATACTTTTTGCCTTTTCAGTAATTAACAATTATTATATTTAAAATTTGAAAATTTTATAGTCTCTTATTTTATTTCTTATTTTCTTAAATTCAAGCTTACAGGATCATTTTTACTAATATTTCTCTCAATAGTTTATAATTTGGGGTTTGATCGGATTCCTCAACCGATCGTCCAAAACCTTATATTCTAAGTTCAATCATATGGTCAATTGGCTTAACTTTGGGGCTTACAATATCTCTATTGCACAAGCTTAGGTTTGGTTGCGAGCTGTTGCATTAATAGAAACTCCTCAACTTAAATTGAAGTGGGTGCAATTTATTTAATCTCATAATAGACTAGACAACGTCGTGCGATGACATTTACTTAAACATGCATTACATCCAATAATTTGATTGATAACCCTGTTTGTATTTGCTATATGGTTTTAAGTCTCCGTCCCAATTTACTGAGCCGTAATTGCTCATATTCCTATAAACTTTGTTGTAAGTATTAATTAGGAAGCAACTTACATTTATCTTGAAGTTAGCAACTATAGGATCCTAGGAAGTAAGGATGCAAACCGAAGACTGAAGACCAAATATACTCTTTAATTAGATTTATTTTAAAACTTTTAGTATTAGTTTACAAATTACTCAATTAAATTGTAATTAGATTACTGGGCCTTGTAAATATACTCAGGATGTGACATGAACCACCACCACCAACACACCTTACCACCATCGCCTAGACCAACCAACACCCATAGGACCACTACTAGTAGTCAAAAGTCCATCAACCAAGTGAGTTCGATTTCAATCCAAATTTGTTTAATTTATTTAAATTATCAATTTTATCTAGAAAATTATGAAATTTAGTATTTTGATGTTTTTATGTATGTAGATTTAGGAAAAAAATATTGGTTTGATTAAATTATATTTGAAAATATGAAGTGCTTAAGAAATTATGTAAACCCAAGTATATTTCGATTTAGAAATAAATAGCCTTATAAGTATAGTTTTAAGTACAATTTTTTTGTAGACTATTTAGAGGATGTAGAATAGTGTTATAAAGCCATTTTTCAGAAATTTTTTCAGAAAGAAATTTTAAAAAATTTTAAGTTATTTTTAAGCCATTAAAAATATATATATATAATTAGTGATTTTGGGGTTAATTAATGGTTAATTGAATAATTACTGATTTAGTATATAATTAAGTGTTTTAAGATGTTCATATCTAATGTGATATGATAATAGTAATATTTGGAGTATTATATGTAATTATTATGAGTATTATGTAGTAAATATATGTAATTTTAATAAGAAGTGGAATTGGAATTGGAATTATAATAACTATAAAATATTAGGTTAAAAATTTGTAATATATTAATAATAATAATAATAAACAACAAATTTGATATGAATATAAATTTTAATGAATTATATAAAAAATAAAAAATTTTCTCATATTGAGAGTAAATTCAGTATATAAATGAGGACTAAGATGTACCATAAGGCTAAACTATTAGTTAGAGACGAAAAGGGATATTTAGGATACCCAAATACAATGTGATTAATTCCATATTATGGTTCGGAATGCATTCTTAGGATTTACATATAATACCTGTAGTTGAAATTAATTTAGAATTTAAATCAGAATCGAATTTGGAAACCGAATCCAAAACTAACATTAAATGAATTGATATTAAATAATATATATATATATATGTGGAAAATTGAGTTAAATCATAACCTAAAGTTTATATATAATATTAGAATATAAATACTAAAAGAATATTTATATTATAGGACACGTGGAGACAAGTAACCTACGTTAGTCGAGTGAGCTAACTGAAGACTTCAGATAAGTTGGGTTCAATACCTTATCATATTTTGGAGTATTGTTTTGAAGTATTCGGAAGCTTAGGATTGTATATGACTATGTTTGTAAGTAGTTATATAAGTATATGCTTATGTATTTGATTTTGTACTAAAAATTTGTATTGTGTATTGGTGATTGATGTGAATTGAATGGTGTGAGATTGCTTGATCGCCCTAAACCGTACTTCATCATAATCAACCTCAATACCCTAATTAGACATGCATTACAACCCTTTAGGGAATTATTAGAATTCTCCAACCAAACATCAATACCTTTAAAAAAGATAGGACTAGATAGCATAATGGTTTTTTCTTCATCCTTAGCCGAACTAAGTGACAAGATAGAAGGTTATGATAAGGATGAGGACAATGGTTCAAAGGATAATTATGGGGAGAGCGATGTCTCAATTGCATAAACTTGGGTTTGGTTGTAAACTGTTATATAAACATGAAAACTCCTCAACTCGAATTAAAGCAGGTGAAATTACTCTAATTTCATAACAGATCGAACTACATTATGTGATGACATTTGCTTGTTACATTGCATATAATTAATTGTTTGATAACGTTATTTATGTTTGTTATGCATTCATAAGTTTCCAACCTAACTTACTGAGTTATGGTTGCTCATACTCTTATAAATATTTTTGCAGGTTCTGACTGATGTGCCATAATATAATTATCCTGAGGTCAGTATCTTTTTGAAGTTATAGGAGAGTGAGGACCAACCGGTAAAACAATTGAGTCCTTTAATATTTTGTTAGTACTTTTAGGTTTATGAACTAGAATTGTGATATGTTCGTTCACAGACTACCGTAGTATGTTTAATTTCCTAGGATTATAAGACAATATAAATGTAATTATGTATATATGACTTAAGGTTTTAGATTTTTACGTAAATTTTACCATAAATTTTAATTGAGCTATTTATTTCAAAGTGAGGAATCGTAGATGCCTTGTGTAAATTTTATCTATAATAGAAACTGTGAGGTTGATTACTATCATAAGTTGATTTACACAGTGAAACTATTACGACTCTACAATTTCGAGGTGTAACATAATACCTTAATACACAACCTAGAGGCTTTGCCACCAGGTTATGGCAGCCACCTATACCGATATGACAAGCCTATTCCCTAAGCTTCTACCAATTGGCAGAAAGGTGGAAGTTTTTTCTTATATTAATAACGCTATCTCCTTGGATTTCATTCCAACTAATCCCCTTTTGTCATGTGACCTAGCAGGTTAGTCCCCTTACTTATAAATAAGAGGGGAAGCACCAAGTAAGGGTATTGAATCTTTTCAGACACTCTTCTTAGTTAATTCTCTCTCTTACACACATATTCTCTTAACTCTGTATACTCTTCTAACTAACTTAAGTGTTGAAGGGCTCTCATTGATTACGCCACATAGAGCTTTTTACAGGCCCACTACCACCAGCGGTTACCAAACCACCAAGAACTCCATTAGAAATCATATATGTGATATCTACTATCACCATGAACTATAGTTACAAATATCCTAAGTATAACAAAATTACCAGTATGTCATGCTTATCTTTCTAAGAAAATTAGATATTTTTTGAAAAAATTACTTTACTTATATTTTACTTTCATTTTTCTATTTAAGTTTTATTTTTCATAAAAACATCAATTTCATTCAATTAAGATAATAACATTAATTAGATTGATTAATACAAGAGAATTGATAGACAAAAAGTTAGGGGAATGAAAAGCTAACTAAATAGATGTGCACATCTCTTTAAACATCAAAATGTCTTGTATTGAAATACAATCGTTTATCTTAAAAGAATAAAACCCATTCAACTGATTAGGGAAATGAATCCCATAAAACAAATTATATAATCCTATATATAAGGGATGAAAACAAAAAAGAAATATAACAAACATGTAAATCCCGCTTTATTCAAAATCTTTTATGAGACTCATTGCCTTAAGTTTTAAACTAACTATATCTACAAAAGTGGACTTATAATGATAAAGTCGTAACGTCAATGAATCAATGATAGTAGAAAGTCAGGAATGCCAGAGGAAAAAAAAATATTTGAGACTAGTAATAGTTGGTCTTTGGATTTAGCATGGTGGAAAAATGAGAAAAGATTTTAAAAAGGAAGGATAAGCGCTGTACTAGATTTGTTAAGGAGTTCACAAAGATAGTTTTTCTTCTTTTTATTATGAGTAGGTATGTTCATTTAAGGGAAATCCTAATTCCATTCCCTCTTAGTTCCTTACTCTCCATCTTTTACCCATTTACCATGTTTACTTCTCCATATTTTCATTCTTAAGGAATCCCAATTTCTAAAAATTAGGCATTAGGATTTCTTAAGGAAAGTTAAGAAATCTAATTCTAAGTAAAAAAAAAATACTACACCTACCCTTTTTCTTCATCCACCACCACTATCGTTATCATCACAAGCACACCATTGCCACCATCGACCACCAACACAGCTACCATCACCACCACTAATACTATTATTGCTACCACCATCATCTACTGTAACCTCTACCACCATTACTACCTATTATCTTACTTTAGAGTTAGTTGTGAAAAAAAATGGATCGAGGATGATTCAATTATTAAAATTTTATTATCTATTTATTCTTAAGTTGCCCTTTAAGTAAAATAAACAAATTAATATATATTATACTCTTATTACATTTTTTGGGAATTTCAATTACATTCTCCTTTTATCCATTCAATGAAGTGAATATGTATAATTATATATACTTATATATTATATATATCATAATCACATCATGATTTGAATAGAGATCCAGATATATGCTAAATAATATTTTTATTTGAGTTCAAGAATAATATAAATTTGAATATTATAAGCCTTTTATTGGATTTAAAATCAAACTTTGATGCAATTTACCTAAACTATGTTAAGCAGATGGACAAAGGGAAGGCTAAAGCTTAAAGGCACATCCATGATGTAGAATACTGACATCTTAGAGGTAGAGTCGATAAGACAATTTGATCAAGAGATTCATATTATGATTAAGGTAAGTGTAGGCACTAAAGGTGTAAGTGAATCAAGCCGGTTTGTAAACTATTCGAGTTCTATTGAAGGTTTTTTCAAACTTGATTTGGTGGTAGTCCAGTTGAACTCAAGCTCAAGCTCAAGCTCAAATTACTTGAGTAATAAATCAAGTCGAGCTTGAGCTTGAGCTTTAAAATCCATAAGCCTAATTGAGCTTAATCAAGGTCAGTATAATTTTTTAATTTATTTTTATTTTTTAAATATAAGTGAGTATGGAGTTATTTAAGGAAAATTTATAAAACATTCAAACTTAATCAAGTTAATTAAGCCAAATTCAAGCTTGCCATATATATTGTTAAGTTAAGCTTGAAGTCAAAATTTAAAGCTCAATTAAACTCAAGTCAAGCTCAAACTTCTAGTTTTTAAGTTGAGCTCGAGCTCGAGTTCGAGCTCCAGCTCAAGCCTAATATGTACTGATTTGACTTGACTCAATTACACCTTTAATAGACAACTCATCTTTAACCTCTTATTTTTCAATTCTTTTAGATTTATAGAAAAGTACAATAAAAATTTTTAAAAAGTCATTTTTCTTGCATTTTTCGTGTTTTGTTGTTTTTATTCCCTTAGGAAAAAAAGCCTATTAGTTAGTTTTTTTTTTTTTATTTCTTCATGGATCTTAATAAGTTAGTCCCTAGATGTGGTTTTTATCTGATTAAAATTTTTCTAAGGTTATTTTTTAGAAAACTCGTAGGCTAATAGCTTGCTCAGAATTTTTTCACTCATCAACCCTAATCAAATCTTTTAACTTAAAACATTTTTTTAGAAAATATTTTTCCTTAGTTTTATATCATGTAATTTATTTTAAGTGAGTTAAGCTTAATGTAATTTAAATTAAGAAAAAATCCAAAATAAAGCTCGATAGTAAGGCCTTTAAAATATATGTGATTTTAATATTATGTTATTTATGCTTCTTTGTGTTTAGATTTTTTATTTAAATTACTAGATAATCTAAGATTCTTTACTCATTATGCAAGAGGTTGGCCTTGGGACAAAAATCTGTTGTCCCAACTTTCATGTCCCATAGCTATCTCAACTATTGAAAATTTGTCACGTGGCATATTAACTCTAAGCACAAGAAAGCCAATTTTTACTATATATGCATTAACTATGTATGCAGATTTTTTGGCTTGTGATATTTAACGTCACAATCTTCGAAAATTTAGTAAAATGAAGCCTAATCTTTTTGCAAGTTATGGAATGATATTTTACCAAAATATGGACTAATATTTCCAAGATATACAACATAAAGACACTTAAACATGGACGATTAATACAAATTGCATGAACAATCCTAGAACATAACAATTTTGCTTTTTACTTTTTTCCCAATACTTTCACCTACTTTTTTTTTTAATAGAATTTGCAAAGTCTAAAGAATTTTTATTGACTCATAAATTTTAAGCCTCCATTAATTACACTTCATACACCATAAAAAGTTAGTAATATGTTATATTAGCAAGTTATATTTTTATTTGATATTTTAATTCTTTGATAGTGCTCTTTCTTGATATAATCATATTACAAAGAATAAATGATTTGTTGGCTACATATCATAAAGGCATTTTCTTCCATTTTTTTTTTTCCTGTTACTATTTATTTTTAAGTATATAATAAATGATAATATTTTGTGCACTTGTTTAATAAACTTGAATTCAATTATGAAGCTATGTCAATTCTTGTAAATAGATGCTTTTATGGATTAAAGTATATGTTTTAGATAAAAAAAAAAAAGATTAAAGAAGCCTTTTTTTTTTTCATATCAACAATAATAATCATGATAAGAAATTGTCACAAGGAAAAAGATAAAAATCATGTGATGAATTTTAAAAGTTGAACGATGGTAAAATCGATATTGTGAGTGAATAAAAATTGTGAGGTATACAAATAGAATTACATGAAATTGTGATAGGAAAAGAAAAGGAAAAAAGTTAATAAAATAGCATTTGTAATGTAGGTATTTAAAATTCATTACCTTTTTAAAAATTTCTTTCCATTTTTATTGTCTCTATAATATTTCATCGACTATTCTAAATTTTAATCAATATGTTTTAGTTTGAAATAAAATTGATCTATTTTGTGCTATGAAGAAGATTAAGAATTGAGTTAACTTATCAAATTTTTAATGTTTTATCTATATATCTATATAATTTCCAAGTCTATGGAAGCCGAAAATGCTATTTTTCTAGATGGAAATCTAACATATAGAAAACTTAACTTTGTTGAAGATTTGAAGAGAACAAAGATGATTTGAGTATTGATCTCATCACTAATATTGATAATGAAGAATTAGATATTCATACTAGCATTGTAGGAAAAGGATATACCAAGTGTTGGGAAAGTGTTTGAGATCGAGGAAGAAGCATATGATTTTTATAATCAATATATCAAAGAGGTTGGGTTTAGTATTCGAAGACATAAGGTACATAAAGATTCCAAAGGTGAATAGATACATCGTATTTTTTGTTGATCATGCTAGCAAAAGAGAAAAAATGACAAAAGAAGAACTAATGTAAACCAACATTGACCATTGATAGGATTCGGTTGCTTAGCACAAACGAAAATAAAAAGGCGATATAATGGTAAGTTCCAAGTGATAAAATTTATCTCTAGTTATACACATTCTCTAGCTTCTCCTTAAAAAAAGATTTCTTATATCACATAGGAGTTTAAATTTCATACAACAAGCTGAAGCTGACTTAGTTGAAAGTTTTAGAATCACACTAAAAGCTAATATTAGAATAATGTCGAGAAGGATAGGAGGGTGTGGGAATCTTGGGTTTCTTCCTAAAGATTATAATAATAATTTACAAGCTAAAAGAACCTAAAATATGAGAATTGGTAGCACAAATGAAGTGTTGGAATATATGTAAAATAAGCAATCTGAAGATTTGAACTTTTCTTATGCTATACAAGTTGATGTTGATGATTTCATTACAAATATCTTTTTGGCTAATGATTGAATGAAAACTAATTTTGATTGTTTCAATGATGTTGTTTATTTTGACACGACATACAAAAAATGTAGGTATGGTAGATCACTTGCATTATTTATTAGTATAAACTACCACAAAGAAAGCATTATTTTTGGTGCAGCCTTATTATATAATGAGATTATTGATACATTCAAGTGGTTATTTGAAGTTTTTGTTAAGATAATGTTTGGAGAAAAAACCAAAAACAATTATCATTAATGAAGCTCCTACAATGGTAAAAGCATTAAATGAAGTTTAGCCAGCTAGACATCATTTATGTGGATGGCATATGTACCAAAATGCAGCAAAGCATCTAAGTCGTACATTTGAAAAATTTGGCACATTTGTTGGAGACTTTAGCACATGTATATATGAATATAATATTGAAGAGGATTTGATTAAAGCATGATATAAAATACTTCAAAAATATGATCTCTGTGAAAATACATAGTTATAACAATAGTTTGAGATACAAAATAAATGTGCGCTAGTTTATGGTCGGATGGCATTTTGTGTTAACGTGAGTATTACTCAAAGAAGTGAAAGTATGAATAATCAGATCAAGAAGTATATTAGCTACGTCTCGATCTTCTACGATTCTTTCAACATTTTGAAAGACTAGTGGACAATAGATGTTATGAAGAGTTGAAAGCAGACTTTAAAGCTAGTTAAAGTATGCCTTTTATGCCAAATAGAGTAGAAAAATTAAAGCATGCTATAGAAGTCTACACTCTAGCAATATTTAAGATACTTCATGATGAGCTTTGGCAAACATTGGATTGTGATGTATGCATCATTGAGGAGATTGGATTGGTAATTAAATATAAAGTTAAGCTTCCAAGAAGATCCCATCACCATATTGTTTATTTTAACTCGCATAATGTTCAAGCTGATTGTAGTTTCAACAAATATGAGTTTTTGAGAATCCTATCGCATATACTTTAAAAAATTTATTGTTTCACGATATTGAACAAGTACTTGAAAGGCACATTCTAAAGAGATGGACAAAAGATGCAAAGGTTGGGTTTATGCTTGCATCTCATTTATGTGAATTGCGTGGTTCAAAGCCAAGCATTGGGAAATGTTATAAAACATTAAGTAGATTATTTTCTCATTTAGCAGCTAAAGCTTTCTTAACAAATGAATATTTTAATATAACGATTGATGGTAATGAGAATGTCATAAGAAAAATTAAGGTAAGTATGAAAGGCTTATCTCTTGAAAATAACCCTAAAGAAAGAGTATGCTATAAAGAAGTCAATTTAGGAAGTAAAGTAAAATGATTAAAAATGAAACTAAGAGCTACAAGCAAAAATAGTGCCTTAAAAAAAGCAACTAAATGGAAAAAATCGATATGTACATTGGTATGAAAATCAAACATTTCTTGTTTTTTATTTCTTATATCATATCATTTAATTGCATATATTTCTAGTGTTTTTATAATATTAGTTTATCTTAATTACAGAAATCTATTGCTATTACTATTAAGTCAATTATGGATACTCAGGAAAAATTTGCATGATGATCAAATATTAACGCATGTAGTAACGTAATCTTCTCATCTTCATATTTTATTAAGTCATTGTAAATATATTATATTTATCTTCAAATAAAAGATTAAATCTTTTTAATTTCAAGTTCCTTCAACAAATGAAATTAATATGTCATCTCATCATATTTCAGTAAATTATTTTTCAATAACTAGATAAGTCTCAATATTTAGACATATTAATATTCATTCATATATTTTATTTCTTTTGTGTTTTTCCCTTCAAAATTATGATATTGCAAGAGAATGCTGCTTTTTTAGATAACTCTTCTATAGATATGATTGATCTTAATCAATTACCTTTAACATTTTCTTCGTTAGATGTAAGCAATGATAATTGAAATTTTCTTTTTAGAATAGGAAAAATTTATTAATGATTTTGCTTTTTATATTTTAAGAGAATTCAAATTGTAGCTCTTGCATGGTAAGAATGAGTGGAACTAGCGCAAACAATACATGAAATATCACATGTAATATAATATAAATATTTTTTTTCCTTTGAAAATAAACAAATTATCTATTAATCTTTAACTTATTTTAAAAATTTATTTGCATGTCTAGGTTCAATATAGCAACCAAAATTTGGGTATTTAAGACAATGGGATTGTAATACCCCATATGAAAAAAAAAAGGATATAAAAGAATAAAGTCATAAAAATAAATAAAGGATTAGTAAGTTATAAGTAAAAAGCATTTAGGTCTTAAGCAACAATTTAATAAAGGGTAATGTTGGAAGTATAAAAATTTCCTAACCTATCTAATGTATATTTATTACGTTGTTTCCTATAAACTCTTTTAGGCTTCTTAGAGCTATCAAATAAGACTCTTTCACTACAAACCCAGCAAACGCTAAAGGCACATTAAGAATATTAAATCTTATCGGTTTTTAGAGAAAAAAGTTGGATTGATTTAAATCTCTCTTAATAGTGTAACTCATATGAAGAAGGGAATCGCAAGGCTTACACAATCTTCGAAGATTTCCAATGGTAAGTGAAGAGTCAATTATGAAATTTAGGTTTTAATTAAATCTAAGTAATACACATTAATATTTTAGGGTTCTGCATTGATTGGTTGTGGAAAAACGAAGAAACTTGAAAGAATTGTAAAAAAATTATGGTAAAATTTCCTTTACACTATAGATTTTTCTTATAATCTTTTTATTTAAGAAGATTATAGTGATAATTTAGTAGTTAAGTGATAAACATAATGGAAAAGTTTGATGTTGATGGAATAAGTATTGAATTTAAAATAAGAGTTAGAGATGTGTAATTTACAATGTACTGTTAATGAGGTTTTTGTTGAAGAGTCGGGTTATTTTAATTTAGTCGTATCCCTTACAGTAATGAAGTGTAACTTAGTACATTACACAGCCAAAAGGATAAAATCTTAGCCCTGATCATGTCCTAAGCTTTACTCTTTTAAGTTGAGTTTTTCCTCTTCTTTTTTTTTTATTTCTTTGTTACTTCTAAAATAAACCACTTTAATGTATCATTAAGTGAATTTAAGGAGATGTAAATGGTCTAAAAGTAAGTTTTAATTAAGAGATAAGTTTATTCAATATTTAAAAGAGTTTAATAAGTATTTATTGTTTCTAGGATTTAAAGTTAGGCACGATTCGCTGGTAACGAATTTTAAATGTCAAGGTATGTGACACTTGCTTGTTGTATGTGAGTGTTAGGATAGTAAAAATTAAAATAAATTAAATGTATATCCGGTTTATGTATCTTTTTATTACTTGTGTTTGGCTTGTCCTATGGGCCTGGAGTGGTAAATTCTTAAGAGACAATCCTAATGATCCTTGCGATGTGTTGTCCTTTATGGAGTCTCACTTAGAAATGATCTAAGTTAAATTTAGGTTGTTGTAAAGAAGCCTAAATAGGGATGCCCAATGTTAGGTTGTAGAGGGACTCAAAGAGACATACCCAAACGCTAGGTTGTGATATGAATTGTGATGTGATCGGGTCGTGAGGATCATTACTGTGTATTTGTGTGACTGACTTAAAAGCAAGGATAAATGAATGAATTGTGTGGATTACTTATTTTGCATTTCTACGCATGTGATTATGTATTATTTGATCATGTGCATATGGTCATGTCTTGTGACTAAGCTCCAGCTCGCTTTATTATATTTTTAGTTGTAAGACTTATAATTGTACTGTTTGACTTCAATAATTTATGAAGCTAATTGTTACTGCCTTGGGAATAGGAAGAGTAAAGATCGCATATGGTATTGAAGAATATCCCTAAAAATTAATTGATAAGATTATTTGGTCTTATATGGTAGCGTTGATTGATTGAATATCAATATTTTTTAACTAAAAGTTATTCTAGCATTATTTGAAGATTTAATTATATAAAATTATTTGGAAACTTTTATAGTATTATTTAAAGTTTTTAATTGGATGTTACGCCTGAAGTGTCATTAGTGATTAAGGACATGTAGCAATCTGTAATGTTCTTGATTTTGGGGCGTTATAGATAAAGTAGTATCAAATCCTAAGTTATGAATCCTTAGAAACAAAAAAAGTAAGAGAAAAATAATAATAAGCAATAAATTAATAAGACGGTTTGATGATGAGTGGGGTAAGATGTGGGTTAGGTTTGACTTTAAGAGGAAATTTATGTTTTGAATTGGCAATTACATAAAATTATTTTATTTAATCTCATTATTTATTTTGAGGATTTCATTTAACTATTTGAGAACAATAGATGTCTACATCATTGTCTAGTTATGTTTAGGAGGTTAAAAAAAAAATAGAAGTATAATACTTGAGAGTAGAGATATATAAAAAAAAACATGATAGTATAGTAAAAGATATGAACCTTTACTATATAAAAAAATACCTTTAAGGTAAAATGTTTATTGTTAATTGACTTGGAGTGATACATACTACAAGTAATATATCTTATGATTATGAAATTTATAACCATAGAAGCATATTAAGTTTCTTTTGACCTGTAATTTTAAGTAATAAATAAAAGAAGGAACAATAATGATGATATTGAGATCCATGACCTTTATAAAATTATCTTTGACCAATATGTAATAAAATATGGAATTAATAAGACATTTAAGAAATAGGAAAATATAAAATAGTTATAAATAGCCCTAATTACTAGCATAAGTATAATAAAGTAAGAAACAAAAGTATTTTTTTTGGAAGAAAATACAATGGATAAAACAAAATTCTTATATAAGATTTATTGATTACTAAATGATTATATGGAAAGTTAAAAATTGTCAAAATAGTAAACGTAGTAAGAATACATTTAAATATTACAAGAATATTTATGTATTCATAAATACATGTCAATTTTTGTTTGATGATCAATATGTAGCAAATTAAGAAGCTACTAAATGGCAATTGAGAAATAAGAAACAACCAAATGCGAAATAAATAATCATAATCGTAAACTAATAACCCAAAAATCTACTATAATTTCCCTAAACAAATATAAAGTCTATTTTAACTACAATCCATATGAATGGAGACATTACAAGAACATAATAATAACTAACAATAATAACAACAATATTAACAACACTAATAATAATAATTGAGTATTTTAACAATAATAGTGATACTAATAACAATAGTAAAGTTGTCTCACTAGACCATTCATGTGAGCAATAATGCAACAATAACAAAAAAGTTCATTAAATTGTAACGAATAATGATAATAATAGAGTTTAATGAGATATTTTATATGTACATTAATGCATGCATGCATGTAATGGGATTGACAAGTTTCTTTTCTGTCTTGTGATTGATCTAAGTCATGTTAAATATGTCAGGTGTTGTCAACAATATCGTCATGTTGTGTCGCGTTTATTATGTAAGTCAAGTTAAGTTGTCAGTCACGTCTTAGTCCAATCAAATCATGTCTTGTTACTCATTGATCTACATCTATGTTTGCGTGTATTGAGACGCTTCATATGTAAATTACTTAACATTACCTAAAGTAATAAAAGCATAAAAGTATTCAATTGATAACTATCAACTAATTAATCTACAATAAAATCTTGGAAAGAAACAAAATAGGCCTATAAATTTAATAATAGTAATGACAAGCAACCGTAATTATAATAATAGCAAGAAGTGATAAAATATGATAAAAATTTAACAAAATTCTTTAAAACTCAATTAAACAACTCCAAGTACATCAAATATTTCAACTGCATTATAATCTATAATTATAATAATTGTAGTAATATGGTAAAATCAATCAAACATATGTACACCAAAAACATAGCATAGCAACAAGGGTATCCTCTTCAATTTAACAACTTTGAACTTGTCACAGGTCACAAGAGAATGGGTAACTCAAGATTAAATTATGTTAACAATAGTAGAAATGTCAAATAGTGAGAACTCTTGAAATAAATAGTTGAGAATAGTTGGTAGAGAAAAGAATTTAACAAACTCTAGAAACATGAACTTTTTTTCTTAAAGTCACAGAATTGTTTAAAGATTATAAGATATAAAATATAGAGACTCCTGTTGTTTGATTAAGTCTCTAATCTATTGGGAGTTATAAAATGGTGATGGAAGTGAGGTCATAAGAAATGTTTTGGGTATAGCTCTTATTATTAATGTTGTGGTTATTCATCCAGTGTTAGTAATATTATACTTAAATGATTTATAAATGGGAAGTAGATGATATAAGAATGTAGGACAAAGAGAATATTTGAATATAAAAGAGATAAAAGAAGAAAATACAAGTTTTAAACTGAATTTATTGACTTCTAAAGTGTTATGAAATTTGTTGAGCTATGGGGTAAATTTAGTACAAGCTGATATGGAAAGACAACATGAGATAAGTGTAAAGAAGTTATTGTGAAACTGAAACAACTTAAGCAATTTAGTGATTGGGTTAAAGTCTATGTTAGAGTTAGAAAGAGAGAGAGTTGGTTATTTAAGTGGAATCGTGAATATCAAAGAGAATCTAAAGAAGATGAATTTATTCATATATTAAGGTGTAGTAGAGTAACTAGAATGAATAAGAGGTTATTTAGGAATCGATAATTGATTTTCCTAAGCTAGTAAAGTTGGAGCTCTCAAATAAATAAAAGGAGTTTAGTTATTAAAAGTTAATTTAGAGAGAAATATTACTTTTTGGGAGAAACTAACTATAATCTAATGTTATTAGGAAAGTAATCCAAAGAAGCTTAAGTTTTTTTTAATCAAAGTAGACTAAGGATCAAGTTATACAGAGCCATAATAATTGAGACAAGTTAAAGGGAAAAATGATCAAAATTTCATGGTTAAATTATAATGAGAGTAGTATAGTGGAAGATGAGCTAAAGAAGAACCTTATGTAATTGACGATTTATGACGATAATAGGAGATTTGATGGATAGTAGATAATAATTTTAGGAATGATCATGTAACAAGACAAATAGTTGGATATGTAAAGGTGATATTAAGGAAGAGAAATAATTAAATAAGTAAAGTTTAAGGGAGTAACTTATCTCGAAGTCAAAGAAACTTATGGGAATAAGTCTTCGAAGTTACCTTAATGTTTAAGTAACTTTCGAGGACAAAAGTTCTTTGAAGAGAGGGAGAATATAATACCTTAGGAAAAAAGAAAAAGAGATATAAAAGAATGAAGTCATAAAAATAAATAAAGAATGAGTAAGTTACAAATAAGGAATATTAAGGTCTTAAGCAACGATTTAATGAAGGGTAATGCTAAGAGTACAAAAATTTTCTCACTTAGCTAGCGCATATATATTACATTATTTCCTAAAAACTCTTTTAAACTTCTTGGAGCTATCGAATAAGACTTTTCCACTACAAACCTGGGAAACGCTTAAGGTACATCAAGAATATTAAATCTTATCGGTTTTTAGAGGAAAAAGTTAGATTGATTTAAATTTCTTTTGGTGGTGTAACTCATCTGAAGAAGGGAATCGAAAGGCTTTTATAACTTTCAAAGATTTCCAATGGTAAGTGAAGAGTCAATTATAAAATTTAGGTTTTGATTAAATCTAAATGATATGCATTGATATTTTAGGGTTATGTATTGATTAGCTGTAAGGAAAATGAAGAAACTCCAAAGAATTGTAAAAAAAATTAAGGTAAAGTATCTTTTACACCACAGATTTTTCTTATAATATTTCTATTTAAGAAGATTATGGTAATGATTTGGTAGTTAAAGTGATAAACATAATGGGAAAGTTTGATGTTAATGGAATAAATATTAAATTTGAAATAATAGTTAGATATATGTAATTTGTAATGTATTGCTAATAAGGTTTTTGTTGATGAGTCAGGTTATTTTTAATAATTTAAGGGTTTTTGATCTATGTGTTAAGATGTTAGAGGATAAAATAAGTTTAAAAGGTTTTAATTGAAAGAGAAAAAAAAAAAAAGTTCGACTAGAAAGTTATATAAACAAAAGACATAATCATGTCCTTAGTTGTATCCCTTGTAGTAGGTAACGTAAGCATGTAGACCAAAAAGTTATACAACTAAAAGATACGATCGTGTCCTTTGCAGTAATGAAGTGTAACTTAGCAAGTTATACATCCAAAAAGATACAATTATGTCCTTGACCGTGTCTTAAGCTTTACTCCTTTAAGTTGAGTTTTTCCTCTCTTTTTTGTTTTATTCTTTTGTTACTTTTAAAATAAACCTCTTTATTGTATCATTAAGTAAATTTAAAGAGATTTAAATGGTCTAAAAGTAAATTGTAACTCAGGAACAACGTTTATTTAATATTTAAAGGGGTTTAATGAGTATTTATTATTTTTAGGATTTAAAGCTAGGCTTGATTAGTTAGTAATGGATTCCAAATCTCAAGGTATGTAACACTTGCTTGTTGTATGTGAGTATTAGGATAGCAAAAATTAAAATAAATTAAATTTATATTCGGCTTATGTATCTTTTTATTGCTTATGTTTGGTTTCTTTTATAGCTCAGAATGGCAGATCCCTATGGGGTAACCTCAATGATCCTTGCGACGTGTTGTCTTTTATGGAATCTTAGTTAGGAATGATCTGAGGTAGGTTTAAATTACTGTGGGGGGGCCCGAAGAGGCATACCCATGTTAAGTTGTAGAAGGGCTTGGAGAGGTATGCTCAAACGCTAAGTTGTGATACGAATTGTGATATAATTGAGTTGTAAGGACCATTACTGTGTATTTGTATGATTGACTTAAAAACAGAGATAAATGAATGAATGAATTGTTTGGATTACTTGTTTTGTATTTCTACCCATTTGATTATGCATTGTTTGATTACGTGCATGTGGTTATGTGTTACGTACTGGGCTTCGGCTTACTTTATTATATTTTTAGTTGTAGGACTTATAATTGTACTGCTTAACTTCAATAACTTATAAAGTTAATTGTTACTACCTTGAGAATAGGAAGAGTGAAGACGACATATGGTATTGAAGAATATCCTTGAAAATTAATTGATAAAATTATTTAGTCTTATATGGTAGTATTGATTGATTGGACATTAATAATTCTTCACTAAAAGTCATTCTAGCATTATTTAAATATTTAATTGTATAAGATTATTTGAAAACTTCTATAGTTTTATTTGGAGTTTTTACTTGGATGTTACACTTAACGTATCATTAATGATTAGGGACACGTAGCGGTCTGTAACGTTATTAGTTTTGAGGCATTACAGAGATAATGTCTGGAAATCAACTTGCAAGCTAGATTAAAATTTTACATTTTGATACATTATGATATTTCTTGTTAAAACAAATATAATATTCAAAGACTTAGCTATATTGTTATTTGCTTTAATTTTTTTTTTAATCATTAGATTGGGAATAATGTTCTTATTTTATAATCATTTTCTATTACAAGGTCTAGTAGTGTTATAATAAAACAACCATGTTGTTATCTTACTCACTAAATTATATTTAGTCTCATGATATAATATTGCACATTGTTGCCATTGGGTCTTGTGGTTAACAGAGACATTAATATATAACATCTCAAATCAAATTAATGAACATATAATCTATATAATTCATTAAGACATAAATGGCACATCTAAAAAAATAAAATAATAATTTCATTCAATAATTCCCATATGTTCAAATGAAATAAGAACTCAATTAAAACTATAATTCTAAAATAAAAGCCAAAACCACATTAGAAAAAATGATCCAAATTTTACCTATCTAATTTAAGCATAAGTGTTTATATTATTAGACAATAACAATTTTGACTATTAAATATGAATGTCTAAAGACACTTATTAGTGCAAATATTCTAATTAAGAGAATCATAGGCTTGTCACTTTATCAATAATAGTTATTTTACTTTAAAAAATTGAATCAATATTAATTTCTTTTAAAACGCAATATGTGAGATTTTTTTTTTTCCTAATAGGATTACATGAGTTGTAAATTGAAAAGAAAAAAGGGGAAAAAAAAAGTGAAATTATATAATTTATTTTTGTTATTGTTGTTATTCTTTTTTTAATCAATAATTCAACTGTTGTCATCCCAATGTTGGATCAAAATCTGTATTAATTGTCGATGTTGGATTCTTTGTGCATATCAGTGCATATATTGAGAAAGGAAAACACGTGGCAGACGTTTTGGGATAGTTAATGTGCATATCTCGTCAAAATCTACATTAATTAATCAATACATTTGCCGTTAAATCTCACAAAAGGAAGAATCTGGCATACACCATTAATACATATCCAGTAAAAATTGCCTTTTTTGTGCTTGGAGTTAATATGCTACGTGATAGATTTTCAATGACCAAGACGGCTTTGGAATAGAAAAGCTGGGACAGTAGATTCTTATCCCCCTCTTATTAATTTATCCTAAACAATCTTAGACATAGACTTTCCTATCAATGTTTAGAAAAACCCTCAACCCAAAGAGAGAGTTTATAATGCCATGATGTCAATTGCATGCAGGAAACACTTGAAAAAGGCCTTTCTTTCTTTATGAAATTTTAGGAAATAATAAGTTCTTTAGTTAGTGAAGTCTTGTGGCTTAAATTTTCTCTACTTGTCAAATCCTTCTCGAATCAAATATGACTTTAAATAGTGCTTATACCAAAACAAGGAAGGGTAAAGCCATATTAAGTAATTCCAATTTATCGTACTTTGCGCTGCATTCTATAAGACATGTAAAAAATTCTTGTGAATTGAGTTGAGTTAGGCCTTTTATGGGAATGATCTAATCTACTCATCACAAAGAAAGACGGTAACTAACATCATTTTATTGAATAAGGTATTTCACTATATACTCGAGAGACCATCGTGCTTTCTCTTATTTTCTAAACTGATTAGTGGGGCAAATGTATGAAAACATCATTTCCAGTTCGTGTGTGCATTATAGATTCATAATTTCTCATAATATGCAAGTTTTTAAGTTACTTATACAATTAATAGTATACAAGCTTAAATAATTTCAATACAATTTATGCAAGTATATATTATGTCTTAAATCAAAGAGTCGTAATAACCCCACCGTATAAATCAACCTAAGTTAGAAGTCAGGCACTTTAGCCGTTAACATAAGTATAACTTACATAAGGTGTTTATCATTTTACCTCTTTGAACCATCCAATTATGAGTTTAATAAATATCAACTCGTAATATAACTTTTCAAAATAGTTTCGGAAATTAGATTTTTTTTTTTAGCTCAAATAACCTAAAAAATCAAGCTTTATAAATCATATAGAGAACAAAGTTTCAGTTTTAACAAAAAGTTTTACGAATTCAATTGATTTGAGAAAATAAAGCAATTAGTAAAGAACTTATAAAAGTTCATAGGTTTATAAATTATAATGGTAATATTCACAATTGAAAACTAGAGGGTCGCCAGTGGAGAACCTATTAATTTCCTTATAAATTAGTAAAACCAACAGTATAATAAAAATTCTATCAATAAGTCTTGAATCTCACTCTCCGACCCTATTTTTTATTCTTTTAGAACTTGTCGTAGTGCGAGTAGTTCTACGGGAAACCTACAAAATATTTATAAGGGAGTGAGTGACAACTTACTCAATACGTAGGACGTAAACAATAACACATATCGGACATAGAATAACTAAGGTTTTCAAATAAGTTTTGTTAGATGTTATGCATGTACAAGCAAGTGTCATTACACGATATTATCCAGTCCATTATGACATCAAAGAAATTATGCTTACTCTAATCCACGTTAAAGGGTTTGATGCCACGTACTTCACAGATTGAAACTAAACTGGAGCTTGTGCAATGGAGAAACATACTTTGCTCGAGACTTTACTTTGAACTATGGTCCTTAATCTTATCGTAACTTCCTTTTCTGTCACTTAGTTTAACTAAAGGTAGGGAGAGGACCATTTTAACTATCTTTATCGAAGGGTCTGTATTTGGCTTGAGAATCCTAATCGTTTCCCCTAATGAGTTGTGATGCAAGTTCGGTTAGTAATTAAGCCGAGTTTATGTTAGATTACTTTTGTAATGGTCAAACAATTTTAGACAGTCTAAAGCAGGTAATTCCATAAAACAACCAATACATATAATCTGGCACTCCATAATAGCAGTACGATATTCAAACATACGTGCTGTATACGCACATACTACTTATAGTTGTCAAAATTGCTATTTTACTATTCATTTGAATGTATATAATCGATAGAATTGCACGAAATTGTATAAAACTAGTAAAATCGTAAGCTTGTTAAATTATACATGAAAGTTCATAAACTTACTAAAAATTTGCATATAAATAATTTTATGTCCATTTTAACATATACTATTATAAAATCATAAATTCATAAAATTGTATTCTTAATTCGCGATTTTGACAATTATGATGCCATTAACTTATAATCATAAGCAAAACACATACCAAAGCCTCCAAGTATTCTTAAACAATACTTTAAAGTGCGATAAAACATTGATCCCACTTACTTGGAACTTAGTTACTCACCAACGTAGTTGTTCACTTGTCCCATCTTCAAGAATTCCTTATATATTTAGTCAATGTCTTATTTCAGTAACTATGTAAGACATGGAAGACTATTTATTTGCTCATCTCCTTAGAAACTAGGTTGATTTGGAACTTAATTAATGAGTTATATTGGCATAAGTATAGGAATTTAGAGCCATTTCTTCAATGAATTATACCTTCAATACCTTCTAAGTTAAGCTTTGAATGAAATTAGTTATGAAGCTTTTACACTGGGAAGCTTTTGAGTCACCCCTTGAGCTTTACTGGAGTGAGGGTTCATAACAAAACCAACTTTTGAATCAACCTCTAAATTTGATGAGTATTAAAGATTTCTTACAAATTGTCCTCTAAGGCAGCTTCTAAGTGCTTATACACATGTATTTTCACTTTAGGTATTCTCTAAGGTACCTTTTGAACTGACTATGTAGTCTACTCAATTTTAGATCTTCTAGCAAGATATCCTCTAAGCTACCCTTTGAACCATATGGGTGTTGAAGTTTACAATAGATTCAACCTTTGAGTCAATTTCTCAGTTTGATAAGTATCCCTGATTCTTTAATAAATATCCCTTGATATAACTTTTGAGTGTTTACATATCTATAATTATCTCAAATATTACTCTAAGTTATCTTATGACTAAGTTGTTGTATCTACTAGAATTTAAATTTCTTAACAAAAAACCCTTTGAGATATTATTTGAGTTCAGTCAACTTTGTAATTCAAAGGAATTTATCCTTTGAATTTTCCTTTAAGACCAGCAATTTCGGAGTTCTCAAGAATATTTCCTCTGACTTAGTCTTTGAGATTCCTTTATTTCGCCACTCATTCATAATCTTGCCTTTGATTTAGCCTCTGAGTGAATATCTAGAAAAATATTTACCTTCAACTTCCTTTGACTTATCCTCTGTCTAAGTTCAAATTATATACCACTTTTTGATTTATTCACTAACGCCTCAAACTCTAGTATAAACAACTAAAGTAACACTTCAACCAATACTCCTTAGCCTTGTTACATCCTAATTCTTCACGTAACCTAACATTATCCACCATTTTCTCAAATTTACACTCCACTAAACTATACATTTAAGGGTGTATTATTAATTTTTTCTATATTCCTTCCTACAAGACCTAATTCAACAACTCTAGTACACAATAAATACTCCATTAATCACTCGAACTTAGAATCTAAGTGGAGTCCGTAGGAGAAATACACTAATTTTTACTAAAAATACCATTTTATGGACAATTTGAAGCTTACAAATTAAATAAAAATTTAGAAAATAGTTTTGCAAGAAATCTTTTCATAACAATTTAATATTAACATAGGATAGTTTACAGAAAAATTTTGAAGGCAAAACTATATCGTTAGACCTACTTATTTCAATATCGAAAATTGCTTGGTTTTATCGATTTCTTAAAAACGTATACTATAACTATTAAATTTGTACAAAATAATATTTTTCCTAGATTCTACGTATGAAAATAGGCGAGAATAATTTTTTTCCTTAATTTTTTAGATAGATTTAATATTTTTTCAAATTTTTGAAAAATCAAATTAAAATCAAACTTCATTAAAAAGTGAAGCTTTGACCACCTCCTTATTAGCAAGCCTAAATGGTGAGTGGGGGTTCAAGTGGTGGTGGTGGTTGGGGTCTAGCAACTCTCTAAGTCAATGAACTCCTATTTGCCCAAATTATGCTTTAATTTTGTATATTTTCCTAAATTTCACCTTTAAATCTCCAAAAACTAAGTCAAATTTTCTCAATTTCCTTACTACATGAATGAATTTTAGAGAGTTTTTTTTGGAGTTTTAAGGACTTGAAAGATGTAAAAATGGTTTTTGTTTTCTCTCTCTTCCTAAATTGAAGTTTATAACTAATCTAATTGCATGTTTTTCCTAACTCTCAACACTAACACCTATCCCATAATTCCATATGCCTAATCTAGTCTAAATCCAACTACCCCTTATGCTTTTATAATTTTTTATTAATTTACTTTACTCGTTTTAGCCTAAATTATAAATAATTGGGTATTTTAGTTAATTAGGGGTATATATTATTATAGAAAAATTAAATACGGTATATACATATTTACTCTACATGTTATTTTATATCACATAATATTTTTATTATATATAAGATTTATTTCTAAATATTTACTAGCTATCGAAATCTATTTTATGCGATTATAATAAATATTACATAATATAGTTAAATTATATTAACTTAGCCATACTGTTATTATTTTATTATATTTTTTTATATTTAATCCATAGGCTTTTTTCGACTAATGTCTAGAACTTACTCACAAATTTTAAAGTCAATTAGATTAGTTTCACCAACAATCTAAATTATCTGCTTGAAGCAATTAGGTGAAAATTATAGAGCTCACAACATATAAAGATATATGTGTTAATTTTAGAAAAATTTAGCGATCCAATTCTTGCATTATCTACTTTTACTATATGAATCCAACCCTTAGGAAAATTAAGCCCGGTCAAGTCTTGTATAAAAAAAATCTACTTGATCTTATTATAAGCCATCTCCATATCTAGCTTTACAATCATTCATTTTGTCCTCCCTTTCTCCTTCGCCAAGGAGTATAATTATTTCTTGAAAACATTAATATCGCCTCTCATCAAGTTACTTAGTGTAAAACTTGATAGCTCCAGACTAATAAGTTCATTTGGATAAGGTTGAAGTCTATTAATGAGAACTTTGCTTACTACCTTGTAGATAGTTATGAAAGGGCTAATCTAATGGGTTGAAAATCCTTTAACCTATTAGCACCCAAGTATTTTGGGATAAAAGGAATCAAAGTCTAGTTAAACTCTTTTAGGACTCTTTCCCCACACTCCTCTCCCCTTTCTTCTTCTATAATATCCCTAACAATCAAACAAATTATTTTTCCAACAACTTTTATAAAAATTATCTTGAATTTCATTTACCCTTAGTGTTTCGTGGTTGCCTATGCTCTACAAAGCCCTTCTTATTTCTTATTTTGAAACCTGTTTTTCATATCACTCTTCTGCTTCTTCCTTTTGCCCATTCAAATTAGCTAACTAATTTATAGGTCAACATACAGTACAATCCTTTCTTGAAGAGTAAAGCTAGATAAAATGTTGATTGATAAGCTCTTTCGATTGACCATGGATTGAAACCCTATCTCCAACTAAGTAGAAAAATCCAACAATTCTTAATTTTGATGTCCTTGCAATTATATAGGCATTAAAAAGCCTATTATTCCTTTCACCATCCAAAATCCAATTCGACCTTATCTTAGCTGCCCATGGTTTTTTTTTCTTGACTTAGCACTAAGTCCAATTCCTTCGGAAGGAAGACTTCTATGACTAATAGCTTTTAATTTAGCCTCCTTTTAATACTCTTTCTTACTTCATCTACTGGAGTCATAATTCTTTATTTTGATAAATAAATGTTTTAGAAATAGTATTGAGTCAATTGGGACATTACCGGAAAAAAAAAAAATTGGAAAAAAGATGAATAAAGAAGGTTTTAGAATCACAATCTTTACCCGCTTAACTTTGCCTCTATTTCCTAAGAAAAGATCTTGGATATTCCCCTTTTCTACCTCCCGGAGATTCCTTCCTTCATTCCAAACAAATGCTTAAAAAAAAAGGCACCGGTGATGATGACCTGGCCACTTTTGATAACATCGAACAGAACAAATCTTAAAGAAGTTTGAACATCATATTAGAACTGATAAAATGGTGACAATTGTCCACTCACAATCAGACTCATCGGTGTTCTCACTTCCGGTGAAATACATTTGGAATTTTTTTTTTTTTTAACAAAAGGATACAAAACGCCAAACAAGGAAAAGGAATACAAGAAACTTAAAACTTGGTGTGGTTGTGTTCTATTCAAAGCACGCTCTCTCTCTCTCTCTCTATACGCCGAAGACCTCCATTGATTGTACTTCTCTGCATATCTTTTCTCTTCATTAACTGATTCAACCAAGGTCTCTCTCTCTTTCTCTTTCTCTCTCTCTGTGTATTGTACTCGCACACAAACATGCACGCTGAAGTAAGGGCCATGCTAAAGAAACGATAGTATAATTTTCAGTTCGGTTTTCTTAAGTTCTTGAAGTATTTTGAGGATACACATGAATACCCCCTTCAAAGCTTAAAAATCTAACAATTGTTATAAAATTTCCTCATGTCATATGATTTCGATGCTAAGTAAAGTTGTTAACTTTTTCGTTAATTCTTGCATGATTGTGCTATTATGTCACGGGAAAATGTGACGGGTGCCCTGGCTGAACACTTCATAATCTGAAAAAAATTCTATGTTTGTGAGCATTCGATAGCGGGATACTTGTGTCTATTGAAGTACTGATTCTTTGTAGTACAGGAAATTGGAGAAGTAAAATGCTTTCATGATTCTTTGTGTAAAGATGTTTTCTCATTGGGCTCAAAAGTAAAGTTTTTGAAGATTGAAATGTATGCTGCTTTTGAAAGATTGCTTTATATCACAAGGATACTTGTTTGAGCTATTTACATAGCACAAACGTTACTTAACCAATACATAGGTCCTTTAGCATAGTTCATGTGCCCATAGATAGCCACTCCAATTATAGTATTGCCCCTCTGCTGAGGGGGAAAAGGAAAGTCTTATAAAGAATTTTTTTTTTTAGACATTGTGGGTGTATTTGTTTTCAGCTTGCGCTTTGTAGGTAGTCAAAAATATGGTTTTGTTAGTGCCTAGATGATATGCTAATTTAGAGATTGAACATTTACTTTAGGAAACCCTGCATCTGGCTTGAAAATGGAGGAGTAGGAGGATTTACCAAATCTGGAACCTATTGAATTTTTATTTGTGTTGTCTTTTTCTTGTGAAGGTCCTTGGTGATGGGTTCCAAATCTGTTGTTGATATGATCGAGGCTTCAACAAGGGCTCATTTTTCTGGTTTCCGAATCGATGGCTCACAGCCTGCAGTCTCAGTTGAGCAGGCATCAATCTCTGTTAGTAAAAACATGCCTAAGCAACCATTCATAATTGGTACGGATTGCATTTCAGAGCTATTGTCTTAGAGGCTTGGTACTTGCTTTGCACGTTAATTGCATTTGTGCTTGATTGTTATGAGAAACATGCTGCAAATATTGCTCAGTGAAAGGAGAAAACATGCTGCAAATATTTCAAATGTGCATAAAATGAAGGTAGAGGACTCTGGCTAGTGCTGTACACTTTGTCATAAGGTGATGCAACTGTTGCAATAAAATTGGATATACGAGGATTTATTTGTGAACCCTACATGGAGAAAGACTAGAATCACATCTATTCAAATTCTTGGATATTTATCTTTAAGTGTTGTCATTTGGACATTGGTGCTCTTAATAAATACATCAATATATTTCTGCAAAAGACATGCTGATTTGATTACTGACAGGTTTGTTTTCCATGTGTCAAGGGGTCTTCTCCACCATTGCTCATTTAGTTTTCAACATGGTCATGAAAGCATGCTATTTTTTCAATATCTTTTGAATTGTAAATACCATGGTTTTATGTAGGAGTTGCTGGGGGTGCAGCATCTGGGAAGTCTACTGTTTGTGACATGATTATTCAACAGCTTCATGATCAACGTGCTGTTCTTGTCAATCAGGTTATAATCCTTGAAAATGGTTGCATGATTACCAGGATAGAGCTTCTGCAGTGTACTTCAGAATTTAGGTGCATTAAAGCTACAGTTACTTTTGCAAGAGCAAGTTTGTGCCCTGAAGCAATGAAGTCGCCCCCCCAGGAGGCTGGAATTTACTCTTCTTTGTTATTTCTAGATATTTTCAAGTTACATGAGCTTTTGGAGAACTATAGACATCACCAACATCTAATTATTCTATACTATCCTGTGTAAAGTGTTGTTTTCCTTTTAAGTTGAAATCATCTGTAACTTTGTGCTAAAAGCATGGCTAAGCTACCTGTCTTGTCTTTATGCAATCCTAATGGTTCACATTGTGAATTATTTTCCCTTTTGAGCTCATAAATTTTGACTGCTGACTTTACAGGAATCTTTTTATCATAATCTGAGCGAAGAGGAAATTACTCGAGTGCATGAATACAATTTTGATCACCCTGGTGAGTACTTGTACTGATTAAATATTTGAATATAACACGCATAGCACTTCTGAAAAATATTTTTCTTTCTTTAATTGTTTAATTTCTATATTGGTTGAAGTTCACGCAAAGCTTCTGAAACTTGGATAATGGCAAAGCTTGCCATTTTAATAAACAAATGGCATAAGTATTTTGAATTTTATTAATTGAAGAAAAACTGGCATAGTTTACAGTTCCTCCATTTGTTAAGGGCATAAATTGGGCTCCTGGATTTCTCTAAATTTGACAACTTTCCTATGTTGACACTCTATGGAATGGTTCTACCATTTTCTTCTTCCAGTTTTGCTATGCTCTTACTTAACCACTTGCATATTCTTTTTATTGGTGGATGGCAGTATATCTTCTGATATAATCTATGATGATCAGATGCTTTCAACACTGAGCAACTTCTCTCTACCATGGATAAATTAAAACAAGGGCAAGCAGTGGATATTCCCATATATGATTCTAAGAGTTACAAGAATGACGTGCTTCCACCAAGAAAGGTTATTATTCTTTTTCCTTGCGCTTTTTCTGAACCACCATGATTGAAGTGATAAATTGGTTGGAGCTTAAAGTTAGATTCTTTTACACACCAACCCTACAAAATATGTTTCAGAGAGAATTGTAAGAAATAATTTTTATTCTAAAGCCCCAACCTAAATATGTGTAAAATGCTACTTCTTGTCCTGCATACAGTATAATTGCAGATTTCAATATCCTATGTAAGATGTCACCTCCTTGAGTAAAGCTAGCAATCTGTGATAGGCTCACCCCATCACACCCACTCTTAAAAGGATTCCCATAAATGGTTAATGACTGAAAACTCACAAGGGACTCAAGGATTTGCCACAAGGATGAATAATCAAAATGTTCCGTGGATTTTTTAAGTACTAGAAACTGGATTATGTGTAATTTTGCAGGGAAACTGCGACCATAAATAATGGTTTCTTTTCAGTAAGTGTAAACTGATGCAACAGTTGCTTAAGTATTTTGGGATGATCAGGCTGATATGAATTTTTCAACGTTTTATCAAACATCTCTCTAACAAATATGTATCAAAAGATTATGTTAGGTTAAGGTAATCTTTCATATATTCTTAACAACACCATCATGTGTATTGAGAAAGGGAAAACAACACTACATGTATAATTGAGCTGGTTATAGAGCTAAATATAATATGATTTCAGAGTAAGAGATCAAGAATTCAAATTCTTATACCACCACTTTAATCCAACTTAATTGATCTGTTCACTTGATGGGATTTAGTCAAACTCCCACCCCATGAAGCAATGGAGTGTTAAATAATTAATTTTGAAAGCCCATGCTATATCTACAATTGTAAGCATTTGCATTTACTCTTTGTGGGGCTAAGCTAAAATTTTCCATTTGAGAAGTTGATTTCAACAACCTTCATCTGGAAAATCATGCTCATTATAGGTGAATTCAATAATTATTATTATTTTTTATTGGGAAGAACTTCTTGGTCTAATTTGTACCTCTAGGAATAGTGCACCACTATGCTGGTGGTAAGCAGTGTGAGGTGGCTGCCATCTGTCATCATGAGCTACTCTTTTACATGTAGTTTGACAGCTTTCTGTTCATGTTTTTCAACTTGATTTCTTAAAGAAGTTTATATTGTGACATTATTTGCAGGTTAACCCTTCAGATGTAATAATTTTGGAAGGCATACTAGTTTTTCACGATCCTCGTGTTCGAGAACTAATGAACATGAAAATATTTGTTGATACAGGTTCATTCTCTCCCATAGTTTGGATTTTCTTCCATTTTTCTGTTTGAAATCCTTATTATAAAAAAATAATCGACACACTAGAAGACCATTGGATGAGAAGGGCTCTTTATTTGTATGAATTTCAAGGTTAGAAAATGGTGAGAAAGTGTGATTGCCCAAGAAAAATGGCATACCCTATGATGGATCTGCAAGCATCTACAGACTAGCCTAGTTTGCATCAACTAAGATAGTCAAGGAGATACTAGATGTGTGTATAAAGTATAATGGGAAGGCTCAAGAAATAGTGCTACAAAGATATCGGAGAATTTGTTTGGCTATCTGTGTGCAATTAGTATTTGGATTATTCATGTATTAAATTAACTAATTGATCGCAAAGTTGACAATATCGAAGTATTGTAGTGCACCCACAATTTAACAATAGGTTGTTGAATGAGTCAACAAGGAAAATCAAGAATATTAAGCTAACTCCAGTGTGATGAAGTGATTTCATCAGGTTTAGAGAGATGCATCTTGTTTAGTTTTAGGAGATCATATGTAAGCTGAGATTGATAAAAAAATAAATGTCCCGAGCATTATGACCAACATGAATATCAAGGAAGAATTAGAGGTTTTAAGATCATTTATTGCAAACTAGCAGGAGAGGGTAGGGATGTAATGAGAGAGGACAGCAGGGTTGTTCCTGCACAAAATGATGTCATTAACATAGAGGAAGGGGCCAAGAGTGTAAAGTCCTATTTGTGGAAGTGTCAGCTATGCTTTGTGTAAAGCATATGAGTAGAAGAAAGCTATCAAACCAATGAAATGAGGCAGGAGGAGCTTGTTTTAGACTATAGAGAGACTCTTGTAGCTTATAGATATGATTGGGATAACAAGGATGAACAAACTTGGGAGTCAATGTGACTGAAGAAAAGTGTTTCTTGATATTGTGAATGAACCCAGTGGGAAGAAAAAGTAAGAGAGGAAAACAAATAGTGGTGGTTTTGATATCGAGAATGAAAATTAGGCTAATTTATGAATAACATCTTCTTGATTTATGTTTGACAATAGCAACATATTTATATAAGCTTCTAAATCCCACTTTTTTAACATAATAGAAAACAATAAATCTAAAATATTTCCTACAAATGTGAAAGTCAGAAAATAGCAAGAGGGAAAACTGGTCCCAGATATTCCTAACTTGCATTGATGTGCCTTAGTAGGCATATCTTTAAGTTTTCATTCAGAGATCACAATTAAGCTGTATATGTACTGGATGCTGCTAGGAGAAAATACCATATTTTCTACCTTGTGGTCATATTTTGCAACCTTTTTATTTATTGATTCATTCCTTGCTCACTGCACTGAGCAGTGTGCTTCTGTTTCATCCTGTTACTTCATATGGTAATATTTTCAGTGCAGATGCTGATGTTCGTTTAGCAAGGAGGATACGGCGTGATACTGTTGAAAAGGGAAGGGATATCGGTGTGGTACTTGATCAGGTGAGCATTTTGTGATTCTTGACTGTATATTAGTTGCCAGACAATGCCAAGTTGCAATGTTGTAATGTGATGGTGGATTAGCGTGCAAGCACACTCAATTGTTGCAAGTAATAGAAAGGATTTTCCTAGTTATTAACCAATTATTATTCCCACAGAGAATATCCTAGTGATTACCACACCACTTGAAACTGACTTTATTGAGCAAAACAACAAATCAAATAAGAATTAATCAAAGCTATGTTCCTTTAACCTAAGCATTTAACTACTCAAGACTCTGATGGGGGCTCACTACACAAGCACAAATGGAAGTTAATGAGACTACACATTAGAACAAAAGTCACGTATTTTAGCAGTTCCGGTTGATATATGTTTGTATTCTACATCTTCTCTTGTACGATAGGGAACCTACTACTATTGATTTGCACCTATTTAGATTAGACATAATAATTAACATCAATTGGTACATAAACTATCCTATGAATCTATGTGACCACCATACATGGTTAGGTATTCTCTTCTACTCTGCATTTAGTTATCTTAATCATAAATCATCTATTGATATCATCATGATCCACATATTCTCTTCTGTGTCCACAAAAATACTAACTCATTTCAAAATGTACAAGTCATTAATCCAAAGTGTTATGACCACATTATAGCTTATGATATAACACGGCTTCAACCTCCTATTTTGCATGTCTATAAGAGGAGATGTAAGAATGGGTCTTTGGATCCGCCATCTCAGCTGTAGTGTGCTGTTTGTGTTAGGGTATGTATGTGTTTGTGTGTGTGGGGGGTGGGGGTGGGGGTGGGGGTGGGGTTGTTGGTGTTGTGATGAAGTGTGTAGTGTGCTGTTAGTGCTGGGGTGCATGTGTGTGTGTAGGTTGTGGTGTAGTGTGAAAAAAAGAAAGGAAAAAAAATTAAAAATAAAAAAAGCTGATGTGGGGGCTGTATCACCATTAAGTGCTGATGTGGCAAAATGGAAGGGGAAAAGCTGAGGTGATTCTAATCAATCAGTAATTCCTGATGTGGGAGTGGAAGGGGAAAAGCTATGATTCTAATTACTTAGTAATTGCTGATGTGTTGGAAGTGGAAGGAGAAAAGTTGAGAAATATGCAGTTAATACTATTTCTTAATTACTGTGTGGAAAGTGGAGAGGCAAGGAGTTCATTTTAATACATGCAGTTAGAAAAAAGAAAAGAATAGTATTTTTTTTTTCCTTTTTCCTTTTTTTTTTTTCACACAACACACTACACTACAACCCCCTACACAAACAGCACACTACACACTTGCCCACAAACCAACCTCCCCTCGCCCCCACCCACCCACCCTACACAAACAACACGCTACAGCTGAGATGATGGATCTAAAGACCTCTTATAGACATGCAAAATAGGTGGTCGATTCCATGTTATATCAACTTAAACTAACATTAGACGAGTTATAAGCAAGACTAGAATCCATAAACAAAAGAATTTAGAGAAAGTGAGAGAACTTAGTTTAAAGAGATGGAATAAAGCTGATTCCACTTAAAGTAGCTCCTGTACTACTAAAACGAGATGAGATAAAAACTAAGTAATTATGATTATAGGTTTAAGTACTAGGATTGATCATTAGGGTTCAAGACAATGATGCTTAATATACTGGCAGCTAAATCACAACGTTAGGAGTGATTTCTATTAGGCAAAATATGACTTCATTCAACTGAAATCACACAGTAAGCCCAAATTGCTTCAGGGTTCTGACTTCAGTTGGACAAAGTCAGTTGGCAACTGCAGCTATCGTCAAGGAAGCGAATTTGTCTGACTGAACTCAAAAGCTTTAAAGCTGCTTTGCTTCTGACCACTGCAGTTGAGTAAAGTTTAACATGTAACATTGCATTGAAGTGAACCTTGTTTTGTTCTATATATTTTCTCCAAGATCTCTTGTTTTCCTTGCAAGACGACTTTGTTGATTTTTCCAGTGTTTGTACCTGCAAAACCATCATTTCAAAGCAAGTAAAAACTGACGTTTGGGTTCAAAACATGCATAAAAACATGGGTACTTTCATGGTTAGCAAAATTCAAGTATTAAACATTGAGTTTACTTCTTATAACATACCTGGGACTGGTTTTCCCTCTTGAAGGATTCGAGCCATCACTAAAGCTTTCATTTTTTCTAGTTTTGGTACAATATAAAATTTCTTCCAGTTCTTCTTGGACTTTTGAGCAGCGGAGATGCAAAGTTAATTTCACTGATCAATCCTTATATCTTTACCTGCTAGTAAAACTTGTATTTTATGTGTTTTTGCCAATAGGATGATGCTAACAATGCGTATTGAAGAAGTACTTTGTCGTCCTTTTCTAGGACTCTGGACTTTTGTTACACCTATGCTGTAAGACATTTTCTGTGTAACCAGATAATACTTTCTTCTACTTCTGATTTTGATGCAGTACTCAAAGTTTGTGAAGCCAGCTTTTGATGACTTTATTCTTCCAACAAAGAAGTATGCAGACATCATTATTCCCCGAGGTGGCGACAATCATGTTGCAATTGATTTGATTGTCCAGCATATTAGGACAAAGCTGGGGCAGCATGATCTGTGTAAAACATATCCAAACTTATATCTCATTCACTCAACCTTTCAGGTGCAGTTCTCACTGTATCACACCTTTCAACTATATCTTTAACTACTAAAACATACCAGAATCTTGTGTCAATGCATGTAAATTGGCACTTTTCCCATTCTATTGCCCTTTCCAATTAGCTGCTTCTGGTATGTTGCAGATAAGAGGCATGCATACTCTTATACGTGATGCTCAAATATCAAAGCATGACTTTGTTTTTTATTCTGACCGATTGATTCGTTTGGTGAGTACATGTCACTTGGACATTTAAATCCATTGGTCATTTGAGATGCAATCATTTTATTTCTTTGATGTATTCTGAAGATTTTCCTGCTCTTCATAGGTGGTTGAGCATGGCCTTGGGCATCTCCCATTCACTGAAAAGCAGGTGATCACCCCAACTGGTAAGTGGACATTCTGTTCTCTTGGATTTTGGTTTTTATGTAACATCATAGGATGCATTTACTTTTGCCTCTTTCTGGTTATTATTTATTGTTCAATTAGGAGTTCTAGAATGAAGCAAAAGGATTAAGATGTAATAAGGATGTTTGATGAGTTAGCATGGCTGCTTGTTTTATCAAAAGAATCTAGATAGCTTTTAAGTTGCATGATAGAAAATAAGATTGTTCAACTTCTTACGGTATTCATAGTTCCCGGCCCCATTGTTTTTGCATGAAATGTCAGATATCCTGTTGTCATTGATAATTTATCACTCTTTGTTTATTTAAAATTACATAAATTGCACAGCTGATAAGTTGACATGCTACATTGTACATAAAGCAGTGCTACGTACGAAGCTGGGTTCTCTCTTTTTTTTTTCCTTGTCTTTCTTAAATTTTTTTTTTTTTTAACAAACCATAGCTGGTGTAGAAATTGGAAAATTATCCTTTGAGGGGCTATAATGCAAACGTTAATCATATGTAATATGTAACTTGTGGGTTTCCTAATTTGATTTCTATATTTGTATTCTCATTATTGCAGGGTCTGTATATACTGGTGTAGACTTCTGTAAGAGGTTATGTGGTGTTTCTGTTATCAGAAGGTACTTATCTTGGAGCTATAAGCATTAAATTTAATCTGATACCCAATTTTTAAGTTCATACTATTGAAGTGAGCTATCTGCATGATGACTTGGCAGTTGGTTTTTATGCCTTTCTTAATATTTTTTTCTTGTAGCCATTTTATGGTGGTATGGACTATCCAAACAATGATATGCTAGTATGTAATTTCTGGGGTCTATAAAATGTCCATCCTGCTTGTTTTAAGGATTGTCAGTTCGAAGTTATAAAACTCCTTAATGCATCTTTGCAATCCTAGACCATGCTTAGCTTTGCTAGTCATCAAATCAATTGATTTGGATCTGAAATTATTGAACTCCTACTGCGTCCATGCAATCCTAGACTTAGTCATCTTTGCAATTCATTGAATTGATTTGATTTGGATCAAGAAGCAATCCCTTGCTCATTGAGGGAACTAGATACCTACAACTTATAAAAAACCTAGATACCTAAACCAGGGTGAGATGAGAATGCTTCATCTAAATTGGTGGATCACTACTTCCGTAATGGTCCAAGTTTAACACTTCGATGCAAAATTGAAAGATCTCTTTTTCATAGTTATAAAAAAGGTTTTTGGTGGAATCATTTTCTTTTTTTTTTTTTTTGCATTTTCAATTTTAAGAGGAATTGGTTATTTGTAGAGCTGTCGCTAGGTACTAGATATTCTAAGCTATTTAAGCTAGTACTGTATCCATTCTTGATTCTACTTGCTATTGTTACTTCTTTTAATAGGTAAGAGGAACTAAACCTTACCTACTTGACATCATTGTACCAATCCAAATGTGCTGAAAGCCAAATTTTAATGTTAATCTTTTATGTTATTTGTTTCGTTAATAAGGCTGCCTTTTCTTTCCATATATTTTGGGATTAATCTTAGGGAGACCAAGCTTTTCACTTGCTTCCGCAAGTTTTCTGGAACTTCTATTTATTTATTGATATTACTTATGGACCTTGCTTAAATTTTCTGATTTTATGTGAACTTATATTTTGGTTGAGATTCTTATTGTCATTAATGGCTATTATGCTCAAGTTTTGCTATATTCTGAGAGTTATCATGGAAGCCTACCTGTAAAGGTATTATTGGTTCTGTATAAGATATCAAGTTGTCCTGTATAAGATATCAAGAGGGGGGTGAATTGATATCTTGAAATTTTTAAAAATCTTTTCGTTAAAAATGAAATTATCCTTCTTAATAACTTATAATGGTGAACAGTAATAATTTAATGATTCAATGTATAATAGATAATAAACAAAATTAAAAAAATATAAGGAAGGAGAAAATTAGACAGAGATTCTATAGGATTTCGACCTTTTGTCTATTGCTCTTTTCCAACTTCACTGCTGGGAACTTGATTTACTTTACTGGTGCTGTTTCACTTGATCAATTAAATCAAATCATGAACAAATTACAAACATTTGTCACAATAACTTTTCAACACTGTACTCTACTTATTTAGTCTCTCTACAATTTAGGCTAATACAGATTTATAGAGTATAAAATATTTTTTTTTTTATAATAAAGTATAGATATTACAAGTTAAAATAAGAATACAAGTCTCAAATAATTTTGCATTTGAAAGAAATAACGTTTGTTATAGAACTTTGATTCGATATAACATTCTGAAAAAGTATTTGAAGAACTTTTTGAAACTTTTTAGAAAATAAAAACTAATTGAGAATTTTTGTACAATAATAATATTTCTTCAGAGTTGTATATTAATGTTTTGAATTCTTTCTCCTTTTATATTGAGTTTTTCTAACGGTTAAAAATCTGAAAATTTTCTTCACTTCCATAATTATCCAACCGTTAGTTATCTAGATAATTTTTTGGATATTTTTGGAGAGGATCTCGATCTTTTGAATTTAAAAACCAACTCTCCTTATCTTTTGAGATCAGATATTCTTCAATTCGTAACCATTAAAAAAGCTTTTGTTTTGAATTTGAAAAGATATATTTTTGTTAGCAATTTTCAGATAAGCCTCATGTTTAAAATTTGAAATTCCACGAAATCTAAATCAACTTTATACTTATTTTTATCCATTCTTATGTATATCTTAATTTCTCAAAATATTTTTTTGCTTAAAAACAATCCTCAAGGATCTTAATTTCATCTTAAGTGAAATGGGATTAAATATATTTTCTTAATACACTCAATCTACTAGAGCTAGGTCTTAATTAATTCGAATCTGATTTAAAGCTATTTTCAATGTATACTTCTAGACTTACTTTTTGAACAACTTTCTGAAGAATATCGGTCTTTTGTTTTTGAAGTTTCTAAATAAGCATCTGAAGTGCTGTATTAAGTCTTTTTATAAAAGCTGCTGAAATACTTTTTGAAATAATTTCAAGATATTTCTTTTTTTAGTCAAGTCAAACCTTTTGAATAAGTTTCTAAATACAATTTAGTTTTGCTAAATTAAACTTTCTGAGAATCCTTCTGAATATCTGTATATTTGTTAATTCATTAGTGTTTTTCTTTTTTTGTTATTATCAAAATTCATGACTATGAGAGATATCTAATAGATATGTTGAATTCGGCTAGAAAGTTTTTGAGGGAGGCTTTCTGAAATTACATAGTTATTTGACCGATACTTCTTCAAATGTTTATAGAATGGTGCAGCACTTTTTATTAGTTACTACATTGTTCACTACTGGTTAATGAGTTGCATGTCTACAAGGATATTTTGGCGGAATGAGGTTCTCATTATGCATATATTTATATTTTGTACTTTATCCATATCTGTGTAGACTTCTCTTTTTCTCCCACATGGTAGATGACTGTAATTAACAAGTCAATAATAATGATTGACAGTGGCGAGAGTATGGAGAATGCTCTTCGAGCATGTTGCAAAGGAATAAAGATAGGGAAGATTCTTATTCACAGGGAAGGTGACAATGGCCAACATGTACACTCTTGTCTCTGTCTCTCCTCCCTCTCCCTCTCCTCTCCTCTCCCTCTCCCTCTGTGTGCGCAATCATTCTTCTTTCTAATGCATTGTCTTATGCAATATTTTACCTGACAGCTTATATATGAAAAATTGCCAAAGGACATTGCAGACAGGCATGTATTATTGTTGGATCCTATCCTGGGTACAGGTACGTCATATATTCCTATGGTCTCTCGTTCTTCTGATTGTGGATCACGCTTCTGGAACAAACTCTTCCCATATTCATTAGCACAATTTGCAAATTCAAGCAAAATTATAGAATTGCGATCTTTTATTCCCTGGAATGGTCAAGTAAATGCATATTTTTTTTTTAAATCTGTGGCCATTATATACCTTTCCTTCTCTTTGATATCCTGGTGATCCACTTCCCTTATACTCTCCCATAGGGAACATCGAGGTGGTTATGCTTTGACATCATCTGTCCCATGATGTCATGCTAAATTTTGAAAGCTCTCAAGATTATTTTGTTGCTGATGCTATATAATTCACTGACATGCAAGGTATGTAATGTATCAGGGAATTCAGCTGTTCAAGCTATATCTCTAATTATAAAGAAGGGTGTACCAGAATCCAACATTATATTTCTTAACCTCATATCTGTAAGTAGACAAAATCTTATCTTTGCTATATCCATTCCACGTCAATACCTTTTGCTTCTTTTATTACCCAAGCAATTGTAGAATGATTTGTTTTCTGTCAAATTTATCAGGCGCCTCAAGGAATACACGTGGTCTGCAAAACCTTCCCCAGAATAAAGATTGTAACATCTGAAATTGAAATGGGTTTGAACGAAGATTACCGTGTCGTACCAGGTATGGGTGAATTTGGGGATCGATACTTTGGCACGGATGATGATGACCAGCCAGTGATACTCCCCAGTTCTAGAAAGGATCCATTGTCAATCTGATTTATAACCTCCTTTACGGGGATGAACATCTGCAGAAGTGGATATTGGATGGAACTGTGTGTACCATCGCAACGTAATTTACGTTCAAAAGTACATGTTATCCAGGATTACCATATATAATTCTCCTCCTCCGGTTCTAGATAAAATGCGCGGGACACCTGGTGGTTTTATCCTCGGAGTCAGTCAATAAAAATTGTACGATGTAAATTTTCTATGTGCAATAATTTTTTAGAGCTGTTAAGACCTACCACCATCATGATTTGATCTGACACTGTGTACTAGTAACACCAGGTATATCTTAAGTAGCTGTTGTGGCTATATTAATCCTTGAAGATCAAGCAAATTAAAATGCTTCCTTTACTGATTTGGAGCTTGGCAAGGACATATTCTAAATATATTAGGTCTCTAGTGTGTTTTTACCTATTGCCATTCAAATGGTATTGGTATGTCACTAACATAACTGCGCATGTCATATGTCTTCAGACATCGTGCTTGACTTGGAGTATGGAGAATTTCCAATTTCTTACTCCTCATTCAACCTGTTCTTTCAATTTTCACCTCTTTCACTGAAGCCACTTCTATTTACCAAAATTTGTAAATGCACATTTGAATGTTGTATATTAATATGGCTATAAACGAGGTTAGTTGAGCCAAATCTTTGAAGTTCCAGCTCGGTTTATTGGAAAAATTATCGAGTTAGAGTAAGTCGAGTAGAGCATTTATCAAGCTTTGAAAATTACAAATTCGAGTTTGGCTTGTTTTAAAAAAATGAGTTCTAATTTGAGTTTGAAGTCATCTCTCTGAAAATGAAGCTTAAGCAAAATTTAAGCAAATTTGAGCTTGAGTAGCTCATAGGCCAGCGTGGTTCTATGTCTGTACTGAGGTTTTAATTATGGAATCTTTTTAGCTCAAACTAGTTATTTCATTCGATTAAATGAATGAATTTTATTTTGAATTTCAATTTAGTTTGTTTATAAATGGTGATTAAATAAACGAATTTTATTTTGAATTCTAATTCAGTTTGTTTACACATGGAGCTCAACTTCGGTGGAGCTTAAGTGATACGGATTGGAGAGACCGAGAGAAACACGAAAAGCTAAAAAATGCAAATAATACAACTTAGCCAACATGCCTATTCAAACCAACAGGAACTACCAAAAGTAAAAAGTACCTGCCCACCATTAGTATCACAGAGTTTGCGAGGTTTTGTAAATGTATTAGTGTCAACCCATTCAATTCTATCGAGCTGTAAAATTATTGTCAGTATTGCTGTAATAAGCTCATTTTACGGATAGCATGCTATAATTTAAACCGAATATTACACGTAGTTTGCTAGTTGCCACCCCTGTTCTATGGAAATAAGACATGTCCAGCTTCTTGTAATTACCTTATTACATTATTACATTATTTTTCTATCGTATATGCTATATTATTCTAATAGCAATTGTATATGGGGAAACCAATTAATCTTCCATGAACATATATTGAGGTGATACCCTAGCGGTTGGAAATCTGCGTCCTAAAGACATATTGAGATAGTATACCCCATAGAGCACATAAATTATCCACTCTAACAAATAAATCACCCTAATAAATACCCCATAAGTTGGTTTTGACCGCTATATGAGCTCAAATTTGGTGTAGTTATAGACATAAATGACTTAAAATCAATTATAAGTTATTCGAGTTTGGTTGGTAATTACTTGAATTCAATTTGATGACATTCCAACGAAACTCAAGTTTAAATTATTTGAATAATTTTATCAAGTTGAGGTTGAACTTTGTTATGATAAAAAATGGAAGACAAACAAGAATCAATAGTAGATATCCGAAGTATTTGGATGATTATGTGTAAAGACTTAAACATACTATACAGACATATACGTAGCATATAGTATTCCATTACAAGTAGCATAAGGAGTCATATAGATAATCCATAGTATAAGTAGTTTTACAATTAGTTACAAACTGCAACAACAGTAATAGAAACAACGGAACAAGTATAAAAGGAAAAGGATAATAGTAGATTAGAGATCGAAAAACCCAGATCTGAAACCTTTTTGTAAGAAGCTTCTCTGACGCTTGAAGATCAGAGCTTATCAATCAAGTTTTTCCTTCTACTTTTACATCCATACCTTGCATGGATAAAACATTTGAATTAGATTCATACTCATAAAAGAAAATCAACAATACAACATTCACTAAACGGATGATTCCTTTAGCTACTCAAATTTGTATTTTTTTTTTCCCAAATCATCATCGTAATAGAGCAATTTCTTTAGAAACCCTAAACACTATTCTTGAGAAGAAAAAAAAAAAAACACAAAAGCAGAGAGAGAGAGACATACTTGTGGTGTGTAGAAGGATCGAGAAGGAGAGAGAGAGATTGTTTTGTACATTCTTGCATGTGGGTACAACAAAGAGAAAGAGAGAGAGTAGTCTTAGGCTATTAAGTAGGCTTGGATTGACCCATAGTCGGTCTATCAATTGGTGCTTTTATTGTTCATTAAGTATACTCAAAGATTCAGTAAGGACATGGTGAATAATACCAAAGGATTCACGGGTTTACGAGAAGATATTCAAAAGCATGATGCTAAGTTTGTATCCTTTGAATCAAGAATGGATAATGTAGAGCATATGTTAGGTGAACTAAATGAAAATTTCAAAACCTTTCTAAGAACTTTTCAACATCCAAAAAAGAATCCGAAAAATCCTACCGACAATGAGGATTCTTCATCATTTTCTTCTTTTAATGATCACGAGTCACATTAGTTTTGTTAATTAATCAAATTAGATTTATCAAAATTTTCAAGATAAGATCCAGAATCTTGGCTTTTTATGGTAAATCAATTCTTTGAGTTTCATGGAGTTCCACTATTTCAAAGGGTGAAAATGGATACTTTTGCTATGGAAACTGAAGCTTTACAGTGGTTTCAATGGTTAAAAAAAAAAATGATTTGTTAACTATGTGGGTAACATTTGAAAGAGTAGTGAAGACAAGGTTTAAACCTTCAATTTTTGAAGACTATCAGGGACAATTATCAAAATTAGTGTAGAAAGGATCAGTTTTGAAATATCAAAATGAGTTTGAAAACTTAGTCAATCATATTTTAGGATTATCTAAAAGCTTTATCTAGAGTTACTTTGTATTTGGACTAGAAGCTAACATACAGGTAAAGTAATATCAACTAGACCATCATCGTATTTGGAAGCCGTTCATTTAGCCAAATTGCATGAGATGAAGTTACAAAGACTTTTCAATACATCTTTTTCGCTATCAAAATCTCAAAACCAACTAATTTTTTCTAATCCACCAATTTCAAATAAAAATTTAAACCTCTCCTTCTTTTCAAAATCATATTATAAACCATCATTTCAGAAATCAACCAATTCAATAGCCTCATCACAAGCTTAAACTAAATTGAATAGCCAAAACATTCGTTCCAAAACCAATACTATGAACTCTAACCAAAAATCATTACTCATAAAGAAATTGACAGCAGCTGAATTGTCTTTGTGAAGAGAAAAAGGACTTTGTTATAATTATGATGAAAAGTGTCATAAAGGGCATGTTTGTAAAGCAAAATTTCTTATGGTAATTTAGCCTGACGAAAATATATTTGATCGGAAAGAGGATTTTGAGTTACGAGAGGAGGAGGAAAATAGTGAAGGAGTTCGTGAATATGAAGCAATTGATGAAATAGTGGAAATAAGCTACTACGCAATCTCCAGATTAGTGGCACTTAAAACATTAAGATTGGAGGGAGCAATTAGAGGTAAGAATGTTTCCATATTAGGAGATTTTAGAAGTACACATAATTTCATGCATCTTAGTGTTGTAAAAATGTTAGAGTTACCAATAATTGTAGTTCTTAAATTTTCAGTGATGATTAGAAATGGGGATTATTTGACTTGCTCAACTATGTGTAAGGAAGTGCCATTAGTGCTTAATGGAATTACATTTTTAGTCAATTTTTATATTTTACAAATCCAAGGAGTTGAGTTGGTTTTAGGAATACAATGGTTGGTAACGTTAGGGCTTGTTACTGTTAATTATGCCTTGTTAAGCATGAAGTTTTTGTGGTAAGGGAAAACGGTGAAGTTTCAAGGAAATAAGGATATAATTCCAAAGCAAATTGAGGGGTCAGAGTTGATAAAGTTGATAAAGTCTAACAATGTGGCTTGTTTTTTCAACCTAATAGCTCAAAAGGATATTGAACTTCATGATACTATCAGCAATAATGAAATTTAAATGTTATTTAAGTTTCGATTGACTTTGGATGTTTATGTTATTTTTATAAGAAAATAATACTTATCTACATTAGTTGAGTCTAACTGAGTTTAATCACGTATTTTCAAAACTTGTTGAAATCCATTTCAAATCAAGTTTGAATTCAAAAGTATAGGTTGGATGGAATCAAGAGGAGCTCTATGTTTTGGTGTTTAAGCTCGAATTTCGTATTATATCATATCCACTCAAGTTGTTTATAGTTGAGGTAATGGACCAAACCATGGCTTTGATAGATGGAATATTTTTGCCTTAGAGAAATGAAATTAGTAAAATTTTGTTTAAATGGTAGAATGACTCGAGATATAAGATTTGAATAGCTTTAAAAGTACTAGAATGCCCCTATATAATAATAAAATCATATTAATAAAAAAGAAAATAGATTGTATGGTATAATTTATGAAATAGTAAATTTTTAAATCAAATACCACCAAGATTAACCATTTAGAAAAGATTGGAAACTTACAAAAGATATCTATAAAAGTGTGTAAGAGTTAAATGAAATAACATTAAAAAAAATTACATAAGTGGTTCAGAATTGTACTAAAGTAAAAGAAAAAAGAAAAACAACAATCCCCTATCAACAATCTATAAAGACAATTCTCATTTATCTTATGAAAAATGTAATGAGATCCATAAAAATAATTCACATTAAGGGAATACAAAATGATAAGGATATGAAGATAAAAAAAAATAATAATCAGAAATGGAGATTCAAGAAATCTCAGTGATTTCTCCATCATCCTCTGAATGCACCCGGATTTCCCCATGTTCTTTCTTAACAATACTAATAAAAGCCTAAAAATAATTTCCGATACGGCATTTCAAAGGTTTTTATCAAACCTGTCCTATCGAGTTTAGGGAACTGATGAAGACTGACTTTTCTTAAGGTATATAACATAAATCTAAAGGAGTAACAGCACCAATGGTACTTTTAATAAGAAAATGCTTAATGGGAACATAACCTTGAAGGCTATGAAAAATCACTCACTTGAGTATTATATACTCAACAATCCCTAAAGACAATTCTCATTTGTATTATGAAAAAAGTAATAAAATCGAAAGGGTAATAAATGAAGCATTCAATCAAAACAATTAGCAAACCCAAAATCTCTAAAAAATCTCATATACAAATTAATACATAAATTTAATTTTACATAAAATATAGTAGCATGTAATCATATATAGATAAAAACTCTAAAGACAAATAAAGTTCTATCTTAATTAGGATTAAAATATGATCTTTAACATAGAAAAGAGAACCATTAACAATAGACGGCCAAGGAACATATTATATTCTCCAAAAAAAATTTGGCTTTCAAAATCCTTCATATAAGATCATTAATCTTTTTTTGCAAGACAGCACCATTTTTCAAAACTTTGTTCTATAAAAATGAAAACAATACAATGTCATCAACAACAATCATAAAAAATAAAAAAGACAAAACAGAATGGTATATATTTATTATAGATATCATTTTATTGGTAGATACAATTTATATAAAACGGTATCTATAATAAATATGTACCATTTTGTTATAAATACCTTTTTAAATTTATATTAATAGGAATACTCCAAATCAATCTCCTCAAAACAAAAATGATGGAGAAAAAAAAGGCAAGTATCATGAATCTTGTTTTGCAAGATAGCACCCTTCTTTAGAAATTTTTTTCTACAAAAGACAATACAATACCATAAAAAACAATTACAAGATATAACAACGAAAAAGGATACCCCAAATCAATCTTAACCAAAAAGCAAAAACAACACACAACTTTCTCACATAAGCAATCCTTACAAATTCAACCTTACCAAATTTACCAAAGTCCTTTACTAATGTTTTCTTCTTAAACTTTAATAGCAAATTATCAACAAATATTATCTTTAATATTCTACTCCCATCACAAAACCCTTCTTTTGAGTCCTCCTCCTTCTTATTCTTCTTCTCGTTGATTTTTTTTTGTTTGCATTAGGATTTTCATTTGATTGGACAAAAAAGAGAAGATGTATTAATAGAGGTTGTCCCATAGGTTTCTTAAAAAATTTCTTTGTAAGAGAGAGACAATGAGCTAGAGAGATTGAGATTTGAGTGTAGGGAAGAGAAGAATAGAGGAAAAGGAAAGGGAAAAGAGGGGAAATTGCTATAAATTTTTTTGAACATTTTAAAAGACAAAGTGAGAGGATTTTTTTGTTACAGGAGAAGTCAAAATAATAGTTATAGAGGCAAACATAGGCGAAAAAGAGAAAATCATGGGAGAGAGAAGAAATGATATTCAAGAGAGAGAGAAATAAATGTACATGTTTAACCATGTTATAATATGTTTTTAATTTTTAAAAATTAATTTAGTATTGGTTTTTTGTGATATATATTAAATTATAGATCTAAATAATAATTTTAGAGGAGGTGGTTACATAACCTCCAATGTATCGATGTACTCGCATTATGTATATAAAAAATATAAAATGAGGAGAGAGAGAAATGTAGGTGCAATTAGTGGAAGAGTGGAAAAAGTGAAAGAGAGAAAAAAGAGATATAGGTATAGTTAGTAAAAGAGTGAAAAGTGGAAGAGCGGAAAAAGTTAGATTAGAGTAAAGAAATAAAGAGAGAAAAAAAGAAATAAGTTGACATATTTATTCATTAGTAATAATTTTGATAAATTATTTTGTTATTAGTTTTTTGTTAAATAATAATAAATAGAGAGTAAATATGTAATTTTAAGAAAAACGGTTATTTAAGGTCTCATTTGTTTTAATAATATATATATATAGAGAGAGAGAGAGAGGAATGGATAATATTACCAATGCAAGAAATTATGTTGTATGTATGTATAATTTATAGATATAATATTATAACTTAATATAAAATATATATGTGTATACCTATTCTATTATATTAAATGGATTGGGGTAGATTTGGTGTCTTAGGTTTATATAAAAATAATATTTTTTATTTTACGAGTAATAGATAGATGCAACTTCCAAAATATCTATAAAAAATCAAAATAGCTTACTATTCTACTCCTCTTATGTTTTTTTGCCATAATTTTACTTTTCTGTGCTATGTCCAAATCTTTCTTAGAATTATGAAACCAAAAACATTGATTTAGTATAATTAGTTTTTTTTTATTAGTATTTGTAGAGTTTTGCATGGGTGCTATTCATTAAAAAAAATTTCAACTTTACATCTGGAAAGAATTTGATATTACATGTTTATGTTTTAAAATAAAATAATTTTTTGGGTTGTATAAACAAAAAAAAATTGATGGAAATTATTTAAGGTTGTTATACAAATATATATGTATACTCACTTTTCATTAAAAAAGAACTATAATTTATAATTTTTAGCATTTGTAGAACGGATGCAAATGTCTGCTAGTATATATTTATATACCCATTTATACATTCATACACACCAACCAATGTATACGTAATGTTGAAAACCGTACAATATTACATTCTATACTTATATGTTTGCATTTGTATGTTTATATTATTATGTAAACGTTGATATATATGCACGAGTTTGTTTTTTTTTTCCTTATATATATTTATATATACGTTTTATGCATATAAATATAAACACACACACATATATGTATATACATGTAATAAAATATATACAATGGCATATACCATATATTTATATATCTTATGATATTATATATTATACATCCATTCTATTTTATGTTCGAATATATGACATTATTATGTTATATATTACATATAAATACCTAATATATATTATACATTGCAACATACTATATTATAATTTAACAAAATAGACAGTACATACACAATGGATTATTCCACATAACATATATATATTATATTACAATTTAATAAAACATATATAATGGTAACTATATCTACATAATTTTATATTATATTACAATATAATAAAAAAACACATATATCCACACGCACACTCATATTTATATATTAATATATATGAGATATCAACGTGTACGTTATACTATATATTATATACCATTCTAATATTACATAGAATGCACACACATAAATACAATACAATATGAACCATGCCATATATCATATATTTAGTTATTTACTATTTGGAACGAGAGTGTACATTATATACCTGCGTATTTTTGCATTTGGATATATATATATATATATGTGTGTGTGTGTGTGTTTATATATGTCATTAACTCATTATTATGTTACATATTATATGTAAGTACCTTAATGATGAAAAACATATACCAACATTTGATATTATATAATAATATAATAAAATACATAAAACAATAATTTCGTAATATAGCATTGACACATACATAGGTATATTTATTATAATATAAAAAGCATATATAATAAGCACGTAATTTTATATACTATATAATATATATTGGTTCTATATATACTAGCAAACACACTTACCCATATTATGGATACATTAAAATTAGTAAATAAACAAACAAACAAATAAATAATCTTAATGGTTCGCATAATCTTTTTATTAGGTTTCTAACTACATATTTGTTTGACATTAACAAAAGCAATTTTATTTAGAATATACCCATTTCTTTTACACTTTTAACATTTAATAGAGATATCAATATTTTTCAATGATATTTAACATAAAATATCTAACTTTTGTTCTTTTTTGTTTTTTTAAAACCACCTAAACACTTACATATTTTATCTTAAACCTCCCATATATTATGCTCAGAGTAGGTAAAAATACTAAAATAAAATATTATTTTCCTTACTAGTAAAACAAAAATAAACATGGCTTTACAAAGAATGAGTAAGTTTTTTCTTGGACTTCAAATACATTCAATTTTTCAAATGGGTAGTTTTAGAGGAATAATATATAAATTTTAAAATATTTCTTTAAGTTATTTAATAGAGACACTAGATGGCATTTATAAAATTTTTTTCCTTTAATAATAATAGCAGGATTATGCACCCATGACACGTGTGCTTAATAAAATGTATATTTTTTTTTTATTATTCATTTGTGTTTTAAATGATAAAGGTGACTATGAAATAAGTAGTATGCAAATTTGAAAAATAGAGGTTGTGGTTGATATGAATGACATATTTACTTTAGTAACCCTAATTACATGATCTTTTATTATATTAAAGAGAAAACCTTCTTTTAACTACTTATAATTAAAAATTTAATTTAATATCATATAGTTTTAATTATTAGATATATTCACTAATAGTTACTAAAACAAATCAAACTCATTCCACAGAATTTTTAACTATTAACTATATATTTATTATTTTCTATCACACTTACTTCTTTTGTTTATTATTTTTTTATTTGTTTATTATTTTAATTATAGAATATTGCAATTATTTGAAAAAATTCATTATGCTTTTTATTTGATCAACATTTTTGAGGAACTTTTTTTGAAAAATTTATTATAATTTGATTTTATTAACATATATTAGTGACAATCTTCTATATTTTTTAGTTCAAATTTTTTTTTTATAATTATTGCACACATAACGTGAGTGTGTTGTTCGTTAGTTTTGTTTTAAGTAAATAATTAGTTAAAAATCATTTTGTGAATTTTAAAATAAATATTCCTCATAATCATTGAAGATAGTAAAGAGTAGTTACTCGAGATTTTTATCTTTAATAACATAGATAGATATATATATATATAATTGTAATATGCTAATTTAGGGGTATTTTTTTAGAAAAATAAGGGCATTTTTACAACTGAATAGATTTTAAAGGTTCTCATTAATGAATTGTTATTTGCCATTTTGAGTAATATTGATTCTAGATACAATTGATATAACGCACCTAAAACATAATTAAATGCAGTATAATAGTTACTCGGCGAGTGAATGGGCTCTTAAGGTTGTGGATGAGCTCCTAAGGTCTAGTATATTTTTTCCTTACAAAATACACATAATTTTTTTAAATTACAAAGCATAAACTAATAATAAAAGAGAAATAATAATCAGTAAGAAAAAAAATCAAGAAATTTAATAAAAATTTTCAACTAAATGAATAATATTATTTATATTATTAAAGCGAATTAAATTTTAAGTAACCGTCCGTTTAAACATTACTATTTAGCTATTCAATTAAAATTTTATTGCAAATAAATTAGTATTAAAAATAACTTATTAAAAGTATAATTATTTTATATTAAGGGTAAAATTAATATATCAATTCACTCTTTTCTGTTAATCTCTTCTAATCCCAAAACGTAATTTCTCCGCTATTTCTATACACAAAATAATGTTTATCTTATGATCTTTTTTCCTTAATGATTGTATGGTTAAAATTTAAATTATGACGATGAATAATGTTTAATTGTATGGATAGATTTTTGTTTGTAATCTTAATTTATTTATAAGTAAAAACCTAAATGATTAAATTGGGGGTAGATAAAAAAAAAATCTATATTTATATTATTTAATAAAAATTATAAATAATAATAAATTTAAATATATAAATATAATTTTATTTAATATATATACATTTCACGTTGTTTTAATTATTACGACGTAGTGCAAATGGTTAAGCTTTCGCAGTGAAGGGACTTTTTTAAGGAGAAGTAAAAAGCATGTGGTTTTTGTTGGAGGAGGAACACGGTTACACAACGTTCGACCCGATTTTGGGCCACTATTTCTCTTTCTTCTAGAAAGAAAATGCAAGATTTGGCTTGTGTTCTTCCTGGTGGCCTCTCTCTCTCTCTCTCTCTCTCTCTCTCTCTCTCCACCCCTCACTGCCTCTCTACCCCCATGACACTAAAAATGGCGTCTCCAATAACTACTTCTCTTCGCCTCTTCGCCACCAAACTCCCGCTCTCTCTCCACCCTAATACTTTTCCTACTAAAAACATACTCTTCCCTCTCTCTCCACCCCCTTCTCTATCTCTCCTCACC